>OX421977.1:90896332-91426483 GCA_949128135.1 Parasteatoda lunata
CTTCTAGGTTTTCAAAGAACAAATTGAGACAGCAGAGTCTTGGCTTTCAGCTAAAGAAGCTTTTCTGAATAATGAAGATTTAGGGGTATGATTTGAATAAAATATTAAGTATTTCTAACAAAATATGTAAATTGATTGCTTTATTATTATTTGAATCTAACAGGATCTGTTTTTGACTTAACTATTACCATTTTCCTTTTGCCATTTTTTTTTTAATGAAACCTATAAAAAGTGATTTTACTAGTACAGTAAATACTATTACAAAAACATAAAAAAATTTCAAAACTTTTTACTATAGATATAAAAGAAAACAGACAATTTTTTCAAAAAGAAAATAATTGTTTTATTATTTTATAAGTTGATCATTCACCATAAATTAGTCTGACCAATAACTGTAATATTGCTACTCTAAATAGCAAGAATGTTTTAATTTTAAATAAATTTTCAATGCAAATGTAGAAAATTGTTAGTAGATAACTATTAGTGTCACGCCAGTTGTTTTCTTTGGCAAATGATATTTTTGGCTTAATTTTAGCTTACAGATAATGTTATAAAGTATAAAAGAAGTTACAATGATCATCTTTTTTAAGATTTTGTCTAATAATCTACTTTCTTTTGGTTAATTTGTTTTCCTTTCAAATAAAAATTAATATTTTCTTGTATAATGTTTTCACGTTGATTTTCATGTTTGTATTAGGATTCCATGTCCAGCGTAGAAGCTCTAGTTAAGAAACATGACAATTTTGAGAAAACGATGAGTGCCCAAAGTAACAAGATCAAGGAATTAGAAACATTTTCTACTGAACTCATAGCTGCAAAGCACTATGACAGCGTAGCCATCCAAAGTCAGTGTCAAGCTGTCTGCAATAAGTTGGACAAGTTGAAAGAAAGTGCTCTGATTCGAAGAAAAAAGTTGCAAGAATCCAGAGAGCTGCAAAAGTTTCTTCGCAATATATATGAGGTTTGTTTGTTTTCACTCTCTAATTATTCAAATTCTGATTATTCAATTATAAATTAAACTGAATTATTTCAATCAATGTAAATGTATGTTAAGAAAACAGGGATGCAAAATGCTACAGGTTTTCCATATTTTTATGATTTTAGTCTCAGCTAAATATTTTCAACTAAGTTTTAAAAAAAAATTATATAATTTTCATTTTTATGTTATTTATTTTTTGGGGGGAAAGGAAAAACCTATTGCTGGCCTAAAAATCTATGTTTACAGTACTTTTCAAAATGACTTGTTTTCCTCAGGGCAATTTAATGTTTGTTATGAAAATATAACTGCACTATGTTCCTATGATGTAGAAAATCGTTGTGAAAATATTGAGAAAAAAATGCGAAATTCAAGAATATTGCAGGAATGAAAAAATTTTAGAAAATTATGAAAAACTCACTTTTAATATTTTATTTAATATACAAATTTTAAGCAGTAAATTTTTTTTTATATGACAAAATTTAAAAATTTGATTAAAAGTTTTTTTTTTTTTTTTTAAATTTTAAAAGTTTCAAGTTTTTGAAAAATAAAAAAGTTGCTTAGTAATTTTTTTTAAAAAAATCGTGAGTCCATCGCATTTTTTGGGGAAAATACTAGCTTTTTGTTTATCTAACACATTTTTCACTCTATCCCCTCGTGACAGAATTTCTTCGGGCTTTTCACGACATATCTGTCTAGCATTAATATCTTTCTGCAAGATACTTTTAATAATAGCAAATACACATGCAGAAAAGAAAACCAAAAGTTTTTACTTCATTATTCTCCAATGAGAATAGAAAAATAACGAGTTTTTCTTTTCCCCTCCAATGTGCGTGAGAGGCATCTTTCGAACATGTGAATTCAAACATTTCTGCAGAAAAGGAAACCAATTTTTTTTTTACTTCATTATTCCTTAATTTTTAATTATTTCTTAAATGAGAATGGAAAACCACGAGCATTTCTTTCCCTTCTGATGCACAAGAAAGGCATATTTTGAATATAATTCCGGATGAAAAAAATTCTTTGGAAAATTCCTGCAGAAATGAATTACAAAATTAAAAACCAAAGGAAAAATCTCTTTGCAGGAACTTTATAACGTTCAGCGACAATGTTGCCGTGATTCTGTTACGGGGCTCCATCCCACTCTAAAATCCAAAGTTTTTTTTAAATATATTTTGGGCAATTGAAGGTTTACTTTAAGTAACCTTGTCTTTTTTTAGGTTGTTGGCTGGATAAATGAAAAGTTCCAGGTTGCGTCTGATGAATCCTATAGAGATCCAACCAATCTCCTGAGTAAAATTCAAAAACAGGCTGCATTTGAAGCTGAATTGGCTGCCAACAAGGCTAGAGTGGATGCAGTGATCGGAGAGGGAGAAAGACTTATTAATGGTGGACATTATGCATCTTTCCAAATACAGAATCTATTGCAAGACTTGGAAATGCATTGGAGACAGCTACTGGACCAAACTGCCCTTAAGAAAGAACGATTGCAAGATGCATATCAGGTATACTTTATTTTCTATTATTATTAATTATTTACTCTCTCTTTCTCAAAATAATTGCTGAATTTGAATACTTTTATACTGATTATTCGCGATCGCAGTGTCCGAATACTCCATTTGGGGAGACGACCTGTTCTATGTCCTGACATTCCTCCTCTTCTCAGTTGTATAGGAATGTACAACGATATTTTCCCTTTTCTAAATATTTTTCGCATTTAATTGCCAAAAATATTTTTTTTTAAATCTGCGACGCTTTCTTTTAGAATTATGTTCAATGTAGTTTGCAGTTCTATATAGTTGTTTAACTTAAAAGTTATCTATTTGAAAGTCAAGACAGAAAGTAACTCACTTCCTTCTTCTATGATTCTCCACATACTAAGGGTGAAAGCATGAGAAGTGTTGCCATTGGTAGAGAATTCTGCTATACGCCACCAGTAGCCCATATTGATCGCTAATTGATACTGATAATTTTATTTATGGTTTTGTTTGAATATTTTTCAGAAGTTTCTAGGGGCTATGCTATCAAACAACAACATTTACTTACTAAGTATTTATTTTTTAAATCAGTGCAAGATTAATGAAAAAAAATATAGTGTTTGCACGCTCTTAAGCCACGCCCCATTTTGTAAGGACTCCTCCGCCAATTATCAAATAAAGCTATATTTTAGCTAATGAATCGTGAATTCATTTGTAGTATACTGGTGTCGATCTGCTCGACTGCTTCGAAAGTTATTTGTGACTCCTCCTGCTGGACATGTAGCTACTGATTTGGGACAAAATTTTTGACCTAAATGTAGCTGATAATTTAGGATGGAAGTAAATCAGCTTAGTTTAAAAAAAATATTGGTGAAGAATGTATTTTTTCAATAAAATATTTTGTGCCGGGTCTGTTTTAACAATGAAATATTTTGTAGAAGATGAGATATTTTACAAATGGTCCATTTTTGCAATAAAATATTTTGAGAAGAGTTGAAGTTTTATAATGAAATATATTGTAAAGGATCCGTTCTGTCAATTACAAAATTTGTGAAGCACAATTTTTTTCAAAAAGGAACACTGATTTCACAGCTTTATTTTTCAGTTAAAGAAACAATTCTAAAGTTTTTTTTTTTTATATTTTATCTTTAAAACTGATCTCATCTTATTAATTTTTCTTTCTGCACAAAAGTGAATATCTTCTAATTGTTTTTCAGGCTTTGCAATTTAATAGAATGTTAGATGAGTTGGATGTTTGGATGGACGAAATTGAAATTCACCTCCAGTCTGAAGATCATGGAAAGGATCTCACTGCAGTGCAAAATCTACTAAAAAAACACCATGTAAGTTTGTACACTTTAATTACATTTCAAGTTAACAGACGATCTTGGTTTTAATTAAAAAAATCAATAAGGCACTAAAGTATTTTCTCTATCCTCGCCCTCCTTAAAAAACACCCTCTTTCATTTACAAAAATCAAGCATGCAATATGAACACATACGAGGTATGACTGATCAAAGGTTATTAAATAAGATAACCAAGCCAACAAAAAATTAGAGGCCTCTTACTCATGCATGTTAATTTAATTATAATTAAGATTTTGTTTTTTAAATTTAATTTAATTTAAATATTAAATATATATTCTATTTTTATTAAATTAGGAGTTTAATTAATACAATATTCTAAGTGACATTTTAGGGGGGGAAATTTAATTAACCCCTAGTGCTTTTTTTTTCAATCAATAAGTCTTCTAAAAAATATTCTATTTTAAGAAAGAGGAAAAAAATGATGCCAATTGTAAGCAAAATGGCTTTTTTAACAGTTCATTATTTTTGCATTAGACTTATTCATAACTTAACAATGCTAGTTTTTTTTTTTTTTTTTTTAAACTTAAATTGTATAAAATTAAAATACTTCCATTTTTTGTGCCTTATCTGCATGTCTTTTGTATATCGATCATTTTTTTTAATTAAAAAAAATCTTGGAAGTAAGATTTCACTTGAAGAAGAAAAAATAATTTTTTTCATAAGAACATTTGGACTATTAATCAAAATTATATATTAAAGGCTTAGAATACTGCTATATAAATTGAAATTGTGTTTAAACTCTTTACTTCTCTTTTAATATTAGTTTTTTTTTCATTTTTTTTTTTTTCAGAAAATATGTTAAAATTCTAGCTTAAGCTGATGAATGACTGACAAATTAAATTTATTTTTTCTAGCATTTGGAAACAGATATAAATAACCACGCTGAAAATATTGAACAAATAAAAGATTTGAACATCAGCTTTCAGAATAGCAATCATTTTCTGAAGGAAGAAATTGAAGAAAAGGCTTTAGCGACTGTAAACAGGTACATTTATTTCATAAAATGCATTATTAAATATTTTTATTTATTTTAAAAATAATTTTCTCTTACTTAATTATTTTTTCAATTTAATCTACAATTATTTGAGATGAAATGTTCAACAATTTGTGATAGAAACTAAAAAAAAATATATATATAAATTTAGAAAACTATTAATTTTTTATGTAAATTTTGCTCCCATGTGTAATGTAACATGTGTAACATTACAAAATATGACAATTCACTGTCCCTTGCTCCAAGATCTAATACTATAATAATAAAAGAACTTTTTTTAAAAAAATTAATAAATAGCATTGCTGTTAGCATTTTAAAATGACTTTGCACTAGCATTGACTGTTTTGTATACCTAAAAAATTTAATTGAATATCAAAATTTCATTTTCCTGGCATGTCCCAAATAATATTTCCAATAATAACTAGCTTCAAAAATTCCCATACATTTTTCAAAATCTAATTTTTTTTTTTATCTCAGCCTATGTAAGCATTTCTAGAATATACGCAGAGGGTATTATTTACTAAAACTTCGTTTAAAACAATTTTTTCTGTCAATAATTTGTTTGTCCCATGAAAATATGTCATTTTCCTGGCTACTTTTATTTAGTGATTTATAACCAAAATAGATAACCAGCAATCAATATCTTATGTTAATAGATTGATTAGATACCTTCCTATCTGTGCATGTCTTGTTGCAAGAATAAAGAACCAATTTTCTGGTTCAAAATCTATTTCAAAAATTTTTTCAAGGTGAGTAGGTTTTTATGTTGTCATTTTCCTGGCTTCTTGAAATCATTAATAACATAAACTACATAGATTTATTTCAGTTATTTTAAGAAATCCTGTTGTTTTCTGCAGAATATAAACGTCTTAGGCCAAAGTTCTATGCCCCCCAAAAAAGAAAAGATAAATTTTTCTTCTATGTTAACATTGTTTAAGATCATTCCCCCGTAACATATCGGCATTTGTATTCACGCAATTTAGGAGTACACATCGCAATTCGTATTAGCTAGATTTTAAATTGCTCTGCACGATGCATATTCATGTGATTTAAAAAATCTCACATCAAGATCTGTATTCATACGATTTAAAAAAAAAAAAAAAATCTGCATCATTCATGCTTTGTGGTTTGAATTCACTTTATTTAAAAGTAGGCATAGCAATATTTATTCAGGCAGTTTAAAAACTACACATCGTGTTCTGTTTTCATGCGATTTAAAATTACACATCGCCCATTCATAGTTATGTAATTTAAGAACCTCACATCGGGATTCATATTAACGCTATTTAAAAATCACAAACTGAAATTTATATTCTCACAATTAAAAAATTGTTCATCAATATATTTCATTAAAACGTTGATAATATTCTGTGGATACATTCTTGATAATATTCTTCCTACATACACGTTTTTCTTGCACAAATTTCAGATATTTTTACAACTTTTCAAAAATGTGTCCTCCATATAACATTTATTATTTCTATTTTCAGCTTTTTTGTTTTTTTACCAAACTCATCCCTGAATACTTCAAGAGCTAAATTACAATTACATTAAAATTGTGTAAACCATATATGTTTCACTTATATTTACTACTACTCTTTATCAGATGGGATATTCTTACTTTCACATCATAACTTTCTGCAAAACCGCAAAATTTTCAATTCATCCTCATTATTCTTTTCATGTTTTACATTTATCTATTTTTTTTTTTTTTTTTTTATAATACACATTTTCTTAAAAAGTTTTTATAGATATATTTTTTAAAATATTAATATTTACAAATTTCAATTGTTAGGTATCAGTCCTTACATGATCCCGTACAAATTAGAAGAGAAAACTTGGAAGATTCTCTACTTCTTCACCAATTCAATCGTGATGTGGAAGATGAACTCTCATGGATTTGTGAAAAAGAACCACTTGCTGCATCAACAGATTTAGGCAATAATCTTGTCACTGTACAAAATCTACAAAAGAAACACCAGGTAATTATTTTTAATGAAACAATTCTCTAATCAGACAACATTTTTTTTTTGTTGCTTTGTATCAGCTAAAGAAATTATGTTATGTTCGCTAAAGTAAATTTAAAATCAGTTAATTTATAGATAAATGTAAAAAAAAAAAACATTTTAATATTAAAACTTGAACTTTTATTGTTTATTTTACCATTATTATTTGAAAAGAAAAAGTAATATATTTTTGTGCAATTTTTCTAAGTTATTCATATTTCTTTACTAAAGGGTTCCCAAATGGTGTTATACGGAACCTTAGAGTTCCATAGAAGAGTTTCCGATAGTTATGGCTTTCGTTTGACCTGTAATGTTGTTTGAAACCTATAAATATATATTTGAATTTATTCAATAATAGCACATTAATTATTTAATATTTCTATTGCCTTTATGAAATTATTAAAAATATAACGTCAATACAAAAGCAATAGTACATTTTTTTCTTCAAAAAAATAAATAAATAATTCTAATAAATTACGAAAAGGATATACATTTATAAAAAAGTATATTAGTATTTCTCGTTGTACTTTTCAAATCAAACTAAAATAACTAAATTCGTTAAAAAAGAAATATGTTTCCCCAATAACCATTTTCAACGTTTATAGCAATTCTTAGTTTTCATTTTTAAAAAAAATCATAACTCATCATAAATTTTTTGTTTTCAGTGAATGTATACGAATGTACCGAAAACAAATTCCTAGACAAGATAAGCTCTAAGACTGGTGAATTTAGCTAATTTAAAATTATGACTAATAAAATAATGAAGAAAAATGTCATTCCTCTTTTTAAATTGTTTCAATATGAAGTAGTATTTTAATGATTAATATGTTCACAATTGTCTTTTTATACTGTATTTATAAAGTTATTAGCCATAATATAATAGTATAGTGAAACTTTTTTATTTTAATATTTGATTTAATATTTTTTCTTTTATATTTTAAGTAAAGTAGTTTATGTTCTGTTAATTTTCTATCACATTATATATACATACACACTTTTTTTCTCTGCATAATTTTTAAAAATAATTTCTTATTCTCTATCTTTTTTTATTTTAAATTGTAAATGAAATGTGAAAATTTATGCATATTATAGGTAAAAGTTTCTTATGCATATTACATATTAAAAGTTTCTTATGCATATTATATATTAAAAGTTTTTATGCATGTTATAGGCACTGGAAGCTGAAATTCAGGCCCATGAACCTCTGATAAGCACAGTGATAAGCAAAGGCAAGCAGATGATACGCATCGGACATTTTGCATCGACCAGTGTGGAGGCTAAGCTGAACCAATTACAATCTTCCCTTCAACAATTAAAAGATTTATCTAGCATAAGAAAGTTACGGCTTCTAGATGCTGTGGAATCCCAGACAGTAAGCCTTAACATAATGTTTAATCATTTAATGTTTTTTTTTATAACTGGTATTGAACAACTGACTCTATTCTGAGTTTGCAACTAGCAATGTTCAATTCTGTAACCTTGTAATTTTAAATCCAACCTAGAAGACAAGGGAACTACTAGATCAAGCATTGAGACAAAGAAGCTTTTATAGAGGTCTTTTTGATGGAACTCATCTGCATTTATGTTACCTAGAGAGTACAATCATGAAAACTTTTCATAGTTAACCCAACGGCAGTAGTCTTCTACCACAAAGATATTTTACATAAGCTCTGTGATTGATGCAATCCAGAAGCAAAATTCGCATTCACTAGCCACCTTTTTTATTCGAACCTAATTGGTGAACGCTCTGTACTCTAAGCCACCGCAGCTCTCTCTTATGCTTATTTCATTTTATAATCATCGTTGAACAGTCAACCCAAATTCCAGTTGACAACTACCAATGTTCAACTTCGTAGCTTTGTAATTTTGAACCCAATCCAGAAGAGAAGGGAACTCCTGTATCAGAACCCCAGATATATTGATTTGTTATCCAGAACTTTAACGACTTAATGACCCTGAAAGATTTAATTTTCACCAGTTCCTTTTTTATACACGAGGATTCTTTAGCAGACTGGATTTGAACTTCCGTTCTCATGAACACAAAAACAAAGCCCTACCAATCATTCTATCCTAATCCTCTTTTGATATTTATGTAAAATTCTTTTATAACAATCATATCATAGGATCTGACCGAATGTTTTTTAGCAATTTTTTAAAATTTATCTCGATTAATAAACAGCCAAACCAAATTGTGAATGTTTGACTATTAGATTCATCTCAGTAATCTTTTAATATGAAGCATGTAATTTAATTTTTTTTATTGAATCATATGGTTCAATTGTGCTGTTTACTTGCAAAACTGGTAGACGTCTTAAATTTTTTTTAAAGTTTTTAGTTTTTTTAAAATCTAAATAATGTGTTTGTATTTTGTGTAATTTTCATACATTATATGATTATTTGCACTAATAAATATGACAAGTAGTGTTGAGGATAATAATTTTTACTAACTATATTAACTTAAACTTCATCTTTTAGTTTTATTCAGAAGCAGCTGAAGCTGAATCATGGATTCGAGAGAGAAAACCCCTTTTGGCAAGTTCAGATCTTGGAAAGGACGAAGATTCAGTACAGGTAATTATTACTTTTATGCATTCATCACACGCAATACATACAAGAGCAACTAATGAATATTTTGGTTTTAAAAAAATGAAATTTTCAGTGCAGATGATTTAGTAGTTTTATGTATTTGGAATTGGAAGTAGAATGGCCCAGGAAAATAATTTTCCCACCTTTTACTTTTTAAATGTATTACCTCCACTTAATTTTTTATAAATTTCTAAAACATTCACATCAGTGTTTCCCTATCTTTTAGTATTTGTAACCATATTTTTAATCACAATTCCCGATTCATCTGATAATTTACTCTGAAATAGTGCTGTAATCCATAATATTTGTATCCATTTAATTGAATGGAATTTAATTGTATTTTTGATGCTTAAGATCCTCTACATCCATGGTGACAAACTTTAAAAATTAATTTTGCATTGAAATCTGTTGCAATAAATGTTAGCATATAAAACTTACTTATTTTATGCCTCAAGATTTATTTAAAGACAATTTATCAAAGAAATAAGCCTTGGTTTAAACACTATGTAAGTTCATGCCTGTTCAATCTTGTTATTATGATAAGTTATGATAAGCAGTACTCATACAATTCTATTTTTAAACATATTATATCAATATAAACGTGTAGTTTTTTTTATTATGTCAGAATGTATTTTATTTCTTCTTTTTTTTTATTGCAATACATGTCAGCATACAAAACTCATTTATTTTTATTCCCCAAGATTTATTTAAAAACAATTTATCAAGGAAATGAGCCTTGGTTTAAGCACTGTAAGTTCTTCTTATGAGATAAATTAAAACAGCACTAATACAATCCCATTTTTAAGGGTATTATAAGAATAAAAATGTGTAGTTTATTTTTTATTATGTCAGAATTGTATTGCTTTTCTTTATTTTTTTTATTTGTAAATTGACATAAATTTTTTGTCATGAATTTTTATTGTTCTAATCATAAGTCATTATAATTTTCATTATGTTATTTATAAAATATAAATAGATATTGCATTTGAAACTTATATTATACACAAAGGTCATTTAAAATTTTCTTACTGAAACTGAATTATAGATATATTTTTTTAAAAATATTTAATGAGACAAATCATTTGCAATAATCTAATAATTTTAATTGATTTATTTTTCAGTCTTTATTGAAGAAGCTAGATGGACTTGAAAGAGACATTGACAATTACAATAACAATATCATCAAGCTTGCCAAACTGAGTCAGGGTCTGATTGAAAGAGGTCATTTTGACAGTGAGAATATACAGGAGAAACAGGTACTGCTGTACTTTGTTTATCCTTTTTTAAATACATTATGCTTTAAATATTGTTCGTAAATAATATAATTTTTTAAATGTTATTTCTTTAAGTATTATTAGTCACCAGGATTTTACTTTTATAAGTTTTATTTTTCTTTTAATTTTAAAGGATTAAAATATGCAAAATATTAAAATAATATTAATGCTTTTAGTATTTTTCTGACAATTATTTTTATTTTACGAAATTAAATTAATCTATGAATTTACGAAATTATGATAAAAATTAATTTATGAAATTAATTTTTATCGTTTTTTATTTTACGAAATGAAACATTAGTTACAATTTTTTTGGACATTTTTCTTTTGCTCTATAGGAGAACATGTTTGCATTCAGAACAAGTTTTTTTTATTTTTTTATTTTAAAATATTCAACTATGATAATAAATTTTATTTAATTTAAAAATTAAAGTTTTACAAATTATTTTTAAATAAATCATTTAACCTAATTTTTTTATTTATTTTTTAAATCTTCTTTTTTTAATGTTTAAAACCAGTTATGTTTTAATTGACTTTTCTTATATAAATATTTTATGCTATTTTTTAGCTCAACATTAATTGCAATTGTTTAGAACACATTTTTTTTTTTTTTTTATGTATATAAAACATGTTTACAGGCAATAATATATATATATTTTTTTGGTTCCATAATACTCATTTAATTTTTTTCTCAAAATGTTAGGGTATAGAAAATAATTCCTAAACCAAACATCATAATTTATTTTGTTTAAATAATTTTTTTGTTGCATTTTTTCATAGTTGAATTATGTTTTTAAAGATTAATAAATTATTTTATTTTCGTTTCTAGTTTTTAAATAAATGTTAAGATTATAATAAAAAAAAAAATTTCTCTATACTAAAGAAAACAGTTACAGTTGTTTTAAACAATGTTTACTTCATGTGTTGGAGTCATCAAAATCTTTCTTTACTTTTTTACATTTCTTTTTGTGCATAACAAATTGGTTTATGTAAAATGGTGTTATAAATAAACAGTTATTGATACAAAACAGAAAGAAGGGGAATAAAAAAAAATGAAGAAAAGCTTGCTCTTGTAGATCCTGCATTCAGCTTAAGAAAAGAATCCCTGAAGGTTGAAAGTGTAGCATAACTACCAATAAAATTATTAAAAAATTTTTTTAGTATATAAGACATGCTAACTCTATTCTATCTTGGGGTACCTTTTGTAGATGAACGTTGGCATAGTTTAAATCTAATCTCCCTTTCCTACTTTTGTGACCCTGATGTTATATGAACAAGCCTATCTCTTAAGTAATGCCCATTCCTACTAGGAAATACGTTCTTAAATGGATGGTACACATTGAAAAGTTGACTTGCTATCTGTGACTGCGTCATTGTTGCTTCTTAGTTTCATTTATAATCAACAAGATAGACACACACACTAGACTGCTAATAGCAACATAGGAGAGACCACACACACAACCTTGAACTTTACACAGCTCTTATGACAAACACTCAAAATTTGGTTAACTTAATACCGCTTTCGTGGTCTTTCGCTATTACGGCAACTAGTGGCATCCATTCATTGCATTCTATCCCTGATAAAATTCTAGTGGGGAAGTATTCTGGTGTAACTAGTACTACAATCATTAAACATCAATTCCACAGTATATAAGACATGCTAACTTGATTCAATCTTGGGTTACCTTTTAATAGATGAAGGTTGGCATAGTTTAAATCTAATCTCCTCACAAAAATAATTAAATTCACGAGGACATAAACCACTAAACCAAGGTATTGACTAAAATGTAACTCTAAACCACTAAAATGTATTTTAATTTTTAAAAAAAGACAAATAGGAACCAAAAAGACAAAAAAAAAAAACCTTTCTAATAAAATAATTAATAATAAAAATCTAAGATTAGAATAATTTTAAACCATAATTCACTAATTCTCAAGATTCTACAATGTATTCCATCATTGTTCCCAAAAAGTTTGCAATTATTTTTTTTAATTAAAAAAAAATCGTTTTAGATTCTATTTTTTATTTATTATCCATTTGCCTTACTATTTTACATAACAATAATTGTCTATTAACTGATTATTTAAAATTTCAGAAACAAGTAGAGATGAGCTACAACGAATTGAAACAATTATCTGAAGAAAGAGGATATCGGCTGCAAGAAAGTAAAAGGTTATTCCATTTCTTGCGCGATGCTGACGAAGTCGCTGCCTGGATACAAGACCAAATGGTGATTGCCAGTTCAGAAGATTATGGCAAGGATGTTGAACACGTTGAAGTAAATCCTTACTACTTTTTACAAAATTTATTTAAGTAATTTTTTGATCAATGCATGTGGGTTTTGTACTAAATTAATAAGATCTTTTTAATTCCTTACATTTTATTATCAGTCTTAGAAATTTCTTCTATGCTTTGTATTTTAGATTTTGATTCAGAAGTTTGAAGGATTTCTGAGTACTGTCCATTCGAACGATGACAGAGTTGCAAATTTGGAGAATGCAGCTGCAACATTATTAAAAGAGAATCATCCAGAATCTAATAGAATTATCTCCAGAAGTAGTGAAATCTCCCACATGTGGGAAGAACTTAAAGAGTGTGCTCAGTCAAGACAAGAGGTAACATTATTAATAATAATAATAATTTATTATGATAGCAAATTACATGTCATTTCACTCCATTTCTGTTGGTGCCATTTACATAGTTTTTCCAACTGAACTATGTTAAAATTATCTTTTTTTCAAAAATTTTTCTTCATTACATATTATACAGAAACTCACAAAGTTTGATTGTTTACTTTAATTAAAACTTTATTGTTAACTATAAATTGTTAACTTTGAATTTCAAAATTCTAAAATAATTTCGGAAATGTGTCCCTTATTAACAAAATGATATCAATGTTATCAAAATATGAGCCTTATGTATGACTCTACTTGATATTTAAATTTAAAAACTTATTTTTTTAAAAATATTGTAGAATATATTGTACAACTTTTAACACGATGTTTATTGCAGGCTCTTGCTGGTGCCAAGCAAGTTCACACTTTTGACAGAAGTGCAGATGAAACTATTAGTTGGATTCTAGAAAAAGATAATGTACTATCCAATGAAGATTATGGTCATGATTTGGAAACCATACAAACTTTAGTTAGGAGGCATGAAGGTTTTGAAGTAAGTTAATTGATAATTGCTTTTTAAAATTACCTCTTAAATATTTATTGATTACATTCAGTTTCATCTTGAATAATACAGGTTGCTCATGTTTTGAAAAGTTAATATTCTATATTAAATTGCACTATTCTTTAAAATGATTTAAGTTAAATAAATTTAGAAACATTGAGGGTCATATTTTATTTATAAGCTTTTATAATCTGGCATAGCCTCAATGTCCCAGTCATTCGTTTATTTAATTATAAAACATAAACATTCTATATATTAATATTTAAATGCTAAACTTCAGTAAAAACCTGTTATAATAACAATTCATAATTGGCAATTGAAATTGCCTACATGTGGCGTGGAGCAGAAATCTTTACATATGGCAACACTTTGCACGCTTTCACTATTTATTAACGCGTGGAAAGTCATAGAAGAAGGAAGTACCTTAGTTTCTTTCTTGATTTTTAAATTGATTCAAAAATTTTAAGTTGGGAAACTATTTGGAACTGAAAACTATATTGAACATAGTTCTAAAAGAAAGCATCGTGGAAATTTAAAAAAATATTTTTAACAATTAACTATGAAAAATCTAAAAAAAAGTCAAAATATCATAGTAAGTTCTTATACGACTAAGAAGAGGAGGAGAGAGATGGGAAAAAGAAAGGGTCAAGACATGGAACCGGTCTTCTCCCCAGATGGCATATTCCAGTGTTTGCGATCGCGAATAGCAAATGAATTCATTATTAAAGTGAGCTTGACGTTATAAGCAAATACCCATATTTAATGTTAGAATATCATAATAAAAAGACTAAAAAAATGAAATGAACACATTTATATATTTTCTTTTATTTTGAACTATTTGAGAGAAAAAATCTCATTTTCCAAACAAGAAAATTAAGCACTTTTTAAAAACAACCAATAAAAAAACAAACACCCTGAAGCGTTTTTAAAAAACAAAAATCGAAAATAAGCACCTTTAAGCACTTTTTAAAAATGCTATGCACCATGTTATGATTGCATAGGTTATTATTGTATAGGTTATTAATGTATTGGTTATTATTGTATAACTAATAAATGTTTGTTTTGGCAGAGGGATTTAGCAGCTGTGAAGGAGCAGGTTGTAGCTCTGGTAGAGGAAGCCAGGAGACTTGCTACTCAATTCCCAGATGCAAAAGAGCACATTGATGTCAAACATGAAGATGTCGCTGAAGCATGGAATCAGTTGCTTGAAAAATCAGCTGAAAGAAAAGATAAACTGCAACAAGCAGAACAGTTGCAGGCCTATTTCGATGATTACAGAGAACTCATGTAAGAACTTAATTATTTCTAATAACCTAGCAAAAAGCCAATTTCAGGTTTTTAAACTTATATTAAACTGTTTTTAAGGCTTTAAAAAAGCACATACTTTTGAACTTGGGTTTTTTTTCTTCTTTTATACTAAGGTAACTTCTAAGGTTTTTAAATTCTGGTCATTCATGTATCCTAGTGCTTCTTGACTTCAATTCACTATATTGATTGTAAAATATGAATCCAAAATGTTTTTCAATTTTTTTAAACATTTTCTTCATTTCATTCAAACTTCTTATTCTTTATATTAAATGTTTATATTAAGGCCGGGATAGCCTGGTTGGCAGGTCACTGGACTCTTGTTCGTGAAAGCGGGAGTTCGAAACCAGCCAGCCGAAGACTCCTTGTGTAGTAAAAGGTGACTGGTGCACGTTAAATCAGGTGGGTCAGGAAGTCGTCCATGTTCCCATAACAAATTAGACCTCGAGGGTACTGAATTGGAAATTGATCGTTCTCTGGCTCAGGTCAAAATTACGATCTGTTGATGCATGAATGGGTCCTATAAATGGATGTGACCTATGGGTGTGGCAGAAGTCAAATTCTTGGCCATAGATTGCGCAACTAAAAAACAAGAACAATCACTGCCCCTCTGCATTAATGGCCAATGATAACAACAATGTTTATATTACTGACAATGCATTAAATGCTAGCATTTTAACTATTAAAATTGACTGACAAAGTATGAAACTATTTCTATTTCATACATTGCCTAACCATTCTATAGAATGACTAATGCAAAACCTTTAGATATTCCATACTATGCCTAGACATAGTGTTAAAGTTCTCAGGTTTCATATTAACTTTCATGTGACCAAAATACAATAGGCATTCTATGCAATGATGTGGAAAAGTGTATTATAATTTTTACCAGAGGTGCAGAATATGTCCTGTCAGGCAAATGAGGTTCGGGCGAAAACCGGGCAGCCCTGGGGAAATTCTATCAAAAAAAATTGCTAAAAAATTTTTATTATTAAAAATTTGTCACTTATCAAATTATAATTATAAATCATTACTATTTCAATAACATACTTTGATTTCTGTTATTTTTAATACATGCGCTAGTTTATTCAAGAACTTTTTAAAATCAAATTTATTTTCTTAGTTAAAGAAAAAATTTCAAATAAATAAATTTCCTAAAATATTTTTAAAAAGTTAATGTTACTCAAAAGAAAAGAAGAAAAAAAACGCTATAATATTAGGTGAAATTTTAAACCAAAAAAGTGTTCTGAAGAGATATTAAGCTCTAAGAATTTTCTACTCTTGATTTCATGCTTAGCATATTTCATTATATGCATCATTTCTGAAACAAAATTGGTATTCTAAAGAATGCCTTATGAAAATCCTACAAGCATTCTGTAAAATGATGCACATTGACATTTACGTATACTTCATTTGTAACAGGGCATGGTCTAGTGAAATGATGGCTCTCATAACATCTCATGAATTAGCAAAGGATGTCGCTGGTGCAGAGTCACTTGTGGCTCGCCACAAAGAATACAAAGCAGAGATAGACACACGGCTGGACAACTTCAACAAGTTTTTTGAAACTGGCGAAAGTATCATAGACTCTGGTCATTTTATGGCCGATGAAATCAAAGACAAAATTAATAGGTTGAAAAGTTCTCTGTCACAACTTCAATCCACTTGGGAGAAACGTCAAGTTATTTATGATCAAAGCCTGGATGCGCAGGTACATTATCCATTTCATTTTAACTTTTTCTTTCTTCTCGATATTCATGTTTCACAAATAGCTTGAATTGCATACAGTTTTTGTTGATATTTTCTTTTAATTTTTTGTTTTTCTTTTTAAAATGAGCCCATTTGTGAGATTTCATGGAAATGTTAGTTTTTTACAATATTTTTTTGTTAAATCTTGAAATTTGTCATTTTACCCAAATAAAAAGTTAATGCATGTGATAGCTTCAAATGTACTGTAGCGATAGCAAAACTACAATACGGATTATGAAAAGCTAGTAATTTTATTTTGCCAAATAGTTAAATAATAGTTTTGCCAAATTTAATTATTCAATGTTAAAAAAATGGTAAAAATTAAATAAAAATGATTTCCTGATTATTGTTAAATCTTGTGGCTAAATAAGAATTTAGCACACAAATAAGGCATAAGAATGTTTAAAAAGTAAGTGATCAAAAATATTGAAATGCACATCTTCAAAGTTTGTTTTCTAATTCCTTATATTTTATGCATATTTTTTTTATCCATATTTTATTCATTTATTACATATTTTATTATTTCTTATGCCATACGAACTTACTCTCTGAATAGAAAAATAATATTTTCTGTTATATTAAATATAACACAAGTAACTTTTTATTTATTTATTATTTTTAACACACATTTAGTTTATTCAAGAATTGTATAAAATGAAATGACTTTTATTTATTTATTTTTTTGTTGAAACAATTTAACAATACACAAACATTATTTTCTAAAAATATTTTGACACAAACGTCGTAGCTTAAAACCCCCTATAATTTAGATGAAAATTTCAAAAAAATATATATATATATCTATGGAACTATTAGGCTCTGAAAATTTTTTATTTTCCTGCATAATTGCTAACATTAATTACTATAACTGATTATCACATCTGATTAGTATCATTCATTAGTCATTATTCTTAATAGTAGAAAATTGTCTGAAAAATAGTAAACGACTGCTGTTCACTACAGTTTTAAAGTAAATATCTTTTGAATGTTTAATCATTAATTTTTATGATGTTTCTTTTTTAGATATTCAAGAGGGATGCTGAATTACTTGAAACTTGGCTGTCTAGTCGAGAACCCATACTCTTCAACAAGGAATGTGGTGATTCCATATCCGATGTGGAAGAACTTATTAGGAAACATGAAGATTTTGAAAAAACTATTGAAGCACAAGAGGAAAAATTCCTGGCTTTGAAACGTATTACAAAGGTAATTTATCATTTTTAAAATTTAAACACGATCACATGCGATCTATATATAATTTTGATTTCGTGAAGGTACTGTTTGTTACTGATATTTCAGGTAGTTATGAAACAGTTTTGAGTTTTTTTAACTCAGCTTTGCCAACTAAAATTTTGTAAAGTTTTCAGGGTGTTTCCACTCAACAGGAAGAACCTGGAAAATACAAGGAATTTAAAAATCACCTAAACTAACAGGAAATTTTTATTTTTTTTCTTTACAAACTGGGAAAATGCAGAGAATTTTGTTTCTTATTTTCATCTTTTAAAAAATGGTGACTACTCAGTGTGTAATATACCAACTTATTTCATTTACTATAGCATTATTTAAGTATGTTCAGCTTCTCCTTTTTTTCTCAATTAAAAAGTTTTTTAATTTCTGAAAGTTTTTTCAGCAATTAAAACTATTGTTAGCTTAATAAAGCTTACGCAAGAGTGCAGCAATTATGTTTTGTCTTGATATATTGTGTATCATATGTACAGGAAAACACAAGGAATTTTTTTTTCTCCAGATTTGAGTGGCAGCCCTGAGTATAGTTTTGTTTCATGTAAAAAAAGAAAAATAATTTCTTGTATTTGATTAAGAAAAGGTTTGATAAAATTAATTTTGCTTTCAAAATATTTGATAGAATTAGTGTTGTAATCTTCAAAAATTCTCAAAACTGAAATTTTTAGACTAGAAAGAGAGTTTTTAAATGAATAAAAAAGGCCAAATACATATCTTAGTACTTGAAAAATAAAAACTAATTTTTCTACAAAATCTGATAAAAAGATAGAAGATACATGGTAATATACTGATACAAATAATCTCTCTTAATTTAGGGATCATTAACTTTTTCTCACTTTTAAAGACTAGTCTTTCGTTTAATATAAATATATAATGCAGATTAATTAAAATAAACCTTGTTTATCTGAGATTCAAACAGATTTAAGGATTTTTTTTCTGATTCTAGTTTGTTTGTTTTTTTTTTGTTTTTTTTAGAACTATTTAAATAAAACATTGACTTAATACTTAAGTAAATGCCTTACTAACAAGTAAGAAAAGTAACTTCTTTAGCTATACGCTATAAGAAAAAATACTAAGACTAAATTCATCTATTAATGCAGCTTTTGAGCAATGCTTCAAAAATAAGTTTAAACCAAAAAATTTTAGGTTTTCAATTCTAAATTTCTTCAATCAAAGATGATTATCAACTCTTTCAAATTTTTCAATTGTTTTAAACATTCTTTGTATTGTTTATTATGCAAAATTAAATCCTTTCCAACTCTATTGAATTATGATATCCATTGTTTTAGATTGAAGATGCATTTACAAAACAAAAGCAAGAGGAAGAGCAGAATCGAAAAGCTGAAGCTCAAAAGAAAGAACAAGAAAGACTCGATGCAATAAAGAGGAAAGAGCAAAAGAGAATTCTCGAAGTAAGAGAAGATTTTAACAAATCTGAAACAAATTATACTTATCTGAAAACCAAAGATAATTAGAACAATATTATTTTAAATAGTATAGATTTTAGTGTATTAAATGTTTTGAGTTCATAAATGTCAGTTTAAGCACAATGGCACAGTAATTATGGCACTGAACTGTCATTATTTGCTGATCATTGGTGGCGGCTTTTCTAGGAAGTAAAGGCAGAGCCAATGCCAGATGCTGATCACATTGCCACCATGATGCTATTTGATCTCGAAAAAATGAAGCTTTAATCACCATGGCCAATGGCTGACTATTGCAAGAATGCTTTACTTTTCTGAAATGTTAATATAAAAGTTAGATTTAATTATTTAAATCCCTAAGAGCTTAAATTATGGATTTACATGAAGATTATGGGAAAAAAATCCAGCGTAAAATGTATTCAGAACTAAATAAGTTTTATGTTAGCTATGAAGAGTAAACTTAAGTAAATTTCATGTCTTCTTTTAAGTGTATTCGAAATTTTATTACAATTTAAATTAACTTCTAATGCAATGATTGCTAATTGTTTGCTTACAGGAAAGACGTAAGGAAGATGAAAGGCGACGTACACAAGAAATAGTTCTCAAAAAACCTAATGATGAAAGACCAATTGAATTTGAAGTGGACACTCCCTCCCCTGGTCACATTCCCGAAATCAGACACCCACCCGGGCTATATCGATCTCCAAGTCAGAAAAGTTTAGACGGTGACAACAAACTATCGGTCAAAAGAGGAGAAAGCATGAGGATCGAAAACTTGGGAGCCTGGAAACCGGAATCACCTGCTCACATGAAACGATCCGAGAGTATGAGGTTGGACGAAAGACAAAAGAAACCTAAACGAACACCAAGTTTCACCACACGCAGGCGTACCCAAAGCTTCCGCAGGCAGAGAACGCCGGCCGATTTACCGCCAGTTGAAATTGAAGGATTTTTGGACAGGAAACAGGAGTTACAGAGCGGTGGAAAAAGGGCCACTATAAGATCTTGGAAGACTTACTTTACTGTCGTCTGTGGGCAGCTGTTGTGCTTTTTTAAAGACAAAGAAGCATTTGTGGACAATAGTGCTGCTGCACCCCCTGTTAGTCTACTTCAAGCCAAATGTTCGAAAGCCATTGATTACACCAAAAAGAAGCACGTGTTCAGGCTTCAGCTAGTAGATGGTGCTGAATTTCTATTCATGGCCCACGACGAAAAGACAATGTACGATTGGATGAATAAAATAGCGTTCCATGCAGCTTTGCCTCCCAGCATGCAACTTATGCGATATGAAACTCATAAAAGCAATAGCTCAGACAGTGTTAACTCCAGTCTTAAGGCATCTGTTGCGAGTGAAGACAGTGCTCATGGAATACACGCCAATGACCTGCAAGACACAACATCTGCGACATCCAGCCAAGCTTCCACTCCAGAGTTCAGGCGTAATGTAGCTGCAGCTCTGTCTACTCAAGAGAGAACTTTATCAAGTAGGCCACATCCTCCCCCGTATGAGGAGGCTTTGTTGAGGGATAAATCTAAACCTCCTATACCACCTAGGAATGCTCCTCCTAGATCCATTCCTGATCCTCCCCATAAAACTAATGGTAAAGAATCAGCAATATCTGTTAAAAGTAGAATAGAAATGTTTCAAAATCAACAGCATGCAGTACCGCCCCCTATTGCTCCTAGAGTAGTTTCATATCCTAATAGTGAGTACTAGTTTCATATTAAAAGTTTTTGCAGAAATACTGGGCAATTAAAAGATAATATTGCGATTACAAACGACTATAATTATTTAATGAAAAAGAATTTATCTATAAAATTTACACAGAATGTTGAAGGAACTTCAAAATTTTGTATATATGCGTCACAGATTTTCTATCTGATTTCCCTTAATCACATGGCATCTAGGCAGTAGTCCATTTCACGCCATGCATTCTGAAGCATTTGTCCCGTCATCGATGTAGCACATTACAAATATGTTCTTTGAGTTCTTCAATTGTTTTATGCATAGGAAGCACAAATCAATTCTTTTTCTACTACTCAGAGATGAATTACTATTTGTGTTCAGTTGTTTGTCTTTATTTTCACTAAAATTCTTTAAAAATTTCTATTAAGTAAAACTGTTTTTAAAACACTTAAAAAGTGCGCTATTAGATTTTAACTTTTTCTCATAGGCTTTCAAGTTCCTAAGATAATTAATTTTTTCGCTTTAATTTTTCATAATTTTGCTAGCCCATTGAAGAATTAGTGTCTGCTATTTTAAAAATCATAATAACTTTGAGGTTAAAAGTTTTTTTTTTTCTTAACTATATTCATCCTGTTTTCAATAATTTTTTCCCCTCAAATTTCTAGACAACCTTATTTTTCTGTTAATAGATGAACTTATTTCTCTATTTTTTTAATTATAACTTTTAGATTTTAAGTTCTTTTTTTTTTAGTTTCATTTGAATATGTACCCTACTCAAGTCATTTTATTTCTTAAGAAATTTGGAGTGAAAACCTAACTCTTCAAAAATTAAAAACTCAGCAAAAACAATTTTTTTTTCTTCAACAAAGCAAAAGCTGGTTTCATGTTATTAATTAATTAAAATGTTTTTATACTATGATAACATCGATTAACAATGTTAAAATTTGTTTCCCAGCCCATCCACACCATAATGGTTCTGCCATACAAAATAATCGAAAATCGCAACCTGTCAGTAGAGAATATCAACAAGGTATTGATGAAAATTCATACAGTGATACTGGTAATTTTATTTTTTGTTTTTATTCTCTTAAGTATCTCTAGTTACCATTGCTTGATTGAATACCATTTATGATAAAAAAATATTAACATAATTCATTATTAATTTTACTTAATGTCCATTTACATGAATATTTTAAAACAAAAATTTGTCAATCGCAAAAATGTTTTACTATTGTAGCTAATAATGTTCATACAGTCGAATCTCGTTAAGATGAAATTCTAGGGTTGCAGCCCGCAATAAAAATTTTAAGCAGCGTTAATAAATTTTGTTTCCACTTCCATGCATAATTTGATATTTAAATAATTAAAGTTCTCTTTTTTAAATTATTCGATGTTAAAAAAAATTTTGAAAATTTAATTAGGGAAATTCATTGTTCAGTTTTGATATTACTTACACCGAAGATTTTTAATTATCTTAAGCCTTATTGAAAAATATTTAGTATAATGCTGTTTCTAAGATCATGATTTAAAATAATCATAAACCAGGATTGTAATCTCTTTAACTAATTTTGAACGTGATTTAAAATATACTAAGATTTCTGTTTTATAACATTTTTTCGACATAAAATCTATTCTATGTTATATTGATGGAATTCATTAAATTATAAAACTTAGGCATATTAATGATGCGTAGGCAATTATATTTTTCCAAACTCTTACATTACTTTATATGAGAAACAGCAGAAATTATAAACAAATTTTAAAGGGCAATAAAATTAAGGTTCAGCCTCAATAACTTGGTAGTTAAAGGCACTGAGCCTGTCATTGATTGAGGTTGTCAAAAAGATTGAGGTTGAACCGTCAGTGGTGGCTTTTAAAGCCCTACAAGATTCACATTGATGAGTACTAGATTGTCCAGGAAATAAAGGCGGCTTATGCTCAAAGTTCGCCACATTGTCATAATAATACCATTATTAAGCCAGAGCGACCAGGACTCCCTGGCCTACAAAGGGAGGGAACAGAAACTCTTTTATAATTACAATAGAATAGATAGTTGAGTTTTGGAGAAAATGTTTGAATTTTTTATAAATATATAGCTAGTGCCTGGGATAGCCTGGTTGCTAGGGCGCTGGGCCCATCTCTAAGAGTTCGTGGGTTCGATCCCCGAAGACTCCCCGTGTAGTAAATGGTGACTGATGCGCATTAAATCCGTCCAGTCGCAAAGTTCTCCATGTTCCCATAACAAATCAGTACCTCTGGGGGTACTGATCCAGGAGTTTCCTTGTGTTCTGGATTAGTTCAAAATGACAAGGCTAGGAGTTGAACATTAGTTGTCATAAACCCAAAATTGGGTCGGCTGTTCAACGACGGATATAAAATAAAATTTTAAAAAAATATATAGCTAATGCGTAATCGCTGTTAAGGTTAATGGATTGTCAACACTTGATTGGTTGAAATAAATTCTGTAAAACTCACTTAGGCTTAGCTAGTATTTTCAGCGTTTATATAGCATTAATGCCCTCTTAAAAAGTTCTTTTAGAACTAACACGTCATTTCAATTATAAATGCAACCTGTTTTCAAGTAAATTTCAAGTAAGTCTCTAAAAAAAAAAATTCTATTAAAGGAAATAATAGTTAAAAAATAAATCATTGCTCTTTTATTGTTATCGCCAAGAATCAAAGATTGAACGTTTGAATAGTCATTGAAAGAGTAGTAGTGTTAGACTTTGGGTACCCTATTGCTTCATTTCGTTCTCTGCTAAAATTGACTTGAAGCATGGAATTGGCTATTCATATACCTGGTAGAGATAGTGCTCAATTTCTCATAACTGCTCTTGAAACATATTTCTTCAATTTCCGTTTCTAGTTTTTGATCTCTTACAAAATCTTCATAATATTATATTTAATTAATAGTACTTCATTTTATGTTGTGTTTATGTTTTGAAGTTTTCATTTCTTATAATTTTTTCCTTTGTTTTGAATTATTATTTTTATCTTTATTATTATTTAGATCACTCTAGTTTATCTTTAAATTCTGCTCCTCCACCTTTACCTCAAAAACCCCCTCCCCAAGCTTTTCCATCTCACAACATTCCCGATTCAGATGACGACTGGCATCATATGTCTGAGGGTGAAACAGATAAACATGGTAAGATGCACTTCATGTACTAAATTTAGTAACTAGACTGATTTTTTAAAAATATTTCTCATTTGAATTGAAATACAATTCTACATTATTTCCCCATAAATAAATTCCCCTTGAAAACCATGCAGCTTGAGTGCCCCGTGGCAGAATCGTAGTGACATTGTCGCAGAACGTTACAGAGTTCTTGCAGAAAGATTTTTTCTTTGGGAAGTAAAAAAGTTTGGTTTTCTTTATTGCAGAAATTTTCGAAAGATTTTATCTTTTCTTCAAAACAATATTCGAAAGATGCCCTTCTTTTGCGCATCTGAGTGTAAAAAAATGCTTGTTATTTTTCTATTCTCATCTGAGAATAATGAAAAATAAAGAATAATGAAGTAAAAATTTGGAGTTCTCTTCTACAGAATTTTGGTTCTATTTTTTTTTGTAGTTATTATTTTTAATTTCCACATAGTTTTTAAAATCCTATATTTTTTACAACAACTGAATCTCTAAATGAAAACACACAATTAGTAAATCTTTTTTAAAGAGTCCGATTTTCATGATTTTGCTGACGCTCCTTTTTTCGATAGTTACTGCTAGGGATTTCAAGATTTTTTATTATTTTTGTAATGTTATGATGATTTTCATAATGCAAATAAAGAATTAATTAGTGTGTCCCCCTCCTACAAAATGCAAGAATATAGGCTAAAATAGAATAAAAAGAGTATTACATATTTAAATAAAAAATATTATTTTATCCTAATTTTTTTTTTTTTTTTTTAAGTTGCCTCTTTGGTTACTTTAAAATTAGTAACATGTATATTTGTCATCATTAAAAGTATTTTTCAGAAATATATTATTAGTACTAGAGAGGTATATCATAGAAAAATTGAAACAATTCTGCCACAGGGCTTGAGTGACAGTTCTCAATAATTTTTAATCTTGGGGAAGCTCAGAAGACTGAAGTGAGTCAAGAGGTTGAGTTTTCACAGGCATGTTTCTTGGCATTATGTGACAGACAGGTATAATATACATAAACCCTGAAATTTTTTTTAATTTTTTTTTTACTATTACTAAAAAAAAGTCTGCCTCTTCAAAGAAAGTTTGTCTTTTTCAAAAATAAAAAATTCACTTTTACGCTTTTTTCTACCAAATCAAATACAATTTAAAATCACTCATTGCAATTCTTACTGGCGCTATTTAATATCGCTCATCCTGTTTCACATTTTCATTATTTTATAACATCGAGTGTATGTTCATAATTAAACACCAGCAAAGTTACTCGTGGCACTCTTAGTGATATCAATTCAGTGACTAGGGCAAAATTCAATGATAGGAAAATCCAAATGAAACACCAAATCCCTGAAATTAGTACCAATAGAACTCACACCAGCACACTAACAAGACTCCGGATAGGACACTTTAGGGGGATGAAGATTCATGGTGACGGACAAGGACTTACTGCCTCTGCAAAAATTTCCCAAGCATAGAACTAACCCCCATACATCTTTTCAACTGTCCAGCTAGTCTGGCGCAATTGCAGCAAATAAGTGACAATCCGTGGGCGGACTTATATGAAGAAAATTGCCTTCAAATTGCAGATGTATATAGAACCTTTGGTCACATTTAAAATTATTTTCTGTCCATGACACGACACCAACCAGTGAATATATATTCATGCAATTTAAAAGCCACTATTATGATTCGTGTTCAAGTGACTTAAAAAATTACACATCAGAATTTGTTTTCACCTGATTTTAAATCAATAATCGAGATTCGTATTCGTGCGATTTAAAATCAATTTTTAAATAATGAACACGTTTTAAGTTAAATAGTAAACTAAGAAAATTTAATTTGCAGAACCATTGTCTGCTAATTTGCCTTTTTTATAAAATTTCTCAGGAGCTTTCACCTTAGATGTACAAAAAAAAAACATAGTTTTCGTGCAACATAAAATAGTAAACGTAAGACAAACATCTCTTGCTTTTTAAATTTGATACATTTCTCTTATTATTATAGCTATCTACAGGAAGCAAGAACTTAGAGGGCAAAATTCTGACTTTGTAAGTTACAGACAGGTAAATAAAATCTTTAAATACTATTTTTAAATTATCATTTACTATTTTAAATATCACAAGTGCTACCATTAATATCTAAAAAATAAACCCTAAAAATATAAAGTATTTTATAAAAAGTATAATTCCATTATGAAGGTAAGTCTAGACTGGAATGATAATAGCATTATTATCAATGATATATGCAAATCTTCTGCTGAAGGTTTGAAAAATACTTTAAATTATTTTTTATTTTCAATTACTGTTGCTATAAATATTAATAATATTATAAATATACCATTCCTCAAATAGACAATTGACTTTTGCAAAGTTGGGATGTTGCTGTAACACTTTGTCTTCAAAAATTTAAATTTTTATCCTTTAACTATATTTTTATAATAATAATAATACTAATTTAAAATTTATTTTAGGCTATGCTAATTTGTTTGATATTACTGAGGGAAATATAAAAATAAGCCTGTTCTGAAATTATAGTTTATAAGTGTTAGTTGTAATAGACTCATTCCACCAATGAGGTGACCCAAATTTGAATCCCAGCTGTGGTTGACAGATATGAATTCTCGTACCTGCTCGCAGTGACCACAGTGCTAACGCAAGATATCCTCAGTGGTAGACAGATCTTGTGTTATAATCCCCCTTGCCACTGTGCAAACCATGGAAGGTTTTCCTTTCCAAATAATACAAATGTGGATTAGTTCCATAAAAAAATCCTCTCTGAAGGCTAGTTTCTCCCTACGTTTAATTCAAAATTACACGGCTCTGGAATTAAAAATTGATAGTCGCATACTCAGAATTAGGTAGGCTGTTCAGCGTCAGTTATAAAACAAAAAAGTGCACCACTGATTTAAATTTAGTTACCTGTTTACATTGAAAAAATTTTTTTTTTTTTTTTTTTTTTTTGATATGGGATAAGATAGAATATTTATAAAGATTCAATCTCGGGAGACAATCTGAAATTATAATTTTTGTACACAAGTTTATTTTTATCAAGCATCCAAAAATGACCAACAATTTGAATAAAACTGGAAAAAAATTGTTAGTTTTCTGAGTTTTGCTATCATCCAGTTTTAAAATTAGTTACTAAGTTTGTTAGAAGAGAGCATTACTCATTAATAAAAACTAATATGTTGTTTTCAAGATATTTAAAACAATTTGGTGCAGTAACAATGTAGTATCGCAAGGAAAAAATTAAGGGATCCTTTGCAAATATTTCAGTTAAATTTTGAATTTGTCAAATTTTTGAAAACTTAATACATGATTTTTTAATAACTTTAAACTTTGAAAAATACTTTAAAAATTAGAATTCTATAACTTAGATCAAAAGAAAGAATTTCAATGAATACAATGAAATAAAAAATTATTCAAAAATATTAATTAGTTACTGTATAATGAATAAGTAAGTAAATTTTGGACAAATAAGGTGAAGGAATTAAAATCTCTTTTTTTGCCTGAAGAGGGCTCTTAATGTACTGTAGTTCTCTAAATAAAAATCTGGAAATAAGTGGTAGATAAATTGTTGCATATTTTATAATAAGTTTAACAATTTTTTAATTATTTTGTTTCTATTTTAGTCCTATGAATCTACTGAGACATCAAGGCATTTATCACTTCCTTACAAAGTGCAACCAATGCCATCTGGTGGCCAGAACCGTCCATTCTCCACATTAGAAGTCCGCTCAAGGACCACCTCGTCTGAGGGTTCTTCTGAAGGCGAAGTAGTTACTAATGACAGGAAAATCAAGGAAAAGAAAAAAGGAGGAATGTTTGGTTTTCTCAAAAAGAAATAATTAAGTCCACTTTTATAAATGTAAAATAAGAGATTATATATTTTGTACATAGACTCAAAACTCAAGAGTTGCATTTAACAAACTGAAAGAAAAGTGTTTTGTGTTTCGTCTGTATATATATTTAGAGATGAATTCTAATTATATTACTTATGGCTCTATGAATCTCACTATTGTGACAGCTATTTAAAATTTTGAGGCTATTCTCTAGTTTTGTTTTTAAGAGGATGTCATACCATGGAAGAAATTTTTTGTCGCAAATTCTCCTTCATTACTAATTTAAAGTGAAGAAAAATTTAGTTCAAACAAACCTAGAGTAGGCCGTGAAGTTTCAAATAATGAAAAGAAAAGAAATTAGGATTATGCAACAAAAAAGTTCTCTTTTAAAAAATTTTTTGCATTTTTAATATTTTGAAGTATAATTTTTCAGCAATTGAAACTTTGTGACAAACCCTAAGTTAATTTTTTCTTTCTTTTTAAATTAGTAATGAAGGAGAAAGAGAATTTGCGGAGAAAATTTTCTTCCACGGTATGGCGTCCTCTTTATGAATCTATTGAATTACGATTTGTTTGATAATAGTTTGAAGTCAATTTTAACTGACAAATTTCACTTTGTAATGAATTGTTATTAAAAAAATATGTATATGTGACAGTTTTTTAAAATTCTGAGACTATTATTTATACTTTTGTTTTTAAGAATTAAGTAACAATTTGATTAATAGTAGCAATGCAATTATTATTGATGCAATTATTAATGGAGTTAACTTCAACTGAAAAAACTTGATTTTGTGATGAAGAAAAGATATAAGTGTCTGTGACACCAGTTTACTGTGTAATCGATGGGTTAACTGCAAGATTTTTATTTTCTGGTAGAGAAGTTTTATATTTTATTTAAACCTTGAATAATATTTTATATATAAATGCATAAAATATGGATATAATTTAAATCTCAACCAATTAACCTTTTTTTCAGTTATGAACAGAACAATTTATTTATATGAAGTTTTATATTTTAATAAAACACATTTAAGAATATTTTTAACATAAATGTGAAAGATTTTACTTGTTGAACTTACCATAGATATGTATTGAATGAAAATTAATAAGATATATTTTTCAAAGTAATATATGTATATTATATATATATTTCAAATTAAGAGTGATTATTAATGTTTTATAATATTTTAAAAATTGTGTAGTTAAAAAAAAAAATCTTGAACAAAGTTTCTACTCTAGAATATAAAAACTGTGCAATAAATACGTATATTTTAATCGAGTCATATCAGTACTCAATAAATATTTTGTTACATTTTTATCTTGTGTCGCTTATTTTTGTATCTCAGTGCAAATGTGCATACAGAGATATATATCCACACAATATGAGCATAATTGTTGATTACACAGTCCAGGCAATTGGAAAAAATATAAAAAAAATTTTTAATTGAATCACAAGAAAACATGTATTTAAGTTACAAAACACTAAATTTGCGTTAATTGGTGGCCACAGAACAGGAAAAATTCATCAATCTCGTAAAATTAGGAAATTAATATTCCCAAAAAGCCAGGATAAATAATTTTGAGATACCTAGAGTTCAATATTTTTGGAAAAAAGTAATTGTTTAGTGTTATTATTATTTTTTTTTTTTAAATTCTAACTTATATGACAAATATCAGTGTTTTGTAATTTATATTATAATTAAGTAAAAGGCCTAATTGAAATTTTAATAAAAATTTATGCCACAGATTACTAAAATAAAAATTATAAAATTCGTCTGAAAATTATTATTTTTTTCATTATCTATTCTGGTCACCTTGAATTATTTAATCTAATTATTTTCCCTACCTGAAAATTTTAAAGAGGTGCATTACTCCATATTATTAGCATAGTTTCATTACATGTAATTTATTTCACCACTACGCATAAGAATTAACATGTAATATAAATATAACTTATTAAATAAGTTGAGCTTAAAACATTTTCACACAAATTTAATTTATAAACTTGACTACAAGAAAACGATTCTTCACAACCACCAGGCGTATGACAATAAAGATTTCACAATAAGATTTAATGACGCAACTATTTCATCAAAATCTACTAACAGGCATTTCAAACACAAATAGTTCACATAATTCATGAGACAAGTTCTGGAATAACAATAATAAAATCTGGAATAATAAATAACCTGAAAAAAATAAATAAAATTAGAATACTAAAAAAAAATTTCACGAGTACTACACTGTACAACATAAATTTACTCTTTCCAACAAAATAATAGATATCTATATATATATTTCTCTTACACGGCACCAAAAAAACCCTCATTACAACTCCCCGAATGGCAACGTTAGAAAATCGACCAATGATTGCATCTAAAAATGTCACATGCCAAATCTAGCTGAGGTGGCTCAACATATAGCGCTTTTAAAAACAGAACAATAACCAGAGTGAGCATTATCAGGTTGTTCAATTCAGCTGCGGCAAAAATAAACTTAAAAAATAAAAATGCTTTTGCCAGCCATAGAATTTTTCTAAAGTTAACTTAGCAACATAAATAAAAATTATGATACCTGAGCGCTTGACGTAACAAATCCTTCAATTCTATAAGTGTTGTAGTTGTATCGCCAAACGCCCAAATTAACAATTGCAATTTCAAATTAATATTGAAATGTACAGGTTTAGAATTTTCTACAGTGAAAAGTTTTCGGAACTTCAGTATTCAAAAAAGTATACAAAAGCTAGACATTAAGAACGTATCCAATGAGCGAGCATTGAAATGAACTGCGAAAGCAGTTCCGGGGGTTGGTGAGCGCCAGGGGGCGAAGCCTCCTAGTAAAATGTATTGCTGCTAAAACTCCCCATTTTCAGGGAAGATTTTAAATGATAGCCAATATTTATGCTTTGATATTTCCAGGTTTTGTATTGGACCAAAAAAAAATTCCTGGAGCAGTATACATAAACAAGACTACTTTTAGAAAAAGCAAACTAAAACTATATAATTAGCTCGACGAGTGTAATAAAAGCAGATTTAATCACGAAAGAATATAAAATATACCATTTCTGAATTACTTTGTTTAGAACAGAAAGCTTTAACAGTTTACAGTATAATTTTATCAATACTGCTGCATTAAAAAAATAATCAGTATCAATTGGATAATATTCCCTCATAATTAAAATAATCTTAAAAGTAGGGCTTCAATAATGTCAAAATGAAAACATAGTGAATAAGCCACTTAGCACTTTAGTACAAAAGTAATTTTAGTAGATTCATTGTTTAATTCATTTTATAAAAATTTTATGATATAATTACTGTACAGTAGACTAAAATCAATAATTTTTTAAATCACACGAAAGAAACAAATGAGTAATTTTGAAACTGCGAAAGTCCAGCCTACAAGATTTGTTACTGCATTTGCTTATACAGTCGAACCCCACTATAGTGAACCTGGGATATAGTGAACACTCGGATGTAATGAACTTTTTTAGCGGTCCCGTCCGTACTCCTATTTAAATTATGTTATTTTTAACGCTTATAGTGAACAGCTTAGAACTTGGAAACTCGGTTATAGTGGACGGAAATTTCATTTCTTTAAATATCTTTTTCAGTCCTCCATCTTTAAACTTGTAGGTGTTGGAACTGAAAATGAATGCATTCCTATAAAATGTGCCATATTTCACTCCTTTATGCCTATCACTTTTAACTATACTGTAATAAATGTCAAACAGATCATTTATCTTATACTCCCCCCTCCCTGACAAGCCTCGTTTGTCTCTTTTTCCCAAGCTTGCTCTACAACTAGTTAACTTGGCCACCTGCTGAATTTATGGAATTTTCTTATCTGTTCAAACCATATTCTTTACAAATCACCTCTTGACAATCAAGAAGGGGAACAATTTTACTCATTCTACAGCTGCTCTCTTAATATTCTTACATTATCTATTTGAGACAAGATTTTTATTTCAAAAGCAGTGAAAATGGCAAATTCTGTAAAGAGAAAAGCGTTTTCGATAGAGGACAAAGTTAAAATTGTAAAGCGTATTGAAGATGGAACCAATCAATCGGCACTGTGTAAGGAATTTTCCTTGTCAAAATCTACAGTTTCAAACATTTGGAAAAATCGAAGTGCAATTCTTGCAGCATACGACAAAAATATGGTTTCATCGAAAAAACTGCGTGTAGTTGAAAGAGAAAACGTAGAAGAAGGTTTGTTAAAATGGTTCACCACTCAGTGGGATAGAAATCTTTCTGCGACCGGACCTATGCTTCAAATCAAAGCCAATGAGTTTGCTGAAAAATTAGAGGAAGGGGATTTTGTGTGCTCCAATGGATGGCTGGATAGATTCAAAAAACGGAATAATATTTCTTCAGGAAAGATTATTGGAGAAGAAGCGAGTGTTGATGCAACGGATGTGGAAAAGTGAAAAACTGAAGTGTGGCCGAGTGTTATACAAAATTATGAAAAGAAAGACATTTTTAAAGCTGACGAAGCTGGACTATTTTACAAATTGATTCTTAATCAGACGTTAAAATTTAAAGGAGAAAAATGCACTAATGGGAAACTCTCCAAAGTGAGAATAACAGTTCTTGTTTGTGCTAACATGAATGGCTTGGAAAAGCGAAAACTAACTGCCATAGGTAAATCTCAATAGCCAAGGTGCTTTAAAAATGTTAAAAAACTGCCCGTAAACTACAAAGCCAATCAAAAAGCGTGGATGACCTCCCTTTTTTGAAGAAGAAGAACTTCGACAGTGGGACAGTGATTTATTAAAAGTAAATTGTAAAATTTTTCTTCTTCTAGACAATTGCACAGCTCACCCCCATTTAAAAAGTGTAGAGTATTAAGCTCGTATTTTTGCCACCAAATACGACTTCGTGTTGCAACCCATGGACCAGGGTGTTATTCACAGTCTGAAGTCTCACTATAGGAGATAATTAGTTATTCGTATTTTAGATAACTATGATAAAAACAATATGGACTCAGAATGCAACATCTCTCTTCTAGAAGCAATAGTTTTGCTAGAAAAATCATGGAGGCAATTAACATCAGCTACAATCCGCAACTGTTTCCGACATGCAGGTCTTTCAAAGGATTTAGAAGAAAAAGATTCCAATATGGAGGAAGAAGATGAGGAAGAAAATTTACCTATCTCTCTATGGTTAAAAAAAACATGGAATGGACATTTTCCCTAAGGACGTTATTGAGCAATTTGAATGTTGCGATAATGAAGTATGCGCTTCTGGAACTCCTACCGATGATGACATTGTCAGTGAAATAAAACAAACGAAAGAAAGTAGAGAAGACTTATTAGAAGAAAATGTTGAAGACGAAAATGAACTTTCAGCACCATCTATAGCTGAAGTAAAATCAGCCATAAATGTCCTTAATAGGTTTTTTCTACAGAAAATGTAAATCAAAAAATCTTGCATTCTTTGCACATCGTAGATAAGAAAATTGATGAACTCTATTTAAAATTCAATTGTGTTCAATCAAAAATCACAAATTTTTTTCATAAAAAGTGAAAATCAGAACTAATATTTAGCGACGTAAGTAATTTTTTCATCAATTTTTGCTTTATTATCTGTTAATTAGTTAATAATTTTTAAATAACTTATGCAAAATTGCAAACCCAATTTTCAATCATTTAACTGTTTTATGAAAAAAGTATTCTTCAAAAAATTTGGATATAGTGAACCACCGGTTATAGTGGACACATTACTGAGTCCGTAGACGGTTCACTATGGCGGGGTTCGACTGTAATAATAAATAAGAATATGGCCCCTGGATTCATCACCGCAAAAATTTAACAATATAAAATAATTGAGTTTCTTTTTCATGGGATGACTGAATTTCTGAGAAGGTTTAAACAATGAATCCTGTGAGTAAGTCTGAACTTTGTATGGTCAGTTAATTGAAGCTATTGCAATTTTTACTTATGCAGGGTGCATAGCCGAATCTTTCAACAAAAAATATTTTTAAGCACTATATACATTTACAAAATGCTGGCTGAGCGGTTAGCATGCCTGACTGCGGGTTCGAATCCCACTCCGGGCATTGATTTTTCTCTCTCTCTTTCTGCCGTCCCCGGTTGTGTGTGTGTGTGTGAATGTGGCCCACCCTATAAACGGGTTTGTAGCGTGGGCAATGTTGCTCGCCTCCGTGACTTTAGTTCACAGGTGCCCACTGGGTAACGCGAAATGAGCACCAATTCTGGTATCTTCATAGGCAAAGATTCAAATTCAGTGCCTGCTACTGGAAAAAAAAAAAACATTTACAAAATATTACATGATCATGATAAAATAGCTAGTTTCTGACAAAGAACTCTTTTTCTTGATTACATTAGCCACCATAAAAAAGCACAGATTTTTCAGTTAGATTTCAGAGGGAGGAAAATGAAGCCTGACATTGAATATCTCTTGCAAAATGCAGCAGAGTTGCACACGAGAGTGCAAGAATAATTCCCACTGAATCCAGCTCAGTATATGCACATGCGGACCCGTAAGCTTTCATCTAACATGTAAAATTATTGGTGCTTCCATAGGCTAAGGAACAACGTACACCGAAATGCATAGTGTTTGAATGATTTGTGAAAATGTTCAATAGAACAAGGTGAAAACCATGCTTTTGCATAATACGTGGAGAAATTTGATAAGGTAAAGAAAAAAAATCTCATTTTCAAAAAAGGAAAATTAAGCACTTTTTAAAAACACCCAATAAAATAAGCACCTTTAAAGTCTTCTAAAAAACGAAAGTAATTTTTAAAAAAGCTTCACACCCTGTAATATTATTTAAAATAAGAACATGTTGGATCAAAAAATTCTGAATTTTTCGATTCTTCAAACCTTTCTTAAAAATTTTCCGCTGTATTCTAAAACTGGAATGGTTCCGAACATAAACTTAAATCAGGATTATCAGAGGAAAAAGCTGAAATTCAAGAAAAATAAGGACAAAATATTCATTATCAGGAAAACTGTAAACAGAGTTGGGGTTTTGTCCGAAACCTGTCATTAACTATTGAAATCTGACAAAAATCTGGAACAAGTTTATTTTTTTGTTATTTGGGGACATTTTATTTGATAGTAATTCATACACAATACTTGCATTACTATAATTATGTTTTATATATAATGCATAAAAAATATAGCCAAAATTATTGAAACTATTAATCGGTTTTTCTAAAAACATAGCACTCCCTTAAAATCAATATTATTTGCAGAATTTTTCAGTTTATATTATGCAGGGGTGTTTGTGGGACCCCAAAAAATCCCCTGAAACTTTTACGGACTTACTACCGACATTTTGGAGTTTCGAGAAGGGGGGGGGGAGAAATGAAAAATTACAATTATGAAGTATTGAATGACCTAATTATAAAAGTTCAATGAATTACTTTTCTTGCAAAATTAATAACCATAAATTTTCAAACATATAAACTACTACATTTTATGTAAATATTTCAAATTACCTGAATTAATTCTTTAAAAAAAAATTATCTAATTTCTGCTGCTTTTTTTTATTTTCTGATGTTTGTGGGCTTGTCTTTCTTTTGTGGTGAACTTCATAATTGCAGGAAGGTTGACTTTTATTTTCCTCATTTACAGTTGAAGAAATTTCCTCGAGAACTGATCATGCTGAGGTAGAAGCAGTTTGCTTTTCTGCTAATGTAGAAGGTTTTTTAGAGACTTTTATAGGTGACTCATCTGAAATACATATTTTTAAGTCCTCTTGATATGTTATCCAACATCTGTTCATATTCAGTAAGAGATCTTTGTGAATTGGATCAGTCATTGGATTTTTTGAGCCATATTTTTCACATGAGGTTTCTTTAGAAGCCATTAAATCATATTTAATAGTCTGCACTGCATCTAGGGGATCAATCTTAAGAGAGGTTCTATAGTCAGTGACAAGTGTATCCATTAAGTTGAATGCACTTTCCACTAATGGGCCATGGAAGCAGCTAAGGCAGGCTTTGACCAATTTAGCCAATGTAGGATACTTATAATCATTTGTGAAATCTTTTAAATTAAAAACTTTAGACCAATATTTATCAATTGTACACTTGACTTGATTTCCACTTTCATCAGATGTGTAAAGCATTTCTTTGGTGATATCAATATCACTCTGGTATAACCTTATTTCAGCTTCTACTTTTGACTTTTCATTATCACTAAAAATATGGGACATAAAAGATGATAATTTTTCAAAAGCTAATATTGCCATGAAAGCAGCTAAGGCAGGCTTTGACCAATTTAACCAATGTAGGATACTTATAATCATTTGTGAAATCATCTTTTAAATTAAAAACTTTAGACCAATATTTATCAATTGTACACTTGACTTGATTTCCATGATTCGTGGAATTTTCTGCTTTCAAAGCAAACAAAATTACCCAGATCAAAAAAAATAATTCATTATTATTCCTACTTCCTTTTGACCGACGATCCCCGGAATGTCCGGGTATCGAAGTTCAAAATCCCCGGAATTCCGGTGTTTCCCCGGAGCACAAACACCCCTGATTATGGTAATAACTATAAGTTTTTAATTATTAGCAATCTAAATATTGATTTTAATTCTTTTATATCTCAATTTAAACAGATGTTTTAAATTAAGTAAAACTAAAGTAGTCGTCAATAGTTGTGTGTCTAATCTCTTCTTAGCAAATTTTCAATTTGATTCTCAATATTTGTTATTACTAATAGGCAGGTAGAGCAGAATATGTACAATCGCGTGAACGAGGTTTTGGAGAAATTCAGGCAGGCTTGTTATCCGTTTGAAAACTAATGAATGTGGCCTACAATTATGAAAAACACATTGAAGATAATAATGAATAAAGCCATCTCAAAAAACACAGATTAGATTAAATTTAAATAGTAGAAATAAATTTACCTTAATTGCTGGAATATTTCTCTATCTATATTCTTCTGCTTGGAATATACCCTATTAAAACAGAAAAATAAATAAATCAAACATGTCAAAAGAAAAAAAAAAATAAACACAATTTCTAACTTGAACACCAATATCTGGTTACATTCTGTTGAAACTATTTTAGCAACACTTTTAGTTTGACATAAATTTATTAAATTCTCTTAAATTGTGGTTGAATTATTTTATTATCACGATTTATAAGGTTTTTACATAATTTTTTGGACAGTTAAGTTATGTTGCGTGAAAACATAAAATCTCTTAACCTTACCCTTTAAAGTCAACTTACTTTTCAAATCAAATGAATCAGGATAAGAAACAAAAGATAAATTAGAGAATTGGATGATCTTTCTCAAGATTGACTATAATAATCTTTCAATGGTTTGTCTATATTTTGAGGTGTCTTCTTTGCATTATTCACAAGTTAGGATGGGCAATGTTGCTTCATTTATGACAATCTGAATATTCTACGGTACAACTTACGTTTTATTGTTACATTTATATGTTACTCATGTTTTTTTTTTAATGTTTTATTGCATTATGTTTCTCATATAGTTACATAAAAAAGAAACTGCAAACAAAAGAACTGCAACGGATTTTCCCAAATTTGCTCATTCGCGTGCCCCCCAAAAGAAAAAACTTTACATTTAATCCTATCTATTAATAGCTATATTGATTTTTTAAATTAAATTGCAACTATTTTTTTTTTTTTTTACCAATTATGATTCTATTTCATTTAATAAACTTTATGATTTCTTGAATGTTTTCAAAGAACAAATCGAAAAAACTGAGTCTTGGCTTTCAGCAAAAGAAGCTTTTCTAAATAGCAAAGATTTAGGAACATAATTTGAATAAAAACAATAAAATATTAAGTATTTCTAACAAAATGTGCCAATTGATTGCTTTATCATTATTTGAATCTAATATATGTTTTTACTCATTTATGATTTAATTATGTTTTTATTTAAGTTTGTGTCAAGTTATGTTTTTATGTTATGCATATTTTTTTACCTGTTATTGCACTATGTTTTTGCCATTTCACTTGGCAAAGCATTGCCCATAAACATTATTTCCGCAAAAAATTGTCAGTTTGCGCTAAGGGACACTTCAAAATATACTTCTATCCTTTCAATAGCATTGATTAACTATGAAAATTGAAATAGCAAGATTATAAATACAAGAATCTGCACATACTTTCCTAAGATATGCAAATTATTTTTAACATATTATTTTAGAGTTGTATAATAACAAATTTTGCTTGTTTGAATAGTAAATTATACACCATGGCACATAACTCTTTGTATTTTGATGCTAATTTCAAAGATTTTTCTAATCATTCACATATACAAAGATCAATTTGAAATGCATTTAAAAAATTCAATTTTTAATCACTAATACAGGTTAATTTGTTACGAATTCAACAGAGTATAGCCTATCTTTACTATTACTAAGGGCTTACGAGGCCAGGGCAGAGTGTTTGAAGAGGCCCTAAGTATCTTTTATTTATATTTCTTTTAATCATTATTTTTATTCTTTCTTAACTTATTAACCCATCTTTGATATACATATGTTTTGGAAAACATCATTACATTAGTTAGATTTATTATTAATTAATTTAATGAATTAATTAATAATAAATTAAACTTGATATTGAATAGATCTTTAAGTTTCCATGCTTATATGAAAAATTCAATTAAAATTCAATGCCCTTACCAATTTTTTATAAAAATACTATTATCAATATTCGATGCAAAAATCATAATTTAGAGTCTCTTTGGTGTAGAAAGAGGAAATGTTTTTAAAAAATTCGCAACTTTATTTCAGACTTTTCGACTTTGAAAATTAAAGACGGTACATTCATAAAAAATGGTATTATGTCCAAGCTCAGGCTCAGTAAAATGAGCATAAAAGAAAGAATGAAATACCTTTGCTCTTCGTAGAATGGAATCCTTGCTTGGATCATAGGGATGATCCTTTGATGGGATCTCAAGTACAGCTGGTACTGGTTTTGTGTGGGCATCAATCACATAACGAATCATCTCAGCAATCTAAACATTAAATTTAGATATTAATACATATGGGGATTGTTAGAAAAAAAATAACCTTTTTGCAAATTAAAAAGAAATTTAATGAAAAAAAACTTTTTAATTTTTTCCTTCTCTTAATTAAATTAGTGAATAGACATAGGGAGAGCATTGAAAAGTTTTAAAGTTATTGAAACTATAGTAAGAGTGATTACGTTCACGCCATAACATGGCTTATACACCAAAAATCATAGAGGAGACTTAAAAAATAAGTTATGATATCACTCCTGGGATGTGTCATAAATGTCCAGTGCGAAAATATATATATATATATTGTGCTTACAAATTTATGCTGTAAAATTTAAATATATAAACTCTAAGAAACTTTTTGTTCATTTTCAATAACTGAGGGAGAAAACTGAATAATTCTGAGTATCATATTACATTTCCTTGATACAAGTGTTTGATTAATACTTACTTATTAAAAGCAATGATAGTTCAAATCAACTCTTTTCTTATTTTGAAATTCTTTGTTTTGCCTATCAATAGGTAATATACTCATAAATATGCTTTTTAATAGATGGGTAAATAGGTGGAAAATTCCTGTTTTAAATCAGGCCCAAATTTTAGTAAAAAAAGATCAAGAAATATGGAAATTTTTAGTTCTAAGAACCAGTCGTTTCAAAACTCTAGCAGTATAACTGAGTTTGGTAATTTTAGAATGCATAACTTAATAGTATATTTTATATTTAACTTCTATTTTAAAAAATATTCCTATTCCTAGACTGTCCCAGCACTCTCTAAGTTTTCAGATCCTTCATTATTTTAACTGATTACCTAATTTGGGATCAGTTAAATTAATTCTCAATCGCACATGAGGCCTGCGTCTAGCGGAATTGAGTATATTTGCAATAAATTAACAGTTATAGTTCTCCATTTGTGCAATCACGAATAGTGTTAAAAACGATAAATCTCCTAAGGTTTGAGTAACAACGAACGGCCATGCCTGATTTTAAAGTGTATAATTTATTATTTTACAAATAAAAATTAATTTTGATCTAAATTAATTATATTTTAAACTGCAATTTCTTACAATGCTTACATTTTGATTGATAAGGATGATATCGATGTCATCTCTCTTAACAAAGTTCTTGAATGTCTCTTCAATTTCACTTGCTGGAGTATCTAACACATGAATATTTTCCATATTAGTTATGCATAAAATGTATATAAAAAAAGTGAAGCATAAAATAAAGCTAAATATCAGTCTTATTAATTACATTTCTACTTAATAAAGTAAAATGTACAGTGAAACCTCCAGGAAAGACCACCTCTACTTAAGATCACTTGTGGGAGGAATTACATTTCTACTTAATAAAGTAAAATGTACAGTGAAACCTCCAGGAAAGACCACCTCTATTTAAGATCACTTTTGGGACGCACAGAAATTTTCCAAACTTTGTAGTGGAGAAAACCTTTAGAAGAGACCATTAAAACCTCTCCCAGTGAATAGCCAAAAGTCTCCATCAAATGCGGAAAAGGTCAAATAAGGAAAAAAAGTATCAAAACAAATAAGTAGATTAAAATGTATTTTATATATTTATGTGAGACTCTTATTTGGAGAGTTATTTTTGAAGATACAACATCAAGTTGCAGTCAGAGTGCACTAAAGAAGACGCTATGAATGATTTATTTCTATAGCTAAAAGTTAAATTAGAAAAAAAAGTTATTTTAGAAAAAATATGCATCTCAAACAAACCTCTTTTCATCCTATAAAGCTAACTAAGTTTTATGATATAAAATTAAATCTTAAACAAAACAAATTTTTTTTTTATATTTAAAATAGCTTTATCATTCATAATTGGTACATTTGTTTTTGCACATAATTATATCAGTAATAAATTATTTTTATAGACTCTCAATTTAATTCATAGATCTGTTTTTTTTCAGGATGCCAACAGAAGTGACATTTCGGCACCAAGAAAATGACACTGACTAAAAATAAAATCGTTTGTAAAAATCATGTGGCTTTGATTACAATTTTGAAATCAATGCAGGTAATCTCTAAGAACCAACAACCTCAATTAATGGCTATTTTACTGTGGAACGAAGAGTTATATTTAAAGCTATTTATTCGAATATAACTTCAGATTTATTTATTGTATTAATTATTTATTAAAAAATATTGTATTTGCCACTTTTGAATGAAAAAAGATTTTATGTAAAATCGTATAGCCTATTTTATTGTTATAAAACAAATAATGTGAAGTAAACTTTTAACTTCTAGGGAACTCATGGTTAAATTATAAAAAAAATACAACAAAACATAACATTATAAATAATTTATCTAGAGACATCTTAATCAGGAGTTATTTAATACATTTAAATTTTAATAATGAGTTTTCATTTAAAGATTCATGAAAGAAAATGGCTTATAGTGTAGGACATACATTTTTCATATTACAAATTATTATCCGAGTTTTTAGATTTAGTAAACATTTTTTCAACTTTTACAATGAAAATGAAATTGTATTTTAATTTAAGCCATGAACAAAAGTTCAATTATTATTAAAATCTGCAGATTTTAATAAATTATTTATCAGGATAGTAAAATTATAACATTTTATTTCATATTATATAATTTCTTCTGACACAAAAAATACACTTTCAAAATTCACACAAATAAAAAAAAATTACATTCATGGCCTTACTATACATGGTTACCAACATTTCACAAATAAACAGATTTAGCAAACTTACTAAAAAAATATTTTTTCATTTATTTTAAATTAATTTTTAATTTTTCGTTACAAAATAAAGTTCTTTTATTAAAAATTTATTTTTTAAACTGGGAGAAAAATTTAGATGTCGGAAAACCATCGGAATTAAGAGATTTTCCTAAAAGATTGCGAGAGTTGGCTCTTATAAATATGAGACCAGGAGTATGATAATAATTTTAGAATATGCAAATTAATAGGGAAACCTTATACATCTAACTCTTTATAAAAGCATTTCTATAAAATATAAAAAATACAAATACTCTAAACCTTCCAAACTCACAAGAGTTTTAGCTTAAACTTTTCTAATAAAGGGTCAGTTTTGGACTGAGTTTCCATCTTAAGATAAGAGTAGAGCTATTCTTTACTTCTCTATTGTAAATAAACTTTCGGTATAGAACTTAAATGTTCTGAAAAGAAACTTTGTATTTTAAAACAAAATAATATTTTCCAATAATGTCCAGACAAAATTTTTTTGTCACTTTTTCGTCAAAATAAAAATCCATATAAAATATGCATTTAGAATAGTGATGTCTTTTTAGTAGGAAAATCAAACCACAGAGAAATAGTATACCTATACATTACATTTTTTGAGAAAATAACATATTACAGAAAAAAAACAAAAAATAATAATCGGCAAAAATTGTGTCCGTCCTAGTAATTAGTAATAATTAGCAAGACGTAAGGCAAAATATAAGAAATTTTACGCAAAAACCAATATATTTTTGCCGATGTGAAATTATTTTAGTCATACATTGATCTAACATATTTTTTAAAAATGTTTTTTTTTATACTTTGTTATGAAAAAAAAATTATTTCAAAACACATTTGAAAATTTTGCTACCATCCAATATTTTATAAAGAGTGATCCAATAATAGAAAACATACTTTTTTCTACAACCATAAAATTAGTCTGCCTCGATTTGTTCACTTCACCAATGCCACCCAGCAAAAAACCAACACAAGTGTCCTAAAAGTATTTGAAAGTAATTGAAGCAGGGTATGAATAAGTTTAAAAATTAGCAATTGGAATAGATTTTAGTCATATTATCATTTAATAAAAAAATCATGAAAGGAAAAAAAATACGTTCATTAATATATATTTTTTAAATTTTAAGTAGTACTATGAGCAAATGTTAGAATTTTTAATTAAATATATTTGAAATATGAATATTTAATAAGACAGAGTAGGAAAATGAAATGGGTAAATTAAGTAAAAAATACCAGATTTGCTTCTGTTTTAAAGAAAATCAAGGATTAAATATAATTTAATTTTTTTTTATATTTTAATAAAAATTTAAAAAAATTTGTTTAACTAAATTACTGAATTTTTATCAAGCATTTAAGGTTAAGTTACTAAAACTTTAATTTAAGTAGAAGTAGTACATATTGTAAAATTATAGAAACACAATTCTATGCAAAATTTATAAAATAAATGAGGTTGATGAGAAATGAGATAAATGAGAAAAAAAATTATTATTTTTTTTTTTTCCCCCAATGAGCTGCACAATCAGTTTTCCCGATGAGCAGACCTAGTGTGTTCTCCAGAAGTGGTATCCACTCCTTCAGGACCACCACAATGGGTGAGATACCGTTGGTCATGTTAATTTGGACGTCTAGTTTCTGCCACACTAGATGGCAGCACCGAGACTCTATTTGGATGCTAGAGTGGTGAGGAAAAAAAAAAAAAAGTGGAAAAAAAAAAAAAAAATACTTGTAGGAAAAAAAAAAAGCAGTATTTGTTATGTTACCAATTTTAGAAACTTAAAATGAGAAAAAGAGGTAATTATGAAAGAGGTGAGATATAAAGTGATTGTTTTACAATACACACACTTTTGATCTAAAATATGCTTTTAGTTAGTACAGATGATACTTTAAGGACAAAAATCAGGTATAAAAAGTGTGTTTCTCTTGATAAACTTACTTTCTTTCAACGGATTATGATTTCTGGAAAATATGGTCCCAATAGTTTGCTCAAAAGCTGAGTTGAAAGTTTGGACCCCTCAACGTAAATTATACTTCTTGCATATTTTGAGAGCTTTTTAAGCAAATTTAAAAATTTTTACACCCAATAAAAAAATAAAATTTGTTAATTCAAATATAATTACATACAAAAAATAATTGTAATAAATATTTTATTTAATAATACTCTAAAAAATTTTAAAATGTAAGGAAATTTTTTTTACATCACTTTAAATAATTTAATTTTATGCAGCAAAATACATAGTGCCTGAGAAAATTAAATTTAAAAAAAAAGTCAGATATTATAAGCAAACTCTACCAAACCAGTAGGAAGGGATTTAAAAAAAGTGAAATTCGCCTCACGCGACCCAGCCACCAGCCAATTGTTACAAAACAGATTAAAAATATTAAAAGAAAATAAAAATACTTTTCACAATTCAAATATTGGTCTGTGATGTCTCTATATTTTTTTTTATTTATAAAAATTTAATGAACTCATGAAAATTAATAAATAACAAAATATCGTCTGCACTAACTAGTATGAAGACATTTGAGTTCACCCATTTGAATCATTAAAATTGAGACCTAATATGTGAAAATCAGAGTGTTCGAAAGTTAGAGTGATTTGTTTCTTTTTTTATTTTTTGCATACTGTACAGTGTACACTAAACTAAAAAAAATTATAATTACGGTCATTATGAAGTAATAAAATATCATCCGCATCCCTGAAGTGCTAAGGAGGTATTTACATATCAGCACCCGTTTGCACCAACTGAAAGCCAGAGATATTTACGGATCGTGATCATTTGCGAAACTACAATCGCCAAGGTGCAAAATAGATATTAAACTTCCAAATCTTTAAAAAAAAACAAATAATTAAAAAAAACAGATGTTTGCATATTATATGCTTCGAGTTAATCTTTTGAGTTAGTTAGTCCCTTTCTGTTTGTTTTTTCTAGTTTCTCATGGGCCACTGCCTGGAAGTTGCCAAGACTTCACGATTATTCTGCCACAGATCACGATAGAGAAATCTACCCAAGTTGCCAAATGAAATTGTATGGAAGTAAGCCTGGGTGGACACAAGTTACAACCTTAAAATTTGTTCTCTTACTCTTCTGTGTTAAGTTTTTAATTTTAGTATTTCCATTGCTAGCCACCAGAACTTAGGGATTCATTTGTCAAGTGGATTAAATTATAGATTAGGATGCCTCTTAGACTGGGAACTGTAACGTTGAGTTTTTACTTCCATTGTTCTATTCTATCACAATTCTTAAGTAAAAGAAAATCTCACTTTCCCTCCGTCAGGAACGTTATCTTCCTTCATCGGCTAGTAAACGGAACTCTTCGCCAACTTGCCATAGATATGATAATCCCCCCCAACTATAACTGTAAAATAGATTTTAAACTTGCTAATTTTTTTCTAAAAAAAAAATAATAAATAAAAAAACATGTAAATGTTTGCCCAGGTGTGGCTACGAATTATACCTTTCGAGTTGGTCCCTTTCTGTGATGTTTCTTTTAATTTCTCGCGTGCCTCCGCCTGGAAGTTGCTCAGACTTTGGGATTATTCCGTCACAGATCACGGTACGGAAATCTCCATCAAAATCAATTTTAACACAGAGACTTCTAAGTAATGTAATATTTTACGATTGAATCTTCTAAAAATTTATAAGTAATAGCAATTACAGCCATGATTAACAGGAAAGTTGTGCAAAAATGCCTCGCCTCTCAAGGAATAGGTTAGGATGGAATCGAATCAAATATATTAAATTACAATTGGATTGGGAAAAAAAGCTGGAAAATACTGACCTCATCACCAATTACAGCGATTAGTTTTCCTTTAGCAGCAGAGTGAGTAGACATTATTTCAGACGTGTAAGATCTTTTTTCTGAAATTTAAAAAAAAAATACGAATTTAACTGCGAATTGTTTCGGTAAACAAAGTGACAAAATATATTATTTAAATAAGTAATAATACAAAAGATAAAAAAAGTACTTTTCAGTGAAGTTTTTAGAGCTGCTTTTGATTTAAAGCTGCAAATCTTCACAATGAATTTGTAAGAAATTTCTCTAAATTTTAAACTACTATTCTTAAAATCTGCTTAAAATTACCAACCCTAAACAAAAACTTTGAAAGAAATCGGAAGTCACAAGATTTAAAATAATTGTTGCCACCAAGATGACAAAAACCTTTTCTGAAAAAGATTTATATGCCATTTTCTCGCTGTATATAATTTTACGCTTTTCCAATCACCATAGAGGGCAAGTTTGAACTTGATTGAGGAACTCTTGACGGCGATCACAGGTTGAGTGAAAGGGATATAGCAAGCACGGTCCTTAAGATGATAAAAATGTAACTTTCGAGACAAAACTTTGACTTTCGCACATGCCTCTTTTTCAATCAATTGATCAATTCTAAACAAAAACTGACCCAAGAGCTGTTTACAGCGGATAAAAAAAAGATCAATAACTAAATATGGTTTCAGTTTCTTAATTTTATGTGCAGCAAGACGACTGCAACTTTTAAAATAAATAGTTTTTACTATGTCTAGTCAGGGTATGTTTAATTATAAATATTTGCTTTCTCATTTTCCCATTGTTTCAACCTATTTATTTTTTCCACTATCCAATAGCTTTTCCTTAAATTTAAATTGTTTGACTAATTATGTGTAAAATTTTCATAACTTTTTGGTCAAACTTTTTAAGGTTTCTGTTTGTATGTTATCTATTCAGTTTAATTACGTGTATAATATTTCACAAATTTGGTAGGCGTTTTATTATCTCTTGCAAAAAGTCCTTATTGCAATTTTTCATTTATTTATTCGCTTATTTTATTTTACTTAAAATTCTAATTCTTCACAAAAACTTTTATCTTTACATTGACTATTATGCACTTCAAAGAAATATTCAAAACTTTTCTTTGTATATTAAGCTGTTATAGCTTTGTTTTTATTTAAAGTAGTTATGCCATTAATGAACACATTAATGAACACACAATAATGCCATTATTAATAAACAAAGACAAGTTTTCAGAGTTTTTCTTTCCTTATTAAGCGGTTACATCTTGACACAGATAAGCTATTATTAGACACAATAATGCCTATGATAATAAACAAAGAAAAGTTTTCAGAACTTGCCTTTGTTTATTACGCTGTTACAACTTTGATTACAGTTAAGTTGTAATAGTTAAGTTGTTACTCAGCACACTATAATGCTTTTGTCAAAGAGAAGTATTCTGAATTTATCTTTGTATATTAAGCTGTTACAGCTTTGTTTAAATTTGAATCAGGTACAGTGCTAAACACGATGTCATTATTAAAAGACAAAGTTTCTGACTTTGTATATTACGTTGTTACATTTTTATTTATATTCAAACAGTTATGTTATTAATAAATATAATAACATCATTACTGATAATGACAAACAAAGGAAGCTTTAAAAACTTATTTTTAACCATTGCAATTTATTTAATGTTGAGGCAGTTTCGGCTTTAATAAGGATATAATAAAACAATCACCTTTAAATTTTTCTTAGACTTAACACAGGACTTTGCATTCATCTGGAAACATATTTTAGCAACATTATTTTCGATCTACTAATTTTTAATGAAAAAGTAATGTATATAAAATATTTTAAATGAAAAGCAAGAGAATATATCTTTTTGTATAAAATTTTTATTAATTTTAACATTACATTTAAGTTGTAAAACAAAACATTAGAAATTTGTGCATTTAAAAGCAAAAAGTTTTTTATTTATAAAATGTCAACATAATTGCATTAAATTCAAATCAATGATATGTTTTATGCATCATTCTTTTCAATTACTCCACCATCATGTGATTTTTAACTATAACAATTCTTTACCATATTGACTAGTTGTTTGTAATCATTTTCTGTCGATTAGGTTTTGAGCTATTGTTTTCTATCTGTGTATTCATCATTGTCTTTAAAATGTAAGTAATTCATCAGTTTTGACAAACACATCTTGTTTTAAATATGAAATTTTTCAATCCTCACAACTTTTATAACTGGTTTACGAGATTAATATGTTCTAAAATTATAAAAATTTATTGGTGTTTTACTTTATGAAGTGATTAATTAATTACCAAATTATATATATTTTTTAATGCAATACTTTTTAATTGGTAGTTATATTTATATTACTTAACCCAGAAATAGATATTTGTTAAGCAGTAGCCCAGCTGTCAGTCATTAAGGAAAAATTTTCTTAGTAGTGGCACCAATTAGGTTACAATATAAAATTTTTTTTTTTTTTTTTAAGTTTCAAAAAGAAATTACATTATTAAATAAACAATAAAAACATATGTATGTAAGACGCATGTTTGTATTGCTTATTTATAAATGTATATATTAGGCATTTATTCTTGTAAAGATGGTAAAGTAGTTTAGTTTTTTAAAGATAAATTTCTGCTTTAATTTACCATTTTGTAAATTTTTTCCAAAGTACATTCCAAGTACATTCAAGTTTTTTCCATGTCAAAACATTTATATAAAAGGCCTTTATACCTATGAAGAGCAGACCTATCAAAAAAGACTAACTGCACTTTTTGGAAAAGAATTAAATAAGAGCTACTTATGTTGTTTCCAATTTTTACTCTACATTACTGTAAACACAATTAAAAAAATAATAATAATTAACCGTTCCAAAAATTTTACAATCAAAAAACAAAATGTTATTTACAGCTGCTAAACTTCTAATTTTCAAATGCTTTCCGTATTGTGATCTGTTGCGCCAACTACAACTGCAAGGGGCCAAATAAATTTTAAACGTACAAATTTAAAAAAAAAAAATCAAAAAACATGTAAATGTTTGCCCGGAAGTGGCTACAAGTTATAGGTACCTTTCGAGTTATCCCTTTCTTAGATCTTTTTATTAATTTTTAGCTGCCCAGAGACCACGATGTGGAAATCTCCCCCTCTTTAATCTTTGCACCTGTAAAACCTGATTACTAAAATAATAGTGCAATAAAACCTATATAATATAGACACACTAAAATAAAAATATTGATTCTTTTAATTTTTAAAATTTTTATTTCAAAATTTTGAAAAATACTTGATAAATACCTTTAATTTTAGGTATAATAAGATAATGTTATTAGTAACTTTTATATTGATTTTGCTTATTTTCATAATAGATGATTCTGGGGTTCAAGAACGTCAGACTCTCTTGTCTAGACTATTAGATGCTGTGAAGCAGGTAAGTTAAGGAAATATTTGCGTTTTTGACTTACGTTACTCTTAATAATTGTTTAAGTGTTATGATATATAGATTCTGTATTCGTTGTGTCAATTAAATCTATAAAACCTAAGTTTTTAGAAAGAAAAAAAAATCACCCGACTCTCCTAAACTTGATGACTTATGCAGTTCTTAAAAAGAACTAATTGATCTGAGATGTGTAAAGAATTAAAATAAAGGAGAAGTATATTGAGGATAATTATCAGCAATTATTCTAAAATGACATTAAAGATTTATAATCATGTTAGTAAGTTTCATCAAACTAATGATTAGTCCTGATTCACTGATACAAAAATTAACTTTAACTTAAACATTGAACAAACTAATCTTAAAAAAAAAACCAGTTATTAGAAAACGAGTTCAAAAAGCTTAATTGAGCGCCAAAAAATTGCAACTTTGGGTGAAAAAAATTATGCATGTATTGAGTTATTTAGCTTTTAAATGTGCTTTATTTTAGTTATAAATTTTTTAGTTTTTGCAATAACAGTTGAATATATATTAGTTTAGTTGTATTAAAATGTAATCAAACTGTAAATCTATAAGTTTTAATTTTTAAAAAAATACAGTGCAATTCCAGATACTTTTTAACAATTGAAATAAACAGAAAATTTTTTTCCTTATCGAATTTTTTTTTTCCACATTAGCGACTTTTGCCTTTTCCGACTTCTTCATTTCCCACTTGTTTTTGATTTTTATCCTACTTCCAATTTTTGTTCTATTATAATCCCTTTTCCGCTACAGTATGAAAAAATTTGGTATTTCACTAAAAAAAAAATTTGGTATTTCACTAAAGTCCGAACAAAGTAGCATATTTTTTCACATCTCACATAAAACGATTATTGTTGCCAAGAATCACACACTTAATTTAAAAGTGCACAAAAAACTTAAATTTTGAAAAAATTGTGATTTGAGATGGAATTGTCGCAACTAAAGCGGGCCATGGATTGATTATTCAAAAGCACCATTCGGAAATTGTGGATCGTAATAATATTCTATTAATAATGAAATTGACATTTTAAAAACTATGCGGAAATCCCAAACCATTGAAATGGCGATCAACAAAACCATACGGACAATAAAAGCGTCACAAATCGAATGATCAAAAAGTAATTCTACCAATATGCGATTCAAAATCTCCCATGTATGAAAATGTAGCTTTAAAAAAAACTACGAAAATTAGAAGCAATAACTGACAAAAATGTGATCGTAAATCCCTGTGAGATTGCGAGTGAATCATCAATAATTGAGTGCAAAATGCCGGATTCGAAGTTGGCTGATGAAAATAATACCGTCTTAAAACATTGAGATCTTAAAAATGAAGTGAAAATCCATTTTAGTAGCTAATGAAAAAGTGATCGGCAGAACCATGCAAATTCACTGTTAAATAGTCACTAATCGATTAGATTGAAAAATGAATGCTAACTGAAATGTGTCATTCTGAATATGCATAGAAGTTTTAAAAACCATGTGGTAATCTGTAACAAAATCTTTCAAAACTGTGCTGCCACGCAAACCACATAGATTTATTCGTTGTTTATTGAAATTGACATTAATTATCGTCTATTTTTTATTTTTTATTATTATTGAATTAGAATGTTTTGATATTTGTTTACCTTAATGACCTATTATCCGGAAAAATCTATTTCCTGGACTTGCCAAAGTCCTGACTTTCCAATGTATTTAGCTGTTGGTCATTGAAACACTTTTTTTTTTGGTCAAAGAATAAGGACAACCCCGATTTTTCAAACTGAAACCTATTTTTAAGCTAACAAGGCATTTCTTTTTTTTAAATGTGTAAGAGATAACCAAAAGTGCTTATTTTCTGTATATTTACAATGCAATTAAAATTTATTTTTCTTTGAAATATATTCCATTTAAATTCACTTTATTGACTTCCAAAACAGGCCCTTAAAACAAGTGATTAAATTGCATTAAGTTCTACTTCTTCTTTCTTAATTTCATTTTTTTACCTTCTTAATTTATGAATCCCGGCTATTGTTGGTTGATTCAAATTCTGCTCCCGACTTACACCAAAGACATAAAATATCCTTAGATGTAGATGAATCATGGGTCAGAATTCCCTGGTTGTCGGGCTAAAAGTGGGAGGTTTTCTTAGTTTTACTCTCTATGTAACCCAAATGTGGGTTAAATCCATCAAAAAGTCTGTTTAGTTTGTCCCAATGCTTGTATCCACTAGTTCCTTTGTTTCCAGGGAAGGGTTCAAAATTACTAGGCTTTGGTGTTGAACATTGATAGTCGTAAACTCAGAATTGGGTCAAGAGTTCAGCACTGGTTATAAAATAAAATATATTTAATGAATGTTTGACATTTATTATATTATGTAACATGCTTTTTATGGTCATAAATTTGTTTCTGTAAATGTTGATCAGATAATTTATGAATCAGAAAAATAATTTAGCGTTTTAACTCTAGACTCCAATATTTTTTTAATGGCATTATTTTATCTTTGATTAAGTGTTTGCAATTCAATATTTTAGTGCCAAATTAGATTTGGTGGAAGAACAGAACTTGCTACTGAAAATGACAGCAGGTAAATAATATATTTTTCCCTTGAAATTAATTAATTTTTTCATAGCTAAAATGCTTTCCTTGATAATAAGAATGTTTTTTAAAAAGAAAGGATTTATAAAGTTTTATCGATATTTTTAAAGTTTGTGTATATCTTTTAAAATTTGTATAAAATTTGATGTTTAAATGTTTAAAATTTGAGAGTTCTCTGTAAAAACATTTTAATACTGTAATTATGTAATGCTGTAAAAATCTTAAAGTTCATATGTTTCAGTTGTTTTGTATTATTGAATATAAAACAATAACTAAAAGGTTAATAATTAAAGGGCATTGAGCAATAGAATGATAAACCAGATTTCAGGGAAGCAAATTCGGCAAAAATCACCATGATTATTGTATAAACAGTAAGATGCTTCTGTGTATTGCACTGTAATCTAATAGATATTCAAAGTTACTTAGAAAGTATCTTTATGGGAACAGTGTTATGGAGCATATTTTATTGTAAATGCTCCGTTCAAGAGACTGTCTGAGAGCAAATTGGTTGCAGAAATTGCCCTTTTCTTTTAAAAGGACCAAAATATGTTATAAGGAGAGAACCAATTTGCCCTCTAAACAAAGTGCTTGGGTTTAGAGGCCAAGTGCCTGAGTTAGAAAACCAATTTGTTATATAAAGAATATTTTGATAGTTATTGACATCCTGCCATGGGCATAAATTTGCTTTAGGGAGACCTCTTTATAGAATGATTAACCTGTTTATTACTCTAAAACTTTTTATAAAAAAAAGATATCCTGTATAAAGTTCAAGTTTTGTCAAATTTAAAATATTTTACATACATAAATTTTAGTAATTTTTCATTCATTTGAACAATTTTGATCTCAATTTTTGACAATTTTTTAATGCTATTTTTGATCTCTTTATACAATGTATAAATGTTTATAAGGCCTGTTAAAAATGAAATATATTTAAATTACTTATTATATTTAAAACTTTAGAATTCATAGTCCTTTTCGAATTTAATTATTTTTGAAGATTAAAATATATTTATATAAAAAAAGGTTTTTTTATATTTTTGAATCAACATGTTTTTAAAATATATTTTCCATTTTATGTACTAATGCTTTAACTGAAAACATTTTTTATCGATTTTTTTAAATGATTTTGTGTGTCTATTATATTTTTAGGGTTGTTTGCCTTTGCACTCAGCTTGAAACAGTTTTGCAACATGGCATGCGGAAGACAGATAAAAGCTTTCTTCCTCTCAGGTATTTCATAATATATTTTATTTATTTTTTTTTCAGTCACAGCGTTCTCTTTTCAATATCTACTATTTACGAAAGGTTATATTTTATAATACTAAAGTAATAAATTTATTTTTGAAGGCAATTTAGAATTATATACAATGCATTTGTAAATTTTGCTTAAAAACCTTAAACTAAATTATTTTAGCATTAGTTTATGTTTCACAATTCTATTTGTTGATTTTTTTCTTGTAGTTGATTACTGAAATTTGACTAAATATTTTTTATTTTTTCCCTGACAAAATTTACAAAAAATAAAAGAGCTCAAAAATGGGGATATCTAAGGTCTTAATGCCAGATCAAAAGAAAAAAATTATACTAAATATTTTTAAAAAAGCTATCCAAGTATATTAGACTCAATTATAACACCCTGAGAGTAGGGAGTTTAATATCAAATTTTTGTGCTTAGATCTTTCCTTTCTGATTTTATTGTTATCCTTCAATTCAATATTTATATTTATAACCGTCCTTAAACAGCCCACCTAATTTTTTTGGTTTACGACGACTAATGTTCAACTCTGCAGCCTTATAATTTTGAACCCAATCCAGAATACAAGAGAACTTCTGTATCAAGTATTAGGAGGAATTTTCCCTTTGTGGAGAATTTTTTGATGGAATTAACCCGCATTTGCATTACATGGAGAGGAGAACCATGAAAATCTCCCACCATTAGCCAGAGAGCAAGGGGACTTTAACCCATGATTCGTCTACCAATGAGGATATTTTACTCAGCACTATGGTCGGTGCAAGCCGGATGGGAAATTCACCTCATTGGAAGGCAAACGCTCTATCCCCTGAGCCATCACGGCTCTGTTAATTCAATAGAACAAAATGATAGTGTGTAACATATTTTCTTGGGGGATATGAATATGAAATTGAAAATGTGGGTTTCTATTTAAGATTATAAAATTGTCCTACTCTGTGAGCTTTTGTTTAGAGGTCAATTTTGATATCATTTGATAACTTCTTGAAAAATATTTTGTGCATGTTTTTACATTTCAGGACTTAAGGGACCCTCTCACCTTAACTTTTGTAAAGAAAGAGGTGGTTTAAAAAATTTCTTCATGTAAAAAAATTTAGACAAAATGCATTTTGTAATTTTTATCCATAATTTGTTTGAAAATTTTTTTTTCCGCTTAGTTTTCTCCGCTTATATAGATATATTGAGTAATGTTGTTTGACAAAATTTTATTTAATACTATAAAGCTAACTTTTCCTAAATATATTTAAAATTTTATACTCATATTTTTAGCTAAAGTTTAAACTTACATATTTGTGTTCAATTATTATTTTTATTAATTAAACTCATATAAACTCTTAAATTGTCCATATAATTGGGTATAATATAACCTACGTCAGAGGTCGTGTTATTCCAACTAAATTTAATCAGTAAATTGCATTTTCTGTGAGCCTGATTTCTAGCAAGAAATAAACATTAAGCGAATTGTATAGTTATAAGATGCTACTCGCCAAGTTGAAATTGTATTAGTCTAGATCTTTTTTAAATAATTGACTTTGTCTAAGTTTATGTATTTAGTAAACATATTTAAAACTCAGTTTATTACTTAAACTAAAAGGTAAATGTTATTCCTAGTAAAATTCTTGAAGTGGAAGTAGTTGTGTGTTTTTCATATTATACCCAATTATAGTTTTAATTTGTTCAAGTCATATTTGTAACTTTAACTTTCATTTCATTAGGCATGTGACAGATATGATGAAAAACTTGAATATAATAAACAATGAAGCAGAACCTTGTAAGTATTACTAAGTTTTGTACTAAATTTTCTTCTCTTGAATTTATTAGCTGCTCGCTTTTGTTTTGTTGAACTATCAGCTAAGTCTAGATTTATAAAAAGTGTTTACTTTATTTGATTACTTAAAAAAGCTAACTTTCGTTAAATCTGTAGGAAACATTGTTTTACTGCAATTTGTTGTTTTCTTCTTCTGCTTGAGCTTGTCAGATATATAGCACCTCTGCATTTTGTACCATGCTCTAAGCCCAATTTTTTCCTAGTTCCATTGTCTTGGGTCGCCTACTTTGTTTATATAGTCTGACAGTCCCTTAATGGAGTTAAGGTGAAGCTCTTTAGGATATGGATTACCTAAAGTAGTGAGGCGCGTATGGGCGAGGGCATCACACTCGTATAAGATGTGATGTGCTGATTCTACCGCTTCACGGCATTTCCGACATATTGGTTCTTGTTCGAAAAGTCCCATTCTATGTAGATGTTTCCTAAAATGATAGTGCCCAGTGATGAAGCCTACAATTGTTTGAATCTTCAATCTTGGGAACCTAAGGATTTCAGAAGAATTTTTGCAGATGAACTGCTGATCATGCTTTTAGCATGTTTTTGTCCAGGAGAATTGTGCCAAACTTTGTTCATCTCCTGTTTTTCCCATTCTAGGATGGCCTTCTTTGTAGTCTTCATGTTGATTCCAGAAAAAGGTTCCATTCCTATTGGATTGAAAGAGGATCCCTGTTTTGCGAGTTCATCGGCTCTTTCATTTCCTTCAATTCCTACGTGTCCTGGTACCCAAATAAGAATAATTTTATTTCTTTTTGCCAGTTCTATTAGGAGATTCTTGCATTCCAGGACAATTTTTGATTTAACTTGGAATGAGTAAAGAGCCATCAAGGCTGCTTGACTGTCGCTGAAAATAAGAATTTTTGATTTAACTTGGAATGAGTAAAGAGCCATCAAGGCTGCTTGACTGTCGCTGAAAATAAGAATCCGCTTACCATGGTAGCCTTTCTTAATATTTATCTGCAGACAGTTGACGATAGCAAGTACCTCCGCCTGAAAGACAGTAGCATATTCCCCAAGACCTTCAAAAAGATTGAATCTTGGTGACACGCCACAGACCCCCAGTCCTGAGAGGTTACCTTTCTTTGATCCATCGAACCAAATTAGATCATCATTTTTTGTATCAATCGTGTTGTTATTCGATTCTTCTCTGGTAGGAAAAACTACCTCAAATGGTCTTTCAAACACGTACCTTCTCTCCATGCAGTCAGAAGGCATAAGGAGAGTTGGATGTTGGATTTTCTTAGTAATACTGGTATGACCTCCAGATGAGGGCTTGTCATACCACTGATATTGCAGTTTCATTCTATATGCAGTCATTCTGGCAGCGCTGCACATGAAGATATCTAAAGGAGTCAGGTCCAGAATTGCCTCAAGTGCTCTGGTAGGGGCTGTTGACATTGCGCCTGTGATACGCAAGCAGGCCAGTCTTTGCAGACTCCCCAGCTTGTCCTTCACAGTTTTCTGTTCCACTTTGCACCACCATATCACTGAAGCATAAATGAAAGCGGGCCTGACAATTGCTGTGTACATCCAAAACATCATTTTTGGTTGTAGACCCCAGTTTTTTCCAAGCATGCGTCTGCACATCATTATGCATTTTTTTTGCCTGATTGAATTTGTAGTCAACATGTTTGTTCCAGGTGAGTTTTTGGTCAAGGATTAAGCCTAAAAATCTCACCTCGGAAGCAATATTGATTTGAACGTCAAAAAGTTTTGGAATAAAAAAGCCATCCCTTTTTATTTTACGAGTGAATGGTACTAGATTGGTCTTCTGTGGATTTATGTCCCTGCACCATTTGCTTACATAACTTAGAGCGTTTTGCATTAGTTGGCAAGTTATGTAAAAATCTTTACCAAGGATGAGTATGACAATGTCATCCGCATATCCCTGGGTATAGTAGCCTATATTATTTAGATGTTTTATTAGGCTGTTTACAACCAGATTCCAAAGTAATGGTGATAGAACACCTCCTTGTGGACAGCCTCTGGTTGTTTTCTTTTCTAATGTCTCGTTGAAGATATTCATTTGAATGACTCTATCCAAAAGTAGGGCCCTAATCCATAAACATAAAGTTTGGTCCATCCCTGTATCCCTTAACCGTTAAGGATGGATAGGTGAGAGGTATTATCAAAAGCACCCTGAATATCTAGGAAAGTGGCCAATGCAATTTCCTTTCTCTTCAGGGTGTCTTCAATCTTAGATACTATCTTGTGTAAGGCTGTCTCTGAGGATTTTCCAGGTTGGTAGGCAAATTGTAGATTATGCAAGGGGTTATTGCTACCCAGGTAATCCCTAATATGCCTATCAATAATTTTCTCCATAATTTTGAGAAAGAATGACGATAAGCTGATTGGTCTGAAAGACTTAGCCTGGTCATAGTTACTTTTGCCAGGTTTGAGAATGTAAACAATCCTAGTCTTCTGCCATAGCTTTGGAATATGTCCCAGTGCCAGACTTGCTCTGTAAATTCTGGTTAACACAGGGATGATAGGATCTCCTGCCTTTTGGATCATTACAGGCATGATTCCATCAGGTCCAGGGCTCTTAAGTGGTTTGAAGGTGGGGATAGCCCACCTGACATTGTTTTGATTGATAATATTCTTAGCATAGGTTCATTGATTTCTTTGTATTCTTTTTACAGAGCCAATGAAATGCTGTCCTTCATTGCTATCCATATCAATTGCTCCTGGAAAGTGAGTTTTGGCCATAACTTCCATTATCTCTTTTCCAGTAGTAGCAAAGTTGCCATCCTCATCCTTTAAGGTGCCAACCATTATGGGTTCATCCCTTCTAAGAATTCTTTGGAGTCTAGCTCCTTCAGAGATAGAGTTTACCTCTTCACAGAACTTTCTCCGGGATTCTTGCTTGCTTTTTCTAACATTTTTGTTGTAGTTGGTGAGGGCTCTTTTATAGTTGTCCCACTCACCATGTTTCTTTGCTTTATTGAAAAGTTTTCTGACGTTTGCCCTTTCAGTTTCCAAAGAGTTATTCCACCAAGGACATTGGGGCTTTGCTCTTCTGGTACGTATTGGGCAATTTTTATTATATGAACCTAGAATTTTGTTCTGCAGAGTTTCTGCTGTAATTTCTAGATCATAATTATCTCTAATATAGTTTTCACCCAGTTCAGTCAGCCCCATGATATCGTCTTGGAATTTCTTCCAGTTTGTTCTCATGGGGTCTCTGAAGCAGCGGTCAAGGTTTATATTGGAGTTTATTTAAAAATGGATGTTTTGATGGTTGGAACCTGATGGTCTCCCATCTACTTTCCATTTTGTGATATTTTTACTAATAGCCGGTGTTGCTATAGTAATATCAATTACTTCGGAATGATTAGAAGTTATAAAAGTAGGATCATTGCCTTTATTCAAAATATCTAAATTGTAATTAAGAATAAATTCTAAAAGACACTCACCTCTTTTATTTGTGTCTGTGCTGCTCCAGACAGTATCGTGAGCATTGCAGTCTAGCCCTAAGACTACCTGCAAGCTGTTTTCTGCACAAAACTGCAAGAGTTTGTGCAGTGTTTGATCAGGTGGAGCTTTCTCTTCATAGGGTAGGTAGACTGAGCAAAAAACAATTTCTCGGTCTCTTCCCTCTATGTTGAGTCTGACTTTCACTGCTGCTAAATCTCTATGAATAAAATCTGCTAGAGGTAGAACCTCAATATTTTTATCTATTAGGATACATGTTCTAGCTTCACTATTAAAATCATAAATGAGCTTACCTTTTGTTCCTTTGAGGCCACTGATTTTTCCCCTGACAAGCCAAGGTTCTTGGATCAGGGCCAGGTGAAAATCCTCATCAAGAAATTTCTTGGTGAGGTTCGTGGTGCCACTTCTACTGTGGTGGATGTTGGCTTGAAGAACCTTCACCCCCATCAGTTTTGAGAGGTTTGTTTAGGACTTTGGCTTGTACTTGGTGAAGTCCGATATAAAATTTATATCCCCTTCTACCAAGTGTAACCGCATCCAGCTCAGGCACGCTAAGGACAATGGTCTGTCTTGATGGTTCATTCTTCCGATGAAGTATGTTCCATTCGGTTGGAGTAAGCCCACCATTTTGTGCCTCGATCTTTCTCTGGACCTCTTTGGGCTCCAGTTTGTGACATACTTTCGGCAGTTTAACAATAATTTTAGTGGTTCTGACAAGTTTCCTTGCCTCTCCCACCAAGAGAGTTTGCTCCTGCCAGGGGCTTAATTCAACTACAGTCTGTTCCAGCCACTTAGAGCTCCCCAGATCTGCACAGTTGATAATAAGTGCCCCATTTTCTAGTCTGCAAGAAAGAAAAGTGGGGACGAAACCCTCTTCATTTCTTGACATTTTACTTGTTATCAGGAACTCAAGGTCTAAGGCCTGTTCTTCCGATAAACGCTCAAGAGGATGTCCCTCAAGAATCACTGCCATTTTAACTGCCGTTAGAGCCTCCTTAAAGGTTATACCTTCAGGTCCTTCTTTCCTGGCAGTTTTTGGGGCCACATCTTGCTCCATCCTTTGACTTTGTCTTTTCTCGCCTCTCTGTTTTGGTTTGGGTTTTTCTACCCAGGTACCTTCAGCGAATTTCTTTTCTCTGGTGAGTTTCTTTTTCTGTGCACCAGACAATCTTTTTTTAAGTTTGATCCCACCCATGGAGGCAGTCATGCTATTGATAACTTCCTGCCCCACTTGAGATGTTGACTGGGTAGAGGTCATTTCTACCTCTTTAGATGAAGGGTTCATTTCTTCTCCTTCAGTTGGTTTTTCCTCAGTTTCCTTTTCTTTTATAGAAAGGTCTACTTGGGGATTTTTACCTGCAGAAGCAGTAATTTGAGTTGTATTTTTGTCATTTTCAGCCATAAATTACCTCAAATAAAAAGCTCAGGTAAAGAAGGTCAGCCCAGTATTGCCTGAGATGCTGGGTAAGGCTATTAATCTAGAGGTTCGCCAGTTGCACTAGAGGCTCCGCTAAGACACTATAACCGCAGTGCTATTCACCCAAGGCACAGGTCGCATAACACCTGGGTTACGGGAGTTGGTTCACGACCTCCTATTTTTTATTCAGAGGCTATCCTGTCAGTGCTACAGGACATTCGGCTATCCACCACTTGCCGTCGCGCCTGGTAGCCACTCAAGCCCCAGGATTTGTTGTTTTAGAAACCATTAAAAAATTTGCTAAATTCAATATTTTGTTAATTCAATCGATACAATTATTATAATTAGTTTTATGTTGAACTCTAAACTTCGTATTAAACTATGTTTTTTTTTTTGTATCAATATATGTTTGTCGAATGTGGTACCAAAATTGCTGAAATATCTCTCTGTATAAATTCAATTAGTGGATACTCTAAATTATGGAATTAAATATAAAAATACCTGCATTTCAATTACCGACCCTGAATTCTTAAATTGGAGAAATACCCTCAATTTAATTGCAAACACTGGGCTATAAATTATTATTTTTTTGCTTGTGTTCTACCATTACAAACCATTACAAAATTTGCTAAATTCAATATTTTGTTGATTCAATTAATATAATTATTACTATTAGTTTTATGCTGAACTTAAAACTTGGTATTAAACTGTGTTTTTTTTTTTTTTTTTTTTTTTGTCAAATGTGGCACCGAAATTTCAGAAATATCTTTATTTATAAATTCAATTATTGGATACTCTAAATTATGGAATTAGATATAAAAACACCTGAATTTCAATTACCAACCCTGAATTCTTAAATTGGAGAAATACCCACACTTAATTTGAAACACTGGGCTATAAATTAATATTTTTTTTGGATGTTTTTTAAAAGTTACTTTCTCTACAAAATACATTTTTTTTGTCATAAAATGATTCTTAAATGAAGAAAATAGGAAAAGAAATATATTGGCTCTATTAGATAAAAAAAAGTTGATAAAAAGATAGATAAAAAAAGAGATAACTAGAACACAAGGTAAGTCAACAATAACGCAACTACAAAGATTTTAGATTTATATGGATATATTTAAACAGAGTAGATCAGTTTAAACCATTGTAAATTAAACCCAAATTGTTTATTTTTTAAGGAACCGATCCTGTTTGTTTTTTTTTAAGGAAAAAAATTTTAATAGTTTTATTTTCTTATACTTTTAATTTAAATTATGGATTCAAATTGAAAAAGTGTAAATTTTCTTTTATAATTCTTTTCAATTTCGAGCTCAATAACTCAACAAAAAAAAAAGCTGTCAAGATTAAAAATTTTCCACGTGATTTTCATTCTGTTTGTTTTTGTTTAATCATTGTTGTGTGAATATGAGATTAGTGATCAAACTGTGTGAGATGTATTAAAATAGTTAATACATAATCTGAAACTTCTTCATCAAAATTTGCATAAAATAGATTATTCGACATATTAGCTTTTTCAGGATGAAGCATTTCCTGACCATCCCAGTTAATTGAGAGTTTGCTGTATGCATATATAAAAACAATATTCAAGATTAATTTAAAGTATTATTACTGTACTAATCAAAATGTTCAGGTTTTCTTTTTTTAACATACTAAGATATTTATTGAAGGAAGGTGGTTATTTTATTTTATTGAGAATAGTAATCAGTAATTAAAAAAGTCTTTGTAAAATACTTTTTAATACATTTTAATTTATTTTAATTTGGTGCATAAAATACTATTTTTTACCTTTTTTCTAAATAGTGTTTTTTCCAACCCTGTATATCAATAGGTTTGTGAAGTATTAATAAATGGTATATGTATTTTTAAAAAAGTATTTATGTCTATAGAAAGTGTTTATAGATACAAAGTAACAAATAGATTTTGTCTGACCATCGGTGGCAGTTTTGTTTTCTATTACAAATGAAAAATTTTTAACAAAATAATGTTTCTCTGAAGAATGCTTTTATATTTAGTTTTTCTTACTTTTCAAACCAAGTAAAGTAATAATTTTTTTTCATTCTCCTTTTTTTTCGGTTTTTCTGAATACAGTGAGTTTTAGACTGAATAATCTTAATGCCAATGAGATATTGAACCAGGAATTAAGTTTTAAGCTTAATGCTGATCATTGATACAAGGGAGGTCAAAACGGTACAATTGCACCCTCTTTCAAATCCAATGCATTAAAAATTATTTTTTTCTTTCAACTGTTATTTTATTATTTCACATAGTTACAAATAATGCGTGTAAATCTGCTCTTATTCATAAACTGGGTAAAAAGTTGTATTTTTAAATTTAATACATTAATTTTTTCTTCTTTTTTTTGTTGTTGTTAATTAGAAGATGTTGAGCCGTGATGCCTCAGGGGATAGAGCATTCGCCTTCCAGTGAGGCGAACCAGGTTTGAATCCCAGCAATGGCTGGTCTATATGAATTCCGCATCTAACTTGCACCGAGCTTAGTGCTGACGTAAAATACTCTCAGTGGTAGGCGGATCATGGGTTAGAGTCCCCTTGCCGTCAGGCTAACCATGGGAGGTTCTCATGGTTTTCCACTCCATGTAATATGAATGCGGGATAGTTTCATCAATAAGGCAAATCCTCCATGAAGGCAAATTTCTCTCAATATTTGATCTAGGAGTTCCCTTGTCTTCTGGATCGGGTTCAAAATTACAAGGCTATGGATTTGAACATTAGTTTGTAAACCCCCAAAAATTGAATCTGCTGTTCAACGATGGTTATTAATTTAGTTCGTAAACCCAAAAAAAATTGAATTGGCTGTTCAACGATGGTTATAAATTAGAAGATGTTACAAAAAAAACTTTAATAGTAAATTTCAAAAAAAAAATACATTGCTAAAACTTACTGATTTGTCTTTTAAGCGTATAATATAGTTAAAAAGTTTAAATAAAGCATGATTTGTCTTATTTTTTTATGTTTTAAAATTTAAATCTTGTTTAGTTAAATTATTGAAATTGTTTATGAAAGTTTCTAATGTATAGTTATAAAAATATTTTTCAGAAATAAATATAAAAAAACAAAAACAATTTTTCTTGATTTTTGAAGGACAGATATTTTACCTAGTTGCAACTTCCTGAATGAGTTTCTGATGGTGCCCTTATTATTAGTATGTACAGCAAACAAAAACGTGGTTACAGAACTTACTTGAGACTATACAAAATAATTTTCAATCTGTTATGTTGAATGGTTTATTTATTTTCTTTTTAGCATTTTGGCAAATAGTGAGGTTGGTACTTAACAAACATGAGTATGAAAGGTACATGTTGTTGAAAAACATTAAGTCTGATATCGGACGAGGTAGAGCCTGGCTGAGATCTGCTCTGAATGAAAAATCTCTGGAGCGTTACATGCACATGATTGTAACTGAATCCTCACAGATCAGGTGATTCTATTCTTTCAAGAATAAAATTCATGAGTTTTAGCATTCAAATTGATCTTTAAAACATATTTTAATTACCATAATAAAGATAATGCTCTATATAAAATCTACTTACTTTTTACGTAATCTAAGAGTTTTAAAGCATGTTTTTTTATTCTTCATTACATTAACACTTTCACCTTAGCAGTAGCACGGCTTTTCAGGGTTGTCACTGTATAGGGAAAACCTGGAAAATACAGGGAATTAATCTAAAATAACAGGAAAAATGCTGGGGATTTTGAGTTTTTCTTTACAAACTGGGAAAAAAACAGGGAATTTTTGCCTTTTAAAAAATGCAGACCTCTCAGAGCACAATCTATGGGATATGCAAAGATGATAGTGACCTATATATTTTTCATTTATTATATCATTATTTGTTTTATGTTAATCTGTTATATTTCTCTAAGTTTTCCCAGCAACTAAAACTAACATCGTTATCCTAATATAGCTAGCTCACAGGAGCATAGGGAATATTGATTCCTCTTAATATATTGTGTATAATATGTGCTGGGAAAACACAGGGAATTTCTTTTCCAGATATGAGTGACAACCCTGATTTTTTTTCCCGATTTTTTTTATTTTTTATAATGAATAATAATAGAAACAATAGTTTTCTTTACGAAATATAGCCTTTTCCAATGCATTGTAATGAGAAATAAGTGACAGTGAAAAATTATTTTGCAAAATTTGCATCTTTTTTAACAATCATTAAATAATTTAGAAAGCTTAGAGAACTAAAAAAAGTTATTGCAATGTTCAAAAATTATTGCAAAAGTTATTGTTTCTAAATAAAAAAGAATTTAGGAGTTCCCTATTACATTCTTTTGACGATATAACCAGAATATTTTCATTTCCACAAGAGGAAAAAAATTGAGCCAAATCGTCTAAATGGAATAAAATACTTCATAAATATTGAGACAAATTAGAAATTAAAAAAATTTTATATCTGAATTTAAAACGCAACATTGCATAACATTATTGTTAAATCAAAACAATTAAGAAGTCAGATATTACATTCTCTACATGAGAAAATATAGCCCATATGCTTTATCATTTTACAAAAAGAAAAAAGAAAGAGAACTTAAAATACAGATACAGACGAAGTAGGAATTAAAAAAAATTTAAATTTCTGAATTTAAGCACATCATTGCGTAGCATTATTTTTAAATCAAAACAATTTAGAGATTAGATATACCATTCTCTATATATTCTCTCTATATAATTCTATACCTTTTATACATTATGTAGCCAAATGCTCTGTTTCTTGTTCTCAAAGAATTCTAATACAAAAATTATAAATCGACCCGTGACACACTGTGTATGATTTATCACAAATGCTTTAAAAGATCCAGCAGATCCAGGAGAACCTAAACATTTCCAACTATATGTTTTCTTAATATTCGTCCTCTAGAATTTGAAGTTGACAAAAATTAAATTAAATATAAGCTTAAATTCTTTTACTGTGTAAACCTTTTTACGAAATAGATTATACAAAAACTTGCTCTAAACATGATGTTTATTTGATACAAATTACTTTTTGTAGAAAGTTTTGTGCTTACATACAGGTTCTAGTTGCGTAACAAAATTTATAAGTTTAAATATATAATTAAAGCTGATTAATTTTAAATCATTTGTTAAATTGAATATCTAGTAAACAAGGTTGTGTTTAAATTACTCTTTTTTTTAACTCCTACAATTTTGGCAGGAGCCCCTATTTGCTGCTGCTCACCAGCCCCCATGATTAGTTCGCAACCATCGTCGTTTCTTTTTGCGAAACAGATCGTTTTTCAAGATCTGAAGGTACTCGCTTAATGTAAATATATTCTCTCCTTCGTTTAACCCTCTAACTACAATTCCCCAAAGATTTGTTTTGTGATTATTATTACGATCCCTTTGTTACCTAATCACTTCATTCTAACGCTACTTTCGTAAAATTATTTATATTTTCTGACGTAATAAATTTAGTGAATTTTACTGATAGTGATTTATAATTTCATTTATTTAAATACCTAAAAGTAGTCTAACTGCATACATTGCAAACCAGTTCAATGCAACTTTTTAAATATAATATATGCTAAGAAAAATATATGTTTACTAAAATGTAATTGATTCAGCCTTACCAATTTGCACGAGCTAAAACATTTCATAAATTAAATACAACTAGAGCATAATCTAGACTACAACTAGAGCATAATTTTTTTAAACATTTCTAAAAAAAAATTTTAATATTCAAAATAAACACCAGTGTAAGAATTTGGCATAATTTTTGAAGAAACAAGCCTTTTTATGACAATTCTGAACTTTTCTTGGATTATTTAATTAATATTTTCATTTTAAAACAATTAGCACATTAATTTAAAAATATCACATACTATGTAGCCTTTAATGATAATTTTTATATCAAGTAAAATTCAAACCATTAAAGGATAAAAATTCGCCAAATTAACTGCAACAGATTTTTTCCTTTCCTACAGAATATTATCATTTAAAAATATATTATTTATTTTCTTCAAAAATTCAAAATAAATAAATCTCTTAAGCAACGTAATAATAGGCAATGCCAGAGAGACATCTATTTGTATGCGAGTGGACGAAATTCAGCGAAATAACAAATCATTCTTCATGTAGAACATTGATTGAATTACCACAACAAATAACTACGAGGGAAGTATAAAAAAACTATATTAAAGGACACGCCTTCATTTAAATATATTGAGAGAGTCAACCTCAAAGGTCACGGTCGATCTCGACCTCCAAAACGAAAGCTGAAACAGAAACCCGCAGAGAAAGCTAGGGAGATGGGGGGCCAACGGCGTAAAGAGGTGTCTGGATTCTCCAAGTAAAACTCCTTCGCCCAAAAGACGATTGTAATTAATGCAGTAAACACAGTAGGCTGCAAAAATAGCCATTAAAAAATGTGGAGTACTTTCAAGTAAATGCAGGCCACAGTTACTCTGTTGTAAACAATTCACTATTTCAAACAAAATATTCTGAATTTTTTATTAAGTGTATAAAATTTATAAATTTAATTACCTAAAACTTCATTACTTAACTTCCTAAAATAGGTTCCTAATAAAAATAATAGTGATGTAATTAGTTTTAGAGTCCTTAATCGCTAACTGTAGGCTTCCTTTGGCTAAAGGTTAGGAATTATTTCTCCTTTTTTCCTCTCATTAGTTTCATTTACGTTTCTATTTTAGTAGATAAAATAAATAATAGTTATTTTATCATTCACAAAATATCATTTGATAGATTAACACGTAAAGAAAAAATATTTACATATTATTCTATTACTCTTCATCCTCTCTCTGTACTATTGTGCTACCCTTTATGCTTCGTCATCTGCATAAACATCGAAAGTCACAACTCTAAATCTTACAATTTTTATATCTTAATAATTAATAACTAGATTTTTTAGGAATTTCAGAAATTATATAAAAATATTGTACTAAGTAGTTTAAATGATTTCGTATTTATATATACATATTATGTATATTATGTATATATGTATATTATGTATTACATAAGTTCAGCATATTAAAGTATACCGAGTGCAACAGGATTAAAGATAGGGTGAAAAAATATAGTGTTTGATAATATAGCTTGCATATAAAGAAAATATAGTGTTTAAATATAGCTTGAATAGAACATACTAAGATATCTAGAACATACTAAATATAGTTTTAATAATTTTAACAGCCCCTTTTTATATTGAAATAAAAAGTAAAAATATTTATTGCTTATAATATGCCCGAAAACCCAAAGGGCATGGAAGACAGGTCACCATGCCCAGCATTGCTGCAAATTAGCTTAAACTGCAAAATACTAGAAAAGGCTGTGACAAAATACTAGGCTGCAACAAAATATCGCCTGTTCCAAATACTAGCCTGTGACAAAATATTACCTGTTCCAAATACTAGCCTGTGACAAAATATTGCCTGTTCCAAATACTAGCTGTGAAAAAATATTCCCTGTTCCAAAATATTCCCTGTTCCAAAATATTCCCTGTTCCCAATACTTGCCTGTTTCCAATACTAGGCTGTTCCAAAACCAGCCTGTTCCAATACCAGCCTGTTCCAAAATATTCCCTGTTCCAATACTAGCCTGTTCCAATATTGCCTGTTCCAATACTAGCCTGTGACAAAATATTGCCTGTTCCAAAATACTGTGATAAAAATAACAGGCTGTTCCGATATAGCATATTCAAAATATTAGGTGGTAGTTTTATTAATAATAGGTTATTAAGACACAGAACCATAAGGGGGGGCTAGCAGTGGACTATCAATAATTTTAAATTTTTATTTATTTTTTTTATTTAAACCTTAGAAACTCTATTTTTCATTAAGAAATTTAAGACACCCTAAATGTATTTTAACAATATAATTGCGGAATAATCATTTCCTTAAGAGTGAAATAAAAAAAAAGGCATTTAATGATTTACTTTGGACGCAAAATAATTTTAACGAAATTTAAGTATTATTATAAATTTATGATTGGAATTAATATTTAAGTTTATAGAATGACATCTAGTTTTATTGGAACTAAATTTTATGACTTCTATTACAGCTCTTTTGTTTTTTAGACTATGAAAACACAGAAATTGAGATTTACCATGATTTCACATATACGTTACAAAACTTATCGTATGCTACTCACGTCCCGCAGTGGACTGAGTGTTCAATTCTGCTACACGGTTCCCATCAGATCACCGAAGTCAAGCATCACTGGCTGCCGTCAGTGTGCGGGTGGGTGACCACTTGGATCAGTCTGTGTCGGGACCGAGGGTGTGCGGTACAGGTCCTCGTTAAACTGTTTTACCGTAAAGTGCTCAAATTCGCGTGCAGGTCGTCGGAATTGAAATTATTTCTTAATTTATACTAATTTGTTTAATAATGGTTGAAACAATTTTGAATACCATTGCACAACTCATGTATCATTTTAAACTATGTAATTTTAAATGACACAATTCAAAATTCAAATGAAGTCATGTATGTCTTTTTGAAATTTTTTAACTTGGAAACGATTTGATCAATAATGTTCAAATTTTGCATTTTAAAATTACACAGTTAAAATGATGTAAAATTTACATAGCTTAAATTTTAGTTTTCTTCTAATTATAAATAACAAACAATAATAAATAATTATTTAAAATTAATTTTTACATTCAATTTTCTTTGAATAAATAAATTTTATAATTGTGTGATCAATATTTCCAACTGGCTTTAAAATTTCTCGAGATATGGCGATAAACTGAAAAAAAAGTGAATAATAATACTAATTGTACTTAAACTTAGGATTTAAACGACCGCTTTTTTGCTTAAATTGTCGGGTCCATACTTTACAGATAGTGACTCACCCCTCAAATCAAAATTTGTTGAATAAAAGATATTGTTATTCATGTAAAACAGTTTTTGTGTCTGGTTCGATTCTGTATGATATTTAATGCTAGCTAATTAGCCCTGTAATAATAAATAAAACGTGATTTTTTTTTCTTCTTATTAACTGTACAAAGATTGCAAAAAAAAAAAAAAAAAACAGTTTAACATTTAAAAAAAAGTAGAAAAATAAATTTTTGCCAAGATAATTGAATTAAAATTTTTGCCTAGTAATTTGGAACAGGCCTTTGGAAGTAACCTGTTATTATAATAACAGGTATGATTAAATAACAGGTTCCAAATACCTGTTCCAGAAAATATTGGACATCTCTAGTTGCTAGTGCACGGCGACTTTCTGTGAATGACAATTTATGTCATCCTTAGCGATGAAAGTGTTAATATTTGCCACCATAGAATTAGATGATAAAAATAAATAAAATGTATTTTAAATTTTTAAGTACAGTTAAAAAAAAAAAAGTAAATTTCAATGTTGGTATGAATATTGTTTTTTTCTCCTTTCAATTCATAGTAGGGTTGTATGTCTTTTTTTTCTTCTAGAAAAAAAAATTGTTACCTATTAACACTTAATTGTGTTTTAGCCATGAAAACACTATGACATTAGTCTTATTCTAAAACTGGATGAAAAGAAAAGTTATTTCAAATTAAGAAATTGATATTTGATGATAAAAGATATTTTCTACCACAATCAATTCATAGTAAGGTAGTAACTTTTTTTTTTGGAAAGGAAGTTGTTTTCTATTAGCACATAATTAATTTTATTTTAGCCATGAAAATTTTCTACAATTAATGTTATTCTACACCGTATAAAAGAAACAATATTTTTAATTGCAAAGAAAAATAATTATTTCTTCATTTAAATGAGAAAGTATTATCGTTATTATTATTTATTTTTTTAAAGTGACTGTTGTTAAAGAAACGTACCAAAATTATTTCAGTTAAATACATTTTGTTTGTTTGCTATTGTTGGACTCTTTTTTTATTATTATTATTTTTACTACTATAAATTTCTAAGTGATTTATTCATTTTTGTTTTCAGAAATTTTTATGAAGATGGGGCTTTTCTGCTAGATGAAGAGCGAAGTAGTATGCTACCAATGATGGCTGCAGGTATTTTTTTATACGCTGACTGATATAAACATAACAACAGGTGGTGATAAATCTCTGATTATTAGAGAACTACTCATTTAAGTGCACTAAGCATAATTTTTATCGATAATTTTTTTGAAATAATTTGTACGATCAATCTAATCAAGGTGGCCACAGGACAGGGAAATCTGGGAGAACATTGGGGGAAAAAAACAGGGAAATTTATGTACCTGGAAAAATCAGGGAAATATCGGAAAATTTAATTAAAGTACCTTAAAAGATAGGAGAAAGGAATTATTTTCCATTTAGGTACTAAAAGACCAATGTATTTTCCCAAGAAATTTGTTCTTGTACTAATTTTTTTAAAAAATTGTTTTGTTTAAACTCAAACAACAAGCATAAGTGTTTCGTAATATACTTTCTGTATAAGAATAAGGGATAACTGAAAATTATAATAATATTTAAGATATTAGTTACAAAAATATGATAAAATCAGATAATGGAGAGGGAATTTTTTTTTCTAAGTGCTTTTGTAGCACTTGATAAAATAAAATGTATAAGTGAGACAAAAATATAATTGCTTAGAACAAAAAAAATTAAGTGGTTGTGAGGCAGAGAAAAGCATTCTATTCTTGTGATTTTGATAGGTTTTAAACTGTATTTAAAACCTAATGATGCTTACTATGATACCTGATATTTATTGTAACCTATTTTAGCGATTCTATCAAACAATTGAACACAAATCTATTTTTGTTTTACTTGTAGCATGATGTGACACAAAAATGATGCTATTTTTAAGATGCCAATATATTTATTTAATTATTTTTATTTTTGAGGACTGGGATCCATTCTCTTTGCCATCACCATTGATAACCCTGATCTGAATTATACACGTCCACCAACAGCTACAGAATCTTCTAACGAACTTTCAAAGCCTTCATTTTCACCGAAAGAAAAATTTGAACCTAGACCAGTGATACAAAAATCAGACCACAAAGAAATAGGTGAGTTTTTATCAACACTTGAAAATAAGCCACTTTTTCAAAGCATATTTCAATAATTTTTTTGGTACATTACTGGACTACAGGTCCAGTGGTTGTGGTTTCGAATCCCACTGTAGGCATGAATGTAACTTAACTTTCTCTCTCTCTCTCTCTGATCTATGTCCTTTCTTCTGTGTGATTGCAACCTGCCCTATAATCGGGATTGTAGTTATATGGCGTAAACGACGCAAATCCATTGCTGTGTTTTAGCCACTAGTACCCACTGGGTAACGATAAGAGGGTAGCAATTCTGATATTTCACAGGCCAATGGGAAATAGACCCAAATGCTCGTCGTTTAAAATAAAATATTAATTCTTTTGGTTATTATTCACTTAACTAATTTTGACTAGTATTCACTTAACACTTTTTTTGGTTAGTATTCACTTAATTAACTTTTTTTTACAAATATATGGTAGAGGCAAGTAAACTGTCCAGTGAACATGTGTAATGTTTTTTTACTTATTGTTCCTTTGGCCTAGTGACTAGCAGAGTGTGTAGCATTTTTAAAAGTGCTTAAAGGTGCTTATCTTTGATTTACGTTTTTTAAAAACCCTTAAAGGGGCTTTTTTATTCGGGGTTTGTAAAAAGTGCTTAATTTTTTATCTTTTAAAATTAGATTTTTTCTTTGGCATGTTGATTGTTGTTCTAAATCACAAAAAATGCAAGATTTTCTTAATTTTCCCTGTATTTATCAAAAACTAGTAATTTTATCAAGATTATGTAAAGTTTTTGAAAATTTTTTGAATTTTATTGCTTTTATGTTTATGAATTAAGATTTTTAAATGGTAGAAAAAAATAGTTTTTATTACTAAACAGATCCTAATTATGATTTTTTTTTTTTTGTAAAGTGATTAAAACTATTTTTTGACTGCTTAAAAAGTACTTAAAATGTACTTATTTTTTGTTAAAAAATCTGACTGCGCGTCCTGGACTGGATTTTCTTAATTTTTACCTCTGAATATGATTAGAGATTGATTAAGTTGATGATAAAATCAACTAAAGACATTCTGTCTTGTGTTTTTCAGGTCACAAGAAAAGGAAGAAAAAACGTCCTACTACTCAAGTTGTTTCCTTCGATGATGATGATCTATACAGTGAAACATTAGAGTATGTATCCATTTTTATTTTATTTATCTGTGTGTTTTGCATAAATGACTTTTGTAGTTGGAAGGAGAATTTTTTTTAAAAAATCTTTCATTAACAGACTTTTATCATGAATGTAGCGAGAAGGAAATATTTGAAGTGTTCTAAAAAATTATTATGCAAAATTATACAATCTTGTTGCATCATCATCAGCCAACTTTATTAAACTGCGCTACTTTTTAAAAAATATGTATATATATATTGGTTTAAACCAAAGTTTAGGGTATATTTAAGGCCAAAAGTAAAATGCTCTAGATTATTATTAATTTTAAAGCGTTATAAAGTATTTCATAAAAATTAATTCAGAATGTAATTCAAAGTAGCACTTTATACCCGTTTATGTATTTTTACGCTTATTTAACATTTTAAAAAAACATTGATGCTAATTTTGAATTTAACATTATTTTAATAATATTTCAAATTATCAGATGATGAAGTAATAATGTTAAAAGTTTCATAAACATAATATTTTAATGCCTAATAGAATGTCTGAGTTGGAGCATTAGTTTTTTTTAATCCCTGCAAATCACTCCAAAAGTAATTGTTGAATATTTTTGTTCTTTCAAAGTAAGCATTTTCCCTGACAGCTAGTCAATCAATAACAAAAGTCTCGAGAAAACTGTTTAAACCACTTTTTTCTCTTGATGTTATCACTCAGCATAAAACATCGTGAATGAAGAAGGAATGACTGAACCACCTAAGAATTTTAAAAGAGTCTCATGTTAATAGTTAAGTGAAATAGAAGCAAAATTGCTTTCAAAACCTGTCGAATCTTAACAGAGAAGGCAAAAGGAAAAATCTCAAAATCAATTTGATTGCCTAGGATATCTTCCTACTAATAATTTTTCATGTTTCCTTTTTTCCTCTGCAGCAGAAAGGCCACAGAATAAGGACAAGTTTGTGATTTTTATCAATCTGGAAACGTTAAGAAATTTTATAAAATATCCAAAATTTTGGGGGAAATGAATTAATCCGAGTTTGAAAAACTGGAAAGACAAATTTTTTTTAAAAAAATTTGTTTTATAATTTTTTATATTTTTATTTTGTTTTTAGCTTAAATAGCGAGCTATAATATTTTAATTTTGTAATATATTTCATGCATAAGAATATGAGATTACTAAACAATTAATAATAAATTTATGCCACCAATGCTAAAAATCAGTAAAATTTTGATTAAATTAGTCTGAAAATATCAAGATTTTTTTTTTACTGTTTTTGGCCAAATTGTATCAGCCATTTTTTGAAGTTTTCGATTTCACTTCTCTAAATAGTAATGTATTAGATTTAAATTTTGCCAGTTTCTCCTGGTCTACTGATTTAATTAAAATTTTCCTGGATTTTGTACATTTTAGAAAATTCTCTAAAATTAACTAAGATTCCTGAAAAAATACCTATTTTAATCGAATTTTTGTACAGGTTATTGTGTGCTTGAATATTTAAGTAAGTATTACTAATAGATAATAAAGTGAACCTTATTTATAGAAATCAGTTCAAAACTTTTTTTTGTTCTAAAATGTTCAGTTTATTTTCATTCAGAACTCTCCTTTTAAATTAATTAAAAACATCTTTTAACTATTTTTGATGAATTAAATACCTATTAATATTTGAAATTATGAGTAAATATAAAACATAATATTTCAAGTGTGCTTAATGTCAGTCATAACTGGAAAATATTGCAGTTTTTCTAATTGATGGCTATAAAAATCCCTAAAATTCCCTATGTGCAAAATATTTAGTACGGTATGCAACAATTATCATAAAATTTATATTTTGTAAAATCTACTGGATTTTTTTCTATCCATATTGGCAGTTATGGACTGTTAGGACAAAAAAATATATACATTGAGGATGCAGATCACTCTGTATTGTTCAAATCTCACATGAAATATTTACCATTTAATGTACTCTGTTTTTTACCTAAACTATAAATGTGAATTGTGTGATTAACCCACTGGCATTTTAGCAAATGGGCCAAATTTGGAAAATGTTTCTCCCTAAAACAATATTTTCCTACCTAATAACATGAAAAAAACCGGTTTAGATATGTGGATAAGACTGCAAGTTAAAATACAGCTTTTTACGTGCAGAATCGTCAGTGGTTTAATGTACTGAAACCTTAAAATAACTTCCCGTTTATTTCAGTATATGTTCTTCCTTACCTGAATCGTGCAGTGCTCCCCCAACTTGTTTGTCTTCTCCTGTCCAACTTTCTGGTAACTTTCTTGCTTTCTCATCCACACTGCCTCCACCTTCTGCCTCTAAGTGTGTACCCTCTACTAACATGCCTGGGGAATCAGAAGACAAAGGTCAGAAAATCGTCTCCAGTTCCATCGTTGTGACTGGCTGTGAATCCACTGCTTTAAAGTTAATACCTACTCGGCGGTAATATTTCTTCTTTACTCACTGTGGTCTATATTTTTTTTAATAACATTGTAAAATTGGAAATGAATGCCTTCAAGAAAAATGTACAAATAGGCGGAGGGAGCCGTGATAGATAGCCTGGTTGGTAGGGCGTTTTACTCTTGTTTGTGAGTGAGAGTTCGAATCCAGCCGGCCAAAGAATCCCCTTGTATTAAATCGTGACTGGTGCACGGTAAATCTGCCGGTGTCACAAAGTCCCATAACAAATCAGTACCTCTGGGGGTACTGGTCCAGGAACTCTCTTGTCTTCTGGATTAGGATCAAAATTACAAGGATGTGGAGTTGAACACTGGTATTCGTAAACCCAGAATTGGGTCGGCTGTTCAACGACAGTTATAGTCAAATTTGCTAACCATGGGAGGTTTTCTTGCTTTTCCTCTCCATGTAATGCAAATATGGGTTAGTTCTATCAAAAAGTCCTCCACAAAGGCAAATTTCTCACAATACTTGATTCAGGAGTTCCATTGTCTTCTGGATTGGGTTCAAAATTACTAGTATCCACCTTTTTCAATACAAAGTTACAGAGTTGAATATTGGTAGTCGTAAACTCTGACCAGCTGTTCAACTACGGTTATAAAATAAAATAAAATTAGGCAGAAGGGCCATTTTTTTTAAAAAAATTGTTTTGCAATTGAGTCCTGAAATTAATTACATTGCAAAGTTCCCTCCACCTTTTTTATCTTCAAATATGATACTGTCATGATCATTATTGATAACATAATATATCAAAAAATTTCCTGAATACTATACATAATTATTGAATATGATATTAGTGTTGCTAAATATTATTTAGGAAATGAAAATAATGACCAATTTAAAAATATATATATAAATTATTTAAATATGAATAATATTCTGATATGTTAAATATTCATTAAATACTTAATTTTTTTTCCATACATCTCGATATTAAAATTTGTTCTGAGTATCAATATTGTATCAGTTATTGGGACCAATGTTCATGTTTATGACAACTAAGAAAAGTAGTCACCAAAACACGGTCTGTATAATCAATGAGGACCTTCACTTTTTGTTAGCCCCTCATTTTTCCTGAACATAGATGGGCATGATTTTATAACCTCTCTCCATCCAAGTGTGATATGATTTGTGAATGGTTTCTTTAAACATGACAAAACTATTAAGGTTAAGTAGATATTAAAACTACTGATTTCACTTTGATAGAATATGTGTAAAGTGGCAAAAAGAAAAAGAATTTGATTGTTTTGATGCTCACTGTGATTTTTATTCTAGACTACCACAGCAAGTCACATTGACACCGCTGGGTGCTTCTCCTAGTGTTGAACTTATACCAATCGCTCAAAATGAAGATGGCATTGCATCAGGTACGATTGTTTAAAGCTTTCACTGCTTAATTATGGTTTAAATGGAAATGTATCCATTTCTCCAATTTATTTTTAATTAATAATTGATTGTTACTTGATGATTAATAGTTATTAAGGAATAACTAATGAAAGGGTGTATTTGCAAACATAAGTTTTGATCAATAAATTACTTTTGTATCTTATACAATGCATCCAGCTTTGTGGAAAAGTTTTGATAAATGTATGTATTTGCATATTAATGTTGCAATACAATTACCGATCCTAGAATTTTCTGTATTTTTAAAATATGCTTTGATGTTACATTTTTCAAGTGAACTTGGATATTTTGTTTTAAAAAATTGGGAAAGTAGTCACACAATATGGAACATTAACTTTTAAGTTTGTACCTTCTGTTGAAATGGCACACTTTATAAATATCAGGATAATTGTAGTTATTATTAACATTTGGGTTTTAATTTCTGAAACATTTGGTGCAGGAGTTTTTAACTTTTCTCAACAGCAGCCAAAAATCAAAGCAAGATCAACTCTACTCAGAGCTAAATTAAGAAATTCAGTAAATTATAGCAGTGATGTCACAAATGTGATAATTGGTACAGGATGTATGTAAAACAGAAATTAATGCTAAACATTAAATTACTTACTTTAAGTTACTTTAGTATTAGTTTTTAGTTACTTTTAATTTAATTTGAAGGTACTGGTATTTTATTTATATCACACTAGAGCTGCACAATTGGCTATTGGCGATGGTCTAAGAAATATCCCTGAGGATGATCTGAAGACATGCCATTGTAATTTTGATCCTCTGCAGAGGGGATAGCTCCTTTTTTGCTTTGGTAGCCCAATGACCTGTGCACAGAGTCGAGCACTTTACGATAAAATAGTTTAACAAGGACAGATACCAGGCTTAATTATATTTCATTTGAAGAATATGTGAATTTATTTATTTTTAATCTTTTTTATTGTTTTGATAGTTTTAATAATTTTTTTTACCAATCATTTCATGTGTATGTCATAAAAGATATATTTTTAAGCATACACATTTCTTTGCTATTAAATTATCTGATTGAAGTTAGAAAACCTTCAACATTATGAGTTATATTTATTGTGCAGATGATTCTGTTTCAATACCAAGCTTTTGCGATGACGTAGATAATGCTGTTGCTGCCCTGGCTGCTACTCAGAGTGCCCGTTCATGGTCCACATCTTCCAATCAAAGTACAAAATCTCTTACGCCACGAAGTAGAAATGACACCTTAACCATGACAACAGGTATGTTCTATTTTTTTCTGTAAATATTCAAATTATCTTATTTTTAAATTTGTGAAACCTTACATTAAAACGTAGTTGGGTTCTTGCTCTCCAAGAAGAGGAAGACCTCATATCCCCACACATGTGACCTATGACGTCAGCGCCAGCTAATTTTCATCAGCAAAATATAGAATTAAAGTTGATCGATACGTTAATTAAATACAGAGCCCTATTGTACATCGAATTAGTTGAACTATAATTCTTTATTGTCTACTTTTTACGTTAGATTTGTTATTTGTTTATGTATTTTATTGCAACCGTGATATATTTTTGTTTTATGTACCTAGCAACTTCATTGCATAATTAGTTTGTTTAAGTTCCACATGGTTTCATGCTTGTCTTTGTGTTAAGTCTCTCTCTAAATATATAGTGAAAGAATTAAAATATTTGAGAAAAAATCATTGTGAAAGAATTTAGGATGTGTCACTTAAGAGAATCGATACTTGATGGGCTATGCAACGACCGTAGACAAACTATACAGTTTATGATTCCTTATGTTGTTAAAGGTATTTGTTTAAGAGTGATAATTACTATAAGATATACAAAATGTCAGATACATTGTGTCATCTTTAGTCTAAATGCATAAAACCTTTGTATGAAAAATTATTTTTAAACCTTTTTTTTTCTGTATTAATTCTTAATATTTTATTTTTTAGAGGAACTAAGGGAAGCTTTATTGGCATTTATGGCTAAAAAAGATGAATATGAGGAGAAGAATGGGTAATTATGTTAGAACACCTTTTTTATATTTTTGATTTTTATGTACTATAATGTATATAAAAATCAATCGTGTACAAGGCAACTTCTTCAATGATGTATTCATATTGCACTGTGCAGCAAAAAATTTTATTAACATGAAAAATTTTTCATCCTTATTATTTTTGTTTTTCGGTATTCAATTTTAATCTATAATTTCACGTTAATTGATTGCTTTAGCTTTATTTTCTACATAAAGGACCTGGTTTTCAGAAATAGAAATTTGGGTAATAAAAAATATTTGTTGATCAAAAATATTTTCTGAATTCAAGGACTTTCTCAAAGTGTAATTTGCTAAAAGAGGATTTTATTTTCAATTATCAGAACCACAATTGGAGAATTTAAATTTTTTGTGATGTTATGAATGTTTGTGATATTGAGTTTGCGCTTTATTTGTTATTTAACTAGTCATATGCACCTAAAGAAAGTGTATTCATTTTCCAATTCAAGAGTTAACTTAATACAGTCACTTCTTTTTATGATAATTTGAAACCCTATGATGTTTTACAGTATTTTAAGGCTCTTCATACCCTATTGTCTATTTTTGCTTTCTGTTCTAACTAATGTTACTTACATTTTTAAAATAATTAATCCTCTTTGGTAAAAAAAAAAAAAATGTGTTTATCACTATTATTGCAATTTATGCTTATCACCAACATTATTGTATCTTGAAATTTTCAATACCACTGTAATTTGTATGGAAAAAAAATTATCTTACTTTTTCATCTGTTTATAAAAACTAACAATTTATTTACCCCAGGTTATAAAAACCTTGATTTTTTACATTAGATATATTCCCTGTTTTTTTCAAACATTCTTTAACCCACTGGCGGTTAAGAAAATGGGCGAAATTGGGAGAAAGTTTCTCCCCTACACACAGTTCCCCTATCTATTAACATTAGAAAACCGGTTTTGCTATGCAGTGAAGACTGCAGGTTAAAATACGACTTTCTACATGCAGAACCGTCAGTGAGTTAAACATAGATCGTATTCTTTGGATGATTTTCAGAATTGTAAATAATTTTTTTTACAACCTGTAGAACTTTAACTTCCTTGTTGGAGCGAGAAATGGAAATAACTGATGGACTCAGAGCAGAATTAGAAGACACAAAGCGAAACTGTGAAGAAAAAGTTGAGCGCTCAGAAAGCAAATTTCAAACTTTATCCAGGTAAAAATTGCTCTTTAAAACATATTATTGCATAAGTTATATTTCGTATTTTTCTTATTGTAAATTTATCTTTTTAATCAGAAAAATCTGTTCTATGTTAACCAAATGTACTTAAATATAAAGTTTCAGTTTACAAAAACTTTACCCAAAACTTAAATACATAGGGATTAAATCTAACAAAGCCTTTACTTAATGTTGAGAAAAAAATTCGTTTCAATTTCAATGAAATATGTAAACATTTAATTGATACTGAGAAAAAAAATTCTTGATTTCAATGCAGCATGCATATGTTTATATTTGCTTAAATTCTAATGTGGAAAGTGGAGTTGTCAACCTTCATCTATCTAAAAGTACCTTTAGATTGAATTCAGTTAACATGTTTTATATACCAGTTATTTAATAATCACTGTCGTAGTTACGCCACAATACTCCCCCACTAGAATTTTATCAGGAATAGAGTTTGATGAAAGGATACCACTAGCTGCAGTGTTTGCAAAAGACCAGTAGATCTGTGTTAAATTCACCAGATTTTGAGAGCTGTAATAAGTTCACCGAGTTTTGAGCGTTGGTCTTGAGAGCTGTATTAAGTTCACAGTTGTGTGTGCGGTCTCTCCTATGTTGCTATTAGCAGTCGAATGTGTGCAGGAGCCCTTTGTGTGTAAATGAGACTGAAAAGCAACAGTGTGAAGAGGACAATGATACACACAGTTCACAGTTGTGTGTGCGGTCTCTCCTATGTTGTTATTAGCAGTCGAATGTGTGCAGGATCCCTTTGTGTGTAAATGAGACTGAAAAGCAACAGTGTGAAGAGGACAATGATACAGTTCCAAATAGCAAGTCAACTGTTTAATATGGACCATCTATTGAAGTGGTTGTTCCTCGAGATGTAATCGTTTATATCACGTCCGGGTCACCAATGTGGGGGGAGGAGTTATCAAGGTTGTCAACTTTCATCTATCTAAAAGTACCTCTAGATTCAATTGAATTAGTATGTCTTATACACTTGTGAATTGATGTTTAATAATCATAGTGGTAGTTACGTTACAGGCTGTTTAAGACTCTAATGTAATTAAAATCCATTTGTGCATTAAACAGTTTAATAATAACTTGTTTGTCATCTAACTAATACTTGTGTTTGGAGCTATTTTCTTTGAAATAATTTAACTCTCATTTAAATTTTGATAACTTTTTTTCTCTGCAATCCTCTATTCAAATCCTATATAAGATATAACAGTATTGATTCATTATAAAAATATTTTTCTGGCATTCTTATACAAAGATATTTTACCGTTCGTAAATTTCAATTTAATAAAAACTAGTTAAACAAAGTTTTAGTTCTGTTATTATATCATGTATTTTGCAATCAGGTATTTAATTTTATCATACTAAATATAAATAAAATTTGACAAATATTAAATAATTTCATAAAAATGGGAAAGATATTATATATTTGTCGGGGGGAAATTACTGTTCCTCAAACCCTCATTCAAGCAAATTATGGGACATTAATTATGATTATTTAAATATTAAAATCATTATAATTGTTTTAATTTTAGCTCAACAGTATGAAGTTTTCTATGCTTAATTTTTTAAAGTGTGATAAGCATTTACCAAATTTTTATAATTCATCTAATTATTTAGAGAGTTAAATATTATATTCATTCTGTTTGTGGGACTTCTGCTTTGTTGTGCTTTTTTTATTTTGTTTTTAGAAAAGCTTTATCTTCCATTAATAATTCCTTTTTTTTTTAAATTATAATTTAAGTAATAATGCTTCTCAGTAACTTTATCAAAATGAATTATGAATTTATAACTTTATAGCTTATTTTTTACAATTAGGTTACTTATTATAATTGTATAATTATGATTTTTAGAGAGAATGAGCTTCTGAAACATCAACTTAAAAAATATATTACAGCTGTGCAAATGTTGAAACATGATAGTGAAGGACGGGTACAAGAATGTAAGTGTTTTAGGAAAAATTATCTATTTATCTTCCATTTTTGTAAAGCGCAATTCCTCAATTTGTGATTGCAAGATTTAAGAGCACATAACTGACTTAAAAAAATATTCAGACAGTTCTTAAAATTTTTGTGAATATAAGTTTGGTGTCATTTACTCCAATTTTTAAAATGTGTTAGAAATTTAATTTTTTTTTTTAAATTTAAAACTTGCTTTTATATATTGTGTTACTTTTACAACAGCATGCTTTTAATTTTCAAAAATATTTCTAACATCTGAAAATTATTAAAAATTGGAGCAAGTGTAAATGACTCCAAGTCTTAATTTAGCATAAATTATTTGAAATGAATTTCAAATTCAATTCAAATAATATTCTTCACTTTTTTCTAAATTTTTTTAAAACTTGTTTATGTGCTTTTAAAGTCTGCAATTACGATATTTGGAAATGGGAAAATTGCTTTCAATTAAATCAATGATAATAATACATAATGATAAATAAGTACATAATAAATATTTAAAATATTACGATTTTTATTTATTTCCATGCAATTATTTTATTTTAGTGACAAGCATGATTGGTGAAATTCACCCTCCCATTCCAGAACCCAAACACTTCATTGATCACCAATATGAAGCATCTGAATATGAGAAAAAACTTGTTCAGGTATGTATTTTACATATGTAGGTATGTATATTTTAAGTATGTATTTTTCAGGTGTGTATGTTCCCTGTTGGATTATTTATTTTTATCGATACTCTTATGATGCTTTCAATTTCTCTGCATCCTGGTTTTGTAATATTTAATTGTAACTAGACTTGATTCAATATAATAAAGTTTACTCTCGATATCTCCAACTTCAAAATCTTGAAAACTTTGTTATGTCAAAAAAATATTTTTCTCCTTGGCATTATATATCTGCCTAATGCTAATTAGAATTCCAATGTCGTAGGGTTTCTTTTCAAAACCTTGCTATGTCAAATTTTTTTCCAAATAGAAAATAATTTTTTTTTTTGGAAAAATCACAAAGTAAGTTCATTGTAAACCAATTCTTTTTTTTTATTATTTAATGCATCACTGTTCTTGTCTTACTTTTAAAAATAAAATTATCATTGTTGTATTTAGACTTATAGTCAACTATCATTACATAGATCTTAAATTATAGTTATTCTTATATTTCATGACTCTACTTACTATAGACTAGAGTAACATTTTAAAATATATTTTTTTACTTTTTAGAACATATTTTGTTCTGAACTTGTTATCTCGAAAGTTTGCTATCTCGAAATTTTTTAGCGTCCCTTCAACTTTGAGATGTCGAGAGTATACTATATTATCAAAAGTTATTGCTTCAAAACAATTCAAAATCTATATATTATTGGGTTGCAGATAAATAAAAAAAATAATAGTCTCTGTAGTAGTTCTTTCCTTATCTTTAAAAAGTACATTCTTTTATTTAAATGTGTTATTATCAAAGTGGTTTTATGGACCTTGGAACAAATGTGTAGTTTTCATATTTTATATGCTGTTTAAAAAGAAAAAACTCTTTCAAAATGATAATTTGCTACTTGATTCTCAAAATATCCATTTTAATAAATCTTACTAAATTATTGACTCTTATTAGTTTCATTAGTGCTTATTTTTAGTGAAACAAAAATGCTTATTGCATACCTGCCAAGTCTCCTGTTTTTAACAAAGACTCCTGTATTTTACGACTATCTCCTGTTTATCCGTATATTCTAATATTTCTCTGTATTTGTTGAAGAATTTTTTTTTTTTCAAATTTCTCTCTTTGACGCTAAAATATTTGCTGATGGCAAAAATATTTCTCTCATTCCTCACCAGATAGTGCTATTGCCAGTACTGCAGTATATTGAGTGTTAATATTGTAAGTAAATGTAAATAATGGTTTTAAAAAAATCTTCATTCAATTAAGATTTATATACATATTTTTAACTTCGCTGAAAGTAAGTGCTTAAATAATTTCCAATTTTGAATTTCTTTTTTTGACTTACATGATTATGTCTGATGTATCAATACTTTACTTTTAGCCTAAAAAATGTTCCTAGTAAAATCTCCGTTATTTTATATCTGCAATGTTGGAAGGTATGTTTTTGATTGGTTATATTATTTGAGTTGTAAGCAATAATGCGATGAAAAATGATGGACTATAACAAATGTACACTAAAAAAATTTTTTATTTTTTTATTATTAATTAAAAAACATTTCCCCTTTTTTAAGGAATTTTGACCAAGGTTCTCTTCACTCTTGGGCCCCAGGACAACTATTGATATTCTCCTTTCCTTGACTCTAGTGTTCTTTCAAAGTTAAAGTCTAATTATATAGAAACATTCATGAAGTATGAGGCAAAATAAAATTTTGTCCTAAATTTTAGCATAAAATTAATTTATGAAATGCAGTAGTTAAGATATTGTGTTTTGTTGAGTCTATTGTAAATTATTTATCAACTATTTTTTTCTGTTGTTTTCTTAAATTAATTTAGTTCTTTTATTGATGAATAGGTTGCTGAAATGCATGGTGAGTTAATTGAGTTCAATGAACGTCTTCATCGAGCACTACTACAACGAGAAAACTTTATTAGGAGACTGAAGGAAGATTTAGTAGAATTAAGGGGACCAGTGAGTACTAGTTTAATATTTCTATTTCCATGAATTATAAAACTGTTGTTATAAGTTTTAATATCAATTAAATTAGAAATTTTGTTATAAGGGAGATATTCAGATAATACGTAAACATCTAACGGGAGACGGAGATAAATAAATCGTTAAAATACCCTTATTTTAAAAAAAAAATTCTAATGCAGAAAATAAATAAATAAAAACAGAAAAGGAAATAAAAATTATATCTGGAAACATTTTAAATATGGAAGGAAATTCGGAGAAATATAGTACTGCAAAAAACTCCCTCAAAGAGTTTGAGGTCTATAATTTGTCTATGGTAAGAACTACCCCCACTACAAATTCTGATTCCATCTGCTGCTATGGAAACAAAAATAGTGCATCTCAAGGAAGGTAGCTTCTTTGCACTCTAGGGCTAACACAATAGACCGAAGAAAAAGATTCCCTTTCTCTCGCGGACTCAAGCCAAAACCTGTCCTAAATAATGACCGCACACTTCTACTTGAAATAGTTATACCTCTTTACCACAATCACCACCGCAGGTCCAGATGAATGGCTGGGGGAGTTCTTATTTCAGACAAACTATAGAGTGTGTTGGGTGTTGACTCACAGAAGGAAAACATAAAAGATTCTTAAAAAGTATTTTACTCAAAATATTGTAAAATAAATGAAAAAGTTAATTTTGTTTGAGACAAAGCTGAAACTTTAATTTGAATTTAGTCCTAAACTTAGATTACTATAATAAAAGTCATAGATATAGCAGAAAACAATTTGGGGCTGTTGCTAAAAAGGGTTTTGTAATTTGCTTATTTTTGCCGACAAGGCCCAGAGGGAGTCCAAAATTGCCAAATATATGCTTACATAATATATATTTGAATGGCCTCTTGCAAATTTTTAATGCATTGCTTCTATTTAAATTATTTAGAGAATTTAGGAAATTCCCTTGTATCCTACATACTTTTCAATAAAACAAACTAGTTTATTTAAAATTGTTCCAGAAAAAAAACTTATATATTTTCAGTTTGTCAGAGAAGTTAAATTTAAAGAGTTTATTTTTCTCTTAGTTGTATTGCCTATATTTTTGTTTTGTATTGAAACGATATTAATATAACTGATTTTTTTTCTTTCTTTAAAATTAGCTTCTTGATGATAATCAAACATCAGATGATGATCTAAGCATTACATCTGACTATGATGCGTAAGTGAATATATTGACATATTTTTGGCTTTGCTTATTTGCGTATTTTGCATGCGTTATAAAATTTTAATTTTAAAATTTTACGTTTTCATATGCAATGATATGTAATAACAATTATAATATTTTTTAAACAAATTTATTAAATAATTTTGTATATTTTTTAAACAAATTTTAATGTTTTTTTTTTTTTTTACTGTTTTACTAACTTTAATACTCATACTGACTTTATTAGTGCTGGGCGTTCATAGTACAATTACCTTATTTAGAAATCAATGTCTCCTTCCAAAATACTTCTTTGTTAATTTTAATTTTAAAATCAAATTTTTACAAAATATTCATCGTGAAAACAAACCTCTTACATTATTTTTCATTATAAAAACGGACCTTTCGCAAATTTTTTTTCTTTTTTGAAATATCGTGCTATTGACTTCATTTATTTATACTTTTAAAACAAAGACCCCTAGAAAAATATTGATTTTTTATTTTTCACAAGAAGGGCCTTGGTTTTATGCGTTTTTGAGGACTGGGTTCTGCCAGAAGATAATATTGTTAGATTCAAAAAATGATGCTTAGATTTTCACAAAGTAGCAAAAACCTAATTTGTTACAAATAACAGCGGTGGCTCAGGGGATAGAGCGTTTGCCTTCCAATGAGGTGAACCAGGTTTGAATCCCAGCGATGGCTGGTCCATACGAATTCCGCATCTGGCTTGCACAGTGCTGACATGAAATATCTTGGCTCGGCTGTTCAACGACGGTTATAAAATAAGATGAAATCTGTTGCAAAAAGATTCTACAAACCTGTTTTTTAATTTAACTCATTGTGACTATTTAAAAGAGATCTGCATCCATTTATTGTTAAGACAATTATGTTAAAAATTCCACTATGATATACATGTCAATTTTTGAAAGCTATTATAGAAAAAAGTACATAAACACATTTGCTATTTATTAGAAGCCTACTAAATCCGTTAAGTAAAGATAATGATTGGTAATCAGAATAACTATCTTTAATCTCACTCTGGTTTATATATATATATATCTGTTTTTGGATCTGAAGATCAAAACAACTTCTAATTATGTTTAGGTCTTCTCAAAGTGCAGCTTCTAGGCCTTTGATAAACGTGTGGATACCGTCAGCATTTCTTACTGGAAAGACTGCCGATATTCATCATGTTTATCAGGTATGGATTCCACCCTTCTTTCTCAGGTAGATTTTACTTATTGAATATAGTGTCTGGACGGAGAAACCTGCCAGTTGCGGTTCATAATTTCACCGTTCTGTAAAGTAAATTGTTTTAATAAATATGTGAAAAAGTTTCCATCTTTTTTTGACCCAAATACAATATCTGATCAAACAGTCTCCAACTTTATTTTAAGCAATGCTTAATCCCCCCCCCCATGGGTTTCATCCAAGGATAACTTGGAGAAAATAACTGCTCATGAGACTGGCAAGGACACATTTAAGGTATGGCTTAGCAATGATGATGGACATGGGAGTGCTATAATCAAGGTATCTTCACACCTGGAAAATCAAGAGAAATCATGGAAAGTCATGAGTTTTGGTATTGAACAAAATTTGTGATGATTTTAACAATTCTTTAAAAAAAAAAATTATGGAAAGTCATGGATTTAGGTTACTGAAAAATCTAATTTTTAAAATTGAATTTACCCCCCCCCCCTCCACCCCAATTTCATGGTGTTCCGAATATCTTAATTTGTAACGAAATCCCCACTCACAGTCATATTTTATTAAAATATAAAATGTTTTATCGTGTTCTTTGCAAAATTATGTTCTTCAAAAAATGAAAGAAAATACATTATTTCTAGAGCAAATTATCTTTTAAATTTCTGTGATTTCAGAATTTATGTTTTTATTTATTTTATTTTATCTATTTCAAATTCTAGCTGAAGCAAGCCAGTCATTGGCGAATTTTTTTTAATTCCGAAATGAGAACAGAAAAATGAAGCGTATTTCTTTCCTTTCTGATGATCAAGAAAAGTATATTTAGAATATAATTCTGTAGAAAAAAAAGAAAAAATATCATTTGCTTTTGTATTTTTTTCAGCTATTTTTGTTGCTTCAACTTTTTCTTTACTCTGTTTTTTTTTTTTTAAATTTAAAATCTATAAATATGAAGATGCAGAGCATAGCAGTTTTGGTTATACCTATTATTTCAATTAATGTTATTATAATGCTTTTTAAATTTATTGTTGTGTTTTTATCGGAGAAAATAGTAACTTCGTTAAGACATGAAAAATTTTTGGAATTAGTCATGAAAAGTCATGAATTTGAAAATCTAAACTGTAGCAGATACCATGTATAATTTAGTCTTAGGGGTGGAACAGGGTAGCACAGGTGTCTGCCTTCATAGCCTCAAACACCAGCTGGGTGTTACATGTACAGAGCGCCACTGCAATACGAAGATCCCCTCCAAACAAAAAACATCAAGCAAGTTTGCTTATAAAATCAACATTGAAATACATTTATAATGCACTTGCAATGCTCCCCACTCTCCCCAGTCTTACCGGCAGTTTGGCGAGTTAAGGTAAAAGCAACCCTGTGATAAATATTCTCTGTCAGGTGAAGAACTGCCACTTACCATGCTATACTAATGTTGTGTTAATTAAATAAAATTAAAAGAAATTAGCATTTGGTATTCTCTCTGCGCTAATCTCCTTCAAATGTGTCCCCTGGGGCTACTGCACTTCTCCCATAAGATTCTTCCACTACAGAGAACAATATTGGAAAAGCTCATTCCCTGTGGTGAGTTGGTAGTCCATTGAAATCTACATAAGGCCATCTTTAAAGTGGTTGTACCATTTCTGTATTCATGGGCAGGGTGCTTTGTTTTTAAACAGATGGTAAATTTTTGAAAATCATTTCTTCTCAAGTCACCACAGCTCCAGAATAAAAACAAATTTCGTTGAATGTTGTTCTACTTATTCTGTTGTTCTACTTATTCTTGTATCAAAATAAAATCTGACATCTCTTGGATACCCTAACTTACTCTTTAACCATGTAGCATCAACTGAGTGGTGCTAAGGTCATGAAAAAATTGAATCCCTGTGTATGAAGCTTTTAATTGTCAGTATGGAGTGAAAGAATATCCATTTATCAACTTAAACTATGGGCATATAACTTACATTTTTTTTTTAAGCAAAATAAATATAGATAGAGACTATAGATAGAGTCCCAACACTATGATGTTTAATGTTTAGGGATTTATAGGTTTTTTTAACTTGACATGACATCTTTTTTTTCCCCTATTTTCTTTGCACAAACTTTGAAGTTAATTCACTTAACCACTAGAATGTCAATTATATCATTCAACCTCCAAGCTTTTTCCGTATAATGACCTTATTATATCAAACATAACTATCATACATTATCTGAAATAATGAATTGAATTGCATTTAAAAAAAAATCTATTATCAATTTTAAATTATTATTTTTATTTAGGTTTATGTTCGCATAAGGGATGATGAATGGAATGTTTATCGAAGATATGCCCAGTTTTATGCTTTTCACAAAGTTCTGAAGAAGAAAGACCCTATTGTAAATACTTTCGACTTTCCACCCAAAAAAACTATAGGAAAAAAGGTGATTAAAAAATCTTTTTTATCCTCTTCTGAAGTTTAATGATTTTTTAAATCAAAATATCTATCTTTAAGAATTTATTTAAAAGTACTTGAAAACAGAATGGAAGGGCATAGAATAAAAGAAAAGGTAATAGGCCAGAAAAAGGGATAAAATTTCTAAGAAAAGTAAAAAAATAGCCTATATATTATATAGAAACAAAGAGAATTCAAAAAATGAATAAATTTTTACTGCACATATAGTATGCTGCAAGTATATAGAACTCATTAAAATAAGTTTAAAATATCGAGATATAGGTTAAAAATATCGACATGTAACAAAATAAAGATTAATGAAAAGAGAAGGAAAAAAATTATTAAAATAAAATATTTTAAAAAATAATATTCCATAATAATTCCATTTTTAGCCAATCCTTGGTAACTAACAAATGAAACAAGCTTTAACACTTCAGTAAGAATGCACCATAAAATGATATCCCACTATTTACGCTTTTAACTCCATTTGCACTTCTGTTTTCATATTTGGTAATCTAGCAATCTTATTACGAAAATATTTAAAATCATTTTTGAAAGATTTTGGTACATGTAAGTTTATTTGAATTTGCTACTCGATTATAGTATTCATTTTGTGTTTTTTCTTTACATTTCATTTTCTGTTTTTTCTTTACATTTCATTTTCTGTTTTTTTTTTTTTTGCATGATATATATTCTACTAAATATGTTTTATTTTGTTTTAATTTTTTTAGTGCTCCTCACAATATTGTATTGATATATTTTGCTTTGGCTATATCGATACAATATTAAAAAGCACTCCTTTTTACGGATATAATCATGTGAGCTGATGAAGAGATTATATCTTTTTATTTTTTTGTTTTACAACTTTTTGAAATATATATATTTTATAATTTTTTTTTATTTTAATAATTTTTATTTTAATATTTTATTTTAATAATTTTATATATATATACGTACATATATAACCATTTTCATGACAAACAGGGTTTATAGTTTTTATCTGTTATGTGATTAGCTTATGTTATTTTCTATTATGTGAATGCATTAACTCTTTTTTTTTTTTTATCTCCAGAAAATGTTTTTTAAAAGAGGGGGTTGTCATAAAATGAATTTGTTATAAAATGCTGTTATTGAAACAGCAAGTATGATAGAACAGATTTTTGAAATGGAAATTTGGAAGTCTTGAGTTTTAAGGACTCATTAGCAGAATCACTGAAATGAAAATATTTTTTGAACATCTTCCATTTGGTGCTATGCATTTTAAAACTGTTGAAATGTTGAATCCGCTCTGAAACTTTTTACCTGACAAAAACATTTTACATGCTATATACCACTATTGATTTGCTACTGCTATGAAACAGTTACTCTTTATCTATTTAACAATCACTTTTTTATCTTCACAGGCATGCAAATAAATATAGTGGAAGATCTTTGTAATGCAAACCTTAAAAATCTTGACTTTACATTCCATATAATTTCATATTATACTAGGGGGCTAAGCCCCCTGTTCGCTGCCGCTCACCAACCCCGATGATTGCTTCGCAATAATTGTCTTTTCTTGGAAGAAAATAGTTTTTCTACATAAGTTATAATTATTCACTTAACATATATGTACTAAAAGGAATTCTGTTTGCTTACTCTTGTGCCTCTACTTCCCAAGTCCAAATATTACTATTTATTAGTATTATAAACATTTGGATCTCTTGGTGAACGGAAGTGATTTTTCGAAGTAATCATTTTTTAAAATAACATTTATATTCTTATAACATTATATTCTTCAAAGAAATTTGATGAGTTCACAACCATAATTTAATATTCTCGCTAATAACAGCAGTACTGGTAAATAAGTTTAAATTAGGGCTACAAAAATATTTAAAGAAAAACAATACCTTTACGACTATTGTTAATTTTATGCTGATGACAACCAAAGCAATGTGGAAATGAATGAGGGAAAACTGGATCCTACCACGTGATTTTGCGGCCAATAAAAACTCACGGACAACAATGGAAATTGCGACACCATCATTAGATTTTTATATATATAGATATAACTTTTCACACGTCATTAAACTGACCTGCTAAACATGGCTGTTATATTAGTCAGGAATAGATCAATCATAATATTCTTTAAAACAATTATTAAAGATAAATGCTTAACTCAAACATATGCATTTAAGTATGTATTATTTACAGAAAATATAGTTGAATTTTCTAATTTATCAACTTTGGCTTTTAAAATCTTAATATTTAAAAAAAATTAAACAAATAATGTAAAGAGTTAATAATTCTTGCTTAATAGCAGAAATTTCTTTAAACAATTTCAATACCTTCAATTCAGCACCTGTAATGTTAATGTTGAATTGCAATTCATAGAATTGTGTTGTTGTTGGCCGTTAAGGCAGAGGGGGTGCGATTTTTCTTGCCTTCCAGTGGCGCCATTTATGAACAAGAATTCGACTTCTGCCGCACCCGTTTATAGGGGGACCCATTCATAAACCCATCAATTCATCCACAGATCATAATTTTGACCTAAACCAGAGAACAATCAATCTCCAGTTCAGTACCTCCAGAGGTATAATTTGTTATGGGAGCATGGAGGACTTAGTGACCCGACAGATGTGAGACTACCCCGACCAGGTTATCCCGGCCCATAAGATTGCATTATAAAGATATTCTAGTATATCTCTACTTATCAAACTATTTCTTATGGAGCCTTGTATAATAATTAATGTGTACTTGGCAGGATGCAAAAATTGTGGAATTGAGAAGAAAGCGTCTGCAGCACTATCTTCGCTGCGTCCTAAATTGGTTGTTGCAGTCCAACTCAGACCTTCTCAGCAACCCAGACAAGGAAACTTTCATTTCTATTCTGCCATTCTTCAGGTAACATTCTATTTTCACTCTACAGGGAAAAACCTGGAAAATACAAGGATTTTAAAACTCACCAAATATAACAGGGAAAATGCAGGGAATTTTGATGGTTTTTTTTGTTTTTTTTTGGTTTTTTTCTTTACAAACTGTGGAATTGCAGGGAGCTTTGTTTATTCTAGTTTTTTTTAAAAAAATGGTAACCACTCAAAGCAGATACTCTATTGGATATTTCAGCTATCCTATACTATTTAGTTTACTGTAGCATTATTTGAGTATGTTGGGCTGTTTCTTTTTCTCTCTACGTTTTTCCAGCAATTGAAACTGGCATAGTTAGCCTAATATGGATCAGACAAGGTGTTGTGTTTCCTCTTACGGTATTCTGTGTAATATGTGCGGGGAATTTTTTTTCTTCCAGTTTTGAGGGACAACCCTGATTTGATCTTTCTATCCTGTGTAAAAATTAGGGTGTCTAGATGTTTCAATATTGGTCCTAGATAGAAATGAATCTTGTTCTAGTATTGAAAGTCATTCTAGGGACAATATTGAGAGTTCAACTAATTAAGTTTATAGACATGGTGCGTAGCATTTTTAAAAAGTGCTTAAAGGTGCTTTTTACCTTTACTATGTCGATTTTTACCACTAATTTTATAAAAACGTAATTTTCATGTTGTTCTATTCAACGTTTTCACAATTCATTCAACCGCAATCTACTTTGGCATATCGTCTGTTCATAGCTTATAAAAAGGCCAATCATTTTACGTGTTTGGTGAAATACTTGCGAGTTCGCATATCCGTCTACTGAGCTGGGTTCGGTGAGATTCTTGCATTCTCATGTGCAACTCTGCTGCATTTTGCAAGATATTCTCAATTTCAGGCTTCATTTTCCACCCTCTGATATCGAACCTAAAAATCTCTTGATCATTTTACAAGGGCTAGAAAAGAGTTCTTTGTCAGAAACTAGTTATTTTATAGTGATCATGCAAAGTCTTTGAAAATTATTTTGCATTTTGTCAGTGTATATAGTGCTTTGAGTGCTTTAAAAGTACTTAAAAGATGCTTATTTTTTGTTGAAAAATTTGGCTACGCTCCCTGATATAGACACTCTATAAAACAATATTTGTAAGAAATGTGTGGTTTATATATCAGATGGGTTCCGAATTGTAGATTTGTATACATATAAACATTCTGCTTTATTTTATTAACAATAATATTGTGAAATGAATCATCAACACTTGAAAAAAGATATAGTGAAAATAAAACAAATAAAATAATATAAAAGATAAGAAATTAATACATCCTCTGCTATAGGAAACACTATCTATTGTAAATAAATAAATTTGAATCAATGTTTTTTGATATCTAAATTAAAACTGTTAACTTTTTATTATTTTTATATTGATGCATATTTTTGTTACTCAATTGAAATGTATCAATTTTGACGATAATATATTTTTTAATTATCGTTATTGATAGTATTCTCGATATTGTATTAAATATATAATATTGTTCTTGTAGTATATGGAATATATTCTATATGGTGTATATTCTATAATGGTTTGCTAATGATTGTGTTATTATTGTATTCCATATTTTTAGTTGATAATGATTACATTATCACCATGCATTCAGCCTTTTTCATAAGTCATCGTGATCAGATTCATGATATATTGTCAGAATATTTCTTAAAATATTGTTATGGCAATTGTTAAAAATATCAATATTCCACAATATATTGTACATTTTTTTCAGTGATTCGGTCAATGTGGAAAGAAAAAGGCATGACGCGAGAAACCGCGAGCCAACTTTATCTTTAGAACAAGATCAGCACTACACTGGACTCTAACATTCCTTTCTCGTGTATTGATTATGTTATATAAATATACATTTCTATATATGTATACATACTTTATATATATATATTTGATCTTTTTTTTATTTTATTTTCATTGAACCCTATTGTTGATGAAAATTCACTGCCTGTATAAATTTTGTTGTTATTCTTTTTTTTTTTTTTAGATGTTATTTATTTATGTCATTAAATTATTGCCTGTAGAAATGATAATAAAAAAAATCATTGTCCATATGAATTTACTATGCAAATTGTATGTAGGCCTAATCATGCCTGATAATGAATAAAAATTGAAATGACATTTTTGTTACTAGATAGGAGTTCTTATTTATTGTTTATCGTAATTTACTCTCTCAACACGATAAAGTGTTTAAAATTAAACTGATGGTTCTCAAAGGCTTGTAGCTTCAGTTTTACTGAACTGATTTGTATGAAATTTTTATATACATGCCATGTTGATCACATCATGAATTGTTTAAATCAGTTAAAATTTAAAATTCTGCCAACATCAACACTCTGACAAAGAAAAAAGAATGATATCAATAAAAAAAATCTAAGAATAACTGAATACTATTACTAATTTAACACCTGTGTGCTCTAAACATATGCATTGTTAATTAACAATAAGCTGGAAAGGTACCCACCATGGTAATAACTTATATGTACTATGATTTTAGAGGTACTGCACCATCTAATGACAAAATTTAAAACCATTTTTTCAAGTGGAAACATTTAGCTGTATGGTCTACATAATGTGTATTACTAAAACTAAACTCAGTGGCGCGACAGCCCATACAGGGCCAAGGCCTACTGTGCCCATCTCAGTTTTCTTGACCTTGGGCTCTGGGGTACTGGAGCAGATGTTCCAGTTAGGTGGTCAGCCGAACGTGGAACCCCAGTATTTAGTTCCCAAGCATGCTTGGTACTCATTTATCGACCCACTGAAAGGCTGAGTCAACTTCTCCCGGACCAAGGATCAAACCCAGGACCTGTGGCACATGAGCGCAAAGCACTACCACTCAGACACCGGGCGTCTATTACACTGGTGTTCAAAATAAAGAGAATTTTCCTAGGTTGAAAGTTAAAGGTTAATATAATGGTAAAATATAGGCCTTTTTGTATATGCAGGTAACACACAAAAAAGAAATTAATCATAAATAACCCTTTGTACCTCAACTAATTTGAAGAAATAATTGGCTAATTCTTTTTTTTTTATATTTAAGGGTTTTCTCAATTTCAAGCGCGGATATGTTTCGCCTCTTACCTCTGCGCTTAAACGAACTTTTCGTCCAAAAAGGTGGAGCCAAGTGCCAATTCCTGGTAAACGAACTATGTATGCTGAGAACACAACAAATCGTCAGAATTTTTTTTAACAGGCACTTTCTTTATAAAGGGGGAGTATTTAGAGCAATAATTTAAAATATTTTATTTAAATTACCATACAAGAAAAGGTTTAAAAAAAATTGATTCTCCAATAAAAAATATTAACTTCCTAAGAAACAGACTTTATGATTACATACTATACGACAGATCTTAGGACTAGAGCAGTTTGAATGTCAAACTTTTCAGTCATTGTGGATTTTCATGGGGCGCACCTTATTAAGCCCCATTTTTGTGGCTTGGTGGGGTAGTTTGAACGCTATGTCTAACCATGTATCAGAATTATAATTTAATATATAAAGATGTATACCATTATGTATATCTAGAACATGAGTAATAGTCTTTTTTAAAAAAAAAAGATTTACATTACAATTAGATCCTCTTGTGCCCAAACTAATCTATAATTTTGCGTCGTTCCCTCTGGTTTATTTTTACCAAAATAAAACCTAGAACAAAGTAGAAAAAATTATAGGTTAATTTATAAGAGATATATAGGCCTTCATGTATATGCTAAAAACACAAGAAATTTTTCATAGTGGGTGCGTAATTCGAGGAGCCATCGCTGGGGTTCGAACCCAGTTCACTGCAGTGGAAGATAAACGCTCTATCCCCTGAGTCATCGTGGTTCTGTAAAAAAATAGGTATATAATTCCATAGTTAAAAAAGAATATTTGTTAGCCTTTTTATTTAAATATGATACGGCAGACTGACCGGGATTCGATCTCGCTCTCTTATAACTTGCGATTTCGCCCTTCACACTATACCACTGGACTGATGTCGTCATGTTGAACGGCAGCGGTAGAGGAGATTTTGGTTCTGACTAGATATAGCCGGAATAAATTTATTTTGAATGATTTTTCATACGCAAATTAAATCACTTTTCATTAAACAAATTTATACTAGTTTTTGAGGAATGAATTCATTAGTCTTGACTAATTTTTTGAATAAGGGGAGCAAAATCCATAAATTATGCTATTTACATTCAAAATTGCGCTCTGGTTACAATAACCGATTACAATGCTAATTAATTATGGATATTAAGTTTTATAGCTACCCACTCTTTGTAATCATGATTATAAGCATCATCGATTCAAATAATCTTAGTTTCTCATTGCAAGCTGTTTTGATTGCTTGTAATCACTGCAAAAAGTGAATCAAAGTTTTATCTGCATGTAATCATAATCACAAAGTAAAGTTATAATTTCATAATCATGAAGTACGATTACGAGAGATCATGATTCTCAGTAATCAATCTGACGATTATTATTAGTAAGTTAAAAAACAAGTAATTCAATAAACATTTACAGCAGAAATAAAAGTTATCGAGATTTGAAGTGGACTGATTAGAAGTGGCATCTAATCAGGATAACTGACTATTTTTTTATCACCAGAATGCATAAACTGCTTATTAAAATGAATTATAATGTTTTGTTTACTAGATATAAATTTTTAAAAAATTGTATTAAATAGAAACATAAGTGCATAAATGGGTATGCAGATTTTATGTACGTAAATGAATACGTACGGGGGTACATTGCATGCGTAATTGTATGTACGTAAGTTGCATGTATACACATATGTATGTACGTTGTATGCACATGTGTTCACATGGTTAGGTAGTCGTATGTTTAATGTTCAAACGTACATATATAAGTCCCTCGTGCATATATACTTATATTGTTATTACATAGTTATTATGTCTCTACATTATATGTACATACATAAATTGTATGTATATATACATATGTACTTTGTACACATAAACATATATATTTGTATGTAACATATAAACATAATTATTTGTATATACATAAGTTCATTGCATGTACTACTTCCGTACATAATTTTCTATGTACTTAAGCCCTTCATATGTACATTGAAACATACACTCATACTTTTTATGTATGTATTCTCAGATAAGATATACATTCTATTTGCGTATGTAAAGTGAACAACGAAAAAAAAAAAAAAAAACGGACCCCAGGAATAATTTTAGATTTAATGATCGGATCTTCTCGTTCTATGACTTAAGCCATTAATTAATGGTTCGATGGAGTGATCTGACACACGCTTAAGTCACCATAGTTTAAGTTACGAAATCAGACACAAAAATTCACTTTCTCTGAATAAACAGACTGTTTTCTTCTCGAAGGTGTAGAATTTCTGATCCCCAAAATATGGTCCAAGTTTTGACCCTTTAATATTAATTTTACTTTTTGCTTATTCCGATATATCTCGAAAATGTTTTTAGCGAATTAAAAAAATTTTGCACACAACTATAAAATTCGTTTGTCTAAAGATAATTCCATCTAAAGAATAACTTTTATTAAATATTTATTATTTTTCTCTATATCATTTAATAATGGTCGAAAACATTTTGAATTACGGCATACAAGTATACGGGTAATTTTAGAGAATATAATTTAACAAGGCGAAATGCAAAATTTGAAAAAAATTCATGAGAAATCAAATTTCAAATAACTGACTTTTTTAAAATGTAATTTCTCAGGAACTATTTAACCGATTTTTTTCACATTTCGCCTGGTAAAATTATTCAAAAAACTGTATACCTTACAATTCAAAAATTTTTCGTTTTTTATTTTATAAAATGTTAAAAAAATAATAAATATTTACTAAAATTTATTTTTTGCATGTAGTTACCTTTAGATAAACGAATTATATAATTTTGTACAAAAATTTTCAGTTAGTTTTAAAATTTCTCGAGATATGGCGAAATACGCTAAATGTAAAATTAGGGTGTCCAGGCTTTTGATCATTCTTCTGATCAAACTATGAGGATCATATTCTCTAGATTGCCCCCTATACACCTTAGGGGTCAGAAATCCGAATCCGTGCAATAAAAGGTATGTTTATTCGGAGTAAGTTTTTATGTTTGGTTTCGTGACTTAAAATATCGCCTACGCTAATTAATTCAAAAATTTGAGGTCACCCCCTAGAGCCATTAAGATATAGCCCTAGTATTCGAACCGGTTTTACTTTATTGGAAGGAGAATGCTCTATCCCCTGACCCTCGTGGCTCACTGATAAACTGTTAGAAAAAATGTAAAACATTGATTTTTTTTTTTGTCTTTATCTAAAATTTCAACTATATCGCTCTTAATACTATTGTTGATCTAACATTTTCAAATTTGACTTATGATTTGCATTCGTAAATGTTTTTCTTTCAAACTCTATAGTGTGAGTATATCCTCTGATATATTTTGCCCGTCTCCATCGTCTTCTCTATCATCGGACATGAAATCAGACTTAAAAAGTAGTGAGATGCATGTTACAGCTTATAGAGTCGTGTATAGCATCAGCATCAGACTTGCAATACTATATAATTACCATTTTTCTTTCCTCTCTTACAAATACAATAAAATAGAAAAAGTCGTACGTTCAAATAAAAATGAAAACTGAGAAAATGTTTGAGCGGGCTTTGTAGAGAAAAAATTATTTTGATCTGTTAGAAAAACGTATAAAGTATGATTTTCTTAAAAAGGGTAACTTAAGATCCGGGGTCCCTCTCTCTCTCTCTATATATATATAGTGAACATTTCGTTCGTATAAGTGAACGAAATGTTCACTCCTGTGTCTTGCTACCCACATATAATGTTATTTTTTGTGGATATAGTGAATCAAAAAAAGAGAAGAAGTTGGATATTATGAACTTTTTCAGTCTTCGACTGATTTTCTTCATTTTTTTGTAATAATATTGAAATTTCTACTTCAAAATAAATGCATATACCGATTTTTAAAACCATCAATAGCATGGAGTGTTCTCGTTTGCTTCAATATTGAAAAGCATTATCGAATTGGTTCAACATTCAAAGAAGCCGCTATCTTCCAGTATCTGGACAAATGCTTCAAATCAAAGCCGAGGAATTTGCTAAGAGATTTGGTGAGACTACTTTCATGTGCTCGAATGACTGGTTAGACAGATTTAAAAAACCGAATAATGTAAATTCAATAAAAAATTATCGGAGACTCGTGAAGTGTTTCCATGTCTGACGTTGAGGATTGATCATCGGCTAATGATTACTAATTTTCTTCTATACGCAAGATGAAGAGTAATACTGTGTTCCCTCTTTAATTTAATTTCTAACGTATTGTATATATATATTTGTTTTGTGGTGAATGGCATAATGTTTTTGTTGCTGCTCCAAAAAAGTGTATAAAATAAAATCGCAAGTGTTATTCTTTTATTCCTGTCGTCATTTATTTACTATTTGTATTCTTGTTAATAATTGAAAAATATTGAAGGGAAAATTATTCAGCATAAAACAGCCCCTTCATTAGAAACAATTGATTGTATTGAAGAATACAATAAATTTTAGAAATTAGTATAGTATTCCTTACTGTTTAATAAAAATTAAACTTCATTTACACATTTGACAACCGTACAAGCCCTAATAGATATTTTGGCAACACTTTTTAATAGAAGAAGTCCATAAGTAAATTAGATCGTAGCTTACTCTACAATGTTTACCCTTTTTTAAATCAGAAATCTGAAAGAATGACTCCAGTTGTTTTATTATGATAGTAAATATTGCTTTTTTTAAAATCAGTTTGCTGAAAAATCAAACCTGATTCTGTGAAGATAAGGGATTTTGTTTTCGAAACATGCTATTTTAGTAAAATACAGATTATGTAATACTAAAACTTCACGTCAAAAAAGTTTATGGTTTTATATTAAAAATATTGTAATTTTAATCTACATAGTAAAATATAGATTCTGTAAAAATGATTGCACAAATCACTTAAAATATTAAAATTATTTCACAGTATAAATGGCTGCTTGTACCCTGAAAAAGAGAGGAAATCTCTTAACAAAACTATTTAATTTCCAGCTTATTTTCTAGAATAATAAAATATACCTGCAACTAAGCTGCAAACTTTAAAATTCTATAAGTTTTGGTAATAATAAATAATTTAATTATAAACAAGCTAGAACGGTTTTGTTATCAGCTATTTCCGGGTTACAAACAGGCATGAATATTTTTAAAAACTTATTTTTATTTTCTCAAATAACGTAATTTTGGCGATTGTCGGCATTGCACAGCATTTATTTTTTTGAATATCGTGTTAACGTTGTCGGTCGACATTGTACAGCATTTGTAAATGATGAGAGATATCGGTCGACGTTCGCCATCGTTTTTATGATATCGAACAATATTGTTTTGCGGTATTGAATATACGTTACAAAAGGGGTCCATTTTTATATAGTACAATGTTTCGCTACGATATTGTACAATGTTCGAAGCTAAATTTTGATATCGTATTTGAGACATGGGCTACTTGGGTACATTGTGTGTCATACTTGAACTTACTTGAACATACAATATACGTAAGTAAGGATATACTATGTACGATATACAATGAATGTAAGCATTCAACCTTTGTTACATACTCAAGCAAGTATTTATATACAGTGCTCGCTCGTGTAAGCATAAGCATTCAGCGTAATTAAGTGCTAATGTATGTACAACATATTTACTTGTATCCATTTATCAGTTATCGCATCTTGTTATTGTGATTACAGGTAATCATAATCACTTTTTATCTGAAATCTTTACTGGTAAATAATTACAAGTAGATTATAACCATGTACGTTTTATTTGTAGATGTCACAATCATTATCAATTAGAGGATTCCATGCCCATTTTTTGAGCAGTGAAATTATTCAGTTATACTTGACTAATGAATGAAGAATAACGATTGAAAATAATGAATAAATCTTTATTCAAGACGGTTTTGAATGATTATTCATCATTCTTTATTTATTATTTTGAATGAAAAATGGCCATCTCTGTGCCATTGGCGATTGAAATAGGCTACAGGTGGAGTAGAGCAGAACTCTCTACCTATGGCAACACTTCACATGCTTTCACCATAAGCGCACTCTCCTCACGCGTGAGGAAAGTCATAGAAGAATGAAGTATGTTAGTTTCTGTCTTCATATTCAAATAGATTAAAATCTTTTAAGTGAGGAAACTATATGGAACTGCAAACTTCATTTAACACAGTTCTAAAAAAAAAGCGCCTTGGAAATTTTACAAAATATCTTTAGTACTTAAATACGAAAAATAATCAAAAAAGAAAAAATATATCGTAGTACATTCCTGTACAACTGTATAGAGGAGGAGTGGAAAGGGGGAAGGGCCAAATGCATGGAACCGGTATTCTTCCCAGATGGCGTATTCTTGCAGATTATGGCAAAGAGCACTGCTCCACGCCACATTAGATCGCCAATATACAGTCAACCATCCATCGTATCTTATCTGCTGTCTATTGGCGATCGCAACGCTCGAAAACGCCATCTGGGAAGAGACCGGTTTCATGCCTTTGGCCCTTCTCCCTCCCCTCTCCTCTTTTCAGTTGTAAAGGAAGAAAGTACTACGATATTTTCCCTTTTCTTTATATTTTTCCTTTATTACTTAATAAAAATATTTTTTTAAATACCCATGATGTTTTTCTTTAGAACTATGTTTAATGTAGTTTTCAGTTCCACACAGTTTTCAAACATAAAAGATTTTAATCTATATGAAAATCAAGAATGAAACTAACGTACTTCCCACCTCTATGACTCTCTACAAGCTACTGGGGAAAGCATGTAAAGTGTTGCCATAGGTAGAGAGTTTTGCTCCACGCCACCTGCAGCCCATTTCGATTGCCAATCTAGCTTCACTCAAAGCCTAATTAATAAAAGTAGAAAGCTATAAGCTTAAGCAAAGATCTCGCCTCAGTATACTATACTGTTGAGGATGTCAACTGCTAGTCATTCACTCTAAAAAATCCATAGGAAACAAGAATTTGAAGAAGAGCCTCTGAGCTCATATAAATCTTGATAGGCTAAATTGAGCCTTACCTATTGAAACGCAGTGCTATAAGCGAAAGCAGCGAGCACGCCGCACTTTACTATACTCAATCCATAGAGGAATATCCGAGCTCAGATATAAATGTGTTAGGAAATCCGAATCAGGAAAAATGTGCTCGAAATTTGTGTATCAAGTTATATAGCATATTAATATGTGTGAAATATAGTCATTGATTTTAGTTTGTTTAGTTAAGATACTTGCGCAGTGTTTGTCGAAAAGACATTGGCATTGAATTCATCAAAATAATTCAAAGCATTAAATGACAAAAGGTGTTTTAAAATAATGCAAAAGTATAATTTCTATTAACTGTTTACCTGTTACGCATCTTGTTCATATGGCACAATTATCTTTATACATTAAGAAATCTTCATTATAAATCTAGAGACGGATATTGTCATTCAAAATATTATTTAGAATTTCCTTGTACTCATGACTAGGCATTTGAAACTTTAGTTTAAAAGTTATTTCAGCAGTTTGTGTTAAAGTGTCTAATTTTCATGCAGTCGCGGGAAATCTCTTCATAATGTTTATGTGAAAAGTTTGTTACTCATGAAATATGTTATTAGAGCAATGTTTGTCTTGTTTGATTATTTAAAGTGTTTAGATTAAAGTAAAAATTTATTTTGTCTGTTAAGCAACTAAAAATGGTAATAGATTAGGATAACTAAATTTTTATGAGTTATATTAAAAACAAATTTGTCCACACTAATTTGAAACTTTCGTATCTCTGTGCATATGATAGAATATTTGTTGACGAATCAAAATATCAACCTATAATATGTAACTTTATTTTTTCCTAAGTCTATAAAGTCATTAAACATTCTTTATATAATTAGCTTCTTAAAGTTAGTTTTTGGTTTCACAATAAATCATATTTTTGCTGAAAGATATATATAACCATAATTACAGTGTTCAAATTTATTTTTAATACTACACTAAATAATCTAAGCAGGTTTGATCATTTACCAAAAATAAAATATAAATTACTTTCAAACATTTTAAATGATAGGTATACTCCTATTATGATTTTAAAGTATATTATTAATAATTTAAATAATTCTGTTGCCTTTTCTTTATTCTGTCCATAACAATATTACATATAAAATCAGTCGCAACTTCTTAATAAGAAAATCATATTTTTTTATAAAATATATATAAATTTTTATTAAGATTTATTTGAATTGTTCTGATAAACTTAGCATTTGAAGCATAAGTAATTATTACATTTCAGTGACATTTTTAACATTAATTATCTACAACAACTTCGTGCAAAGGCACATATTTTTATACAAGGGGATATAAAAGACTTGGAACAAATACTAATATTACTAAGTATACGATGACCATTCAAGTTGGTGAGAAAACTTATTCTTGTGAAATATGTAATCAGAGTTTTTCATAGAAAAGTCATTAAACTGACCACAATGACTCATGCTGGATAAAAAAATAATGTGACTGAATACAGTCGTGTCGATATTAGTGAAAAACCTTTTTCTTGTGTGTAGTATATGTAATAAGAGTTTTTCTTATTTTAGAGTGATCTGACTAAGCATAGTACTTTTCATGCTGGTGTTAAGCCTCTCTCTTGTAGTATTAACAAGAGTTTTTCATATATCAGTCACATGATTAAACACAGTAGTGTTCACACTGGGGAGAAACCCTTTTCTTGTAGTATATGTAACAGGAGCTTTTCACAAAAAAGGTATCTAACTGAACACAGATGTGTTCACACTGGTGAGAAACCTCATACTTGTAGTTTATGTAATAAGAGTTTTTTAAAACGAAATCATCTGAATGAACACAATCGTGTTCACACTGGTGAGAAACCTTATTCTTGTAGTATATGTAATAAGAGTTTTTCAAACAGAAGTAATCTTACTCAACACAGTTATGTTCACACTGGTGAGAAACCTTATTCTTGTAGTATATGTAATAAGAGTTTTTCACACAGAAGTAATCTGACTTTGCACTTTCGTGTTCATTCTGGAGAGAAACCTTATTCTTGTAGCATATGTAATAAGAGTTTTTCACAAAAGAGTGATCTCACTAAACACAGTCGTGTTCACACTGGAGAGAAACCCTTTTCTTGTAGTATATGTAACAAGAGTTTTTCACAAAAAAGTCATCTAACTGGACACAATCATGTTAACACTGATAAACCTTATTCTTGTAGTTTATGTAATAAGAATTTTTTAAATCGAAGTCTTCTGGCAAAACACAGTCGTGTTCACACTGGTGAGAAACCTTACTCTTGTAGTTTATGTAATAAGAGTTTTTCACAAAAAAGTCCTCTGTATAGACACAGTCTTGTTCACACTGGTGAGAAATCTCACCTGTGTAGTATATGTAATAAGAGTTTTTCACGTAACAGTTCTCTGACTGAACACTTTCGTGTTCATACTGGAGAGAAGCCCTATTCTTGTTGTATATGTAATAAGAATTTTTCACGCAACAGTCATCTGATGAGACACAGCATTATTCATACTAGTGAGAAACCTGATTCTTGTAGTTAATTCTTACCCCTGTATTCACCATTGACACTGACCTAACACGAAACACACAATTCCGAAACCCTGGTTTGGAAATATTGACCAAGAGTTAAAAAGTGTATTCTTCATTATTTTTGCACCCTCTGTTTCACAACTGGGGGTATCTTAACTCGCTGTTAACTTGCACTCCGGTGGTAGATTTCCAGCCTTATTAACAGTTTGAATTTCCGTTGCTATTTTTAAAACAAATTTTCTATAAAAGATTGTATTAAGTAATAAATTTTGAATCACTCTTTTACTGGATAAATGAAAAATATGTTAAGTTTCGTTTTCCTAACTGACTTGATGAGCAAAAGGATCTAATTATTATTATTATGAACAGGGTTGGGGTTTTGGACGTCCTAAACTTGTTTTAGACAGGTCACATGGGTTTTACTGTCTTAAAGTGTCCAAAACCTTGAACTTTGGTAAAAGGTAAAAATTCTATAGGTATAACCACTGTACACATAATAATGTGATTTATCAATAAAATTTGATATTTTTTTTATGAAATTTACTTTAAATTATTATAATAATATAATGTAATAGGAAAAGTTTTATAATTTTTGAAGCTCCAAAATTCATTGAACAACAAAAGTGAATACCTTATCCTTTAATTGTTTATATGCTTTTAATACTGACAAGTTATGTTTTTGCCTAAGGATAAATAATGCAATATTAAAAATAATAATAAATCTTTTAAAAAAATAATAAGTTTTTTTAAAAATTAACATTTTATATTTCACAATATTTTTTTTAAAAAATTATTATATATTTTTGCATCACAGGATGGTAAAAAAGAAATCTATTTAAAAAAATTTTTTTTTAAATATAAATAAAAACGATCCCCAGTAGTTTAAATTGGAAATACAAAATAGCTGAAAAATGTATTAACAGTTTTGAAAAGCATAACATCAGTTTCAGTTACTGACACTGGTGATGTATCACCAATATGCTAAAAGAATTGAACATGAATGAACTAAAAATATTCTTGAATAGTATACTATAGATAAATTATCCTGTTTATGACTAACCAAACACTTAGTCCCTAATAGCTAATATTAGTTCTATGTTTATTTTACATTTTAAATATTGTTCAGATAAAATTGTGACATAATTTGAGTAAAACGGTTTTGGGCAGTTTAAGACAAAGGGGTTTTGGACAGGAAGGTTTAAACCGTGGATTAATCCATTCTGTCCTATACGTTGCCAACCCTGATTATGAATTTAAGTATTTTTTTATTATGGATATCATAAAGCTGCAAACAAACATTGAAATATTACTGAAATTCAATTAAAAATACTTTTATTTCACACAATTATTTAATACTTTTATTTCAAACAACGATCAAAGGGATTATGCTAATATCCTCCTCATCCTTATTCGCACGTGTTTAATTTTTTTTTCCTTCATAACATATTATCGATAACTTAAACCATTGAAAAGGATTTTCATTTTTTAAACACTTTAAATGAAATTGTGTAAAATAAATTCTCAGCTCAGATAGGCATAAATCAACACATTCCTATTATTCAGAAGAAGTTACAAGTAATTATTGTGCTGCCATCTGCCGATGATAGCGAGAATCACCGTAGAGGATATGATTCCTAAGATGACGATTTTTTTAAAGGCAAATGTTATAATCTGATTCTTTTTTCATTAGAAAATTTAAAAAAAATTTGGCCAAAATAAAATAAATAATATATCTTAATCAGGGCTCGAAAAAGCTCCGAAATTCTACCCGTCCCCGAGGACGGCTTGTCCAACAATGTACCCGTCCTCCTTTGAAACTAACCCGTAGCTTCTAAATAAATAAAAATATAATTTTCTCTTATTTATTTCAAACATTTATATAAATTGCCCAATGAATTAGAGCGCAATGAATGATTACAAATACTAGGATTACTTTATACTGTAATAAAAAAAATACTAGGTTACTAATAGTAACCTAGTATTTTTTTTTATTTTTTATGAAATAATTTATTTCTTTTATATTAAATAATTTAAATGACAAAAACAAGTTATCTGGAATGTCAATGAAAGGGAAAATGGCTGTCCACGCGCACGTCGGATTCGAGGAATTCGAAATTTTTGACAGCCGATGACGGGCGGTTTTTCGAGCCCTGATCTTAATGAAAACATATGATATGGTAATGATGTCAGGACTTTTATTTATCTTCTTTTTGTCAGCCTCACTAAATCTTATTCTTAACAAATGGGATTGATTGAACTTCTACTACTACTTGTGCAATTTAACTTATACTATTACTGAATCTACATCTGCTCGAGTTTGCTTCTCTCTTCCTAGCACATTGTCATGCTGGCCAAAGTAAAATCAAGATAGTTTTTTTTAAAAAAAGAATGAATCTATAGTATTAGAACAAAAAATAAGTATTGGTAAAGTGAAAAATAGAGATATGGATGGTTTCAGGTTGTCCAGTAATAGTTGTAAAAAAATATACAAGGTTAACTGTTATTTTCTTTTTGTTTGCTAAAGAAAAATAATATGAAGAAAAACATCTTTAGAAAAAATAATCAAATGATTCATTTAATATGTAGGCTATTATCAAGAAAATGTAAATATTGGTGTCAGTGACCTATAATTTCTAAACGTTTCGTAAACAACGCTAGACAGTATTATTTGGTCAAAAAATAAGTTAAATTTTGAAATCTTTTTAGAGTGGCACCCCTGGTCATAAAGTAGCCACGCCATATATTTAAGAAGATGTTAATTAAAGACTGCATTTTATCTTCATATTGTATTAAGCAATTAATCTCTCCCAAACAATTCTATTTTTTGCAAATGTTCAGCTGATTATTTTATGGTTATAAAATTCTAAATAGTTATTAAAGTTATTTTATGCAGGTTATTGTGTAGTTCAAATGTTACCTAAGATCAAAATTTGCATTGATAATATAATATTTATTTCAGCATAAGTTTTAATATATATATTGAAAATAATGTATGTTTTTAATTTTATGAATAGTTTTATTTTATGGATAAAAAAGTTTAAAATGCCATTCATTATCTTTATATCTTATATCTAATCTTTTAAAAAAAAATTGTCATAAAAAGAAAAATAAATGAAAAAGGAAATTGAGAGGACTTGAGTTTAAACTTTGTGGCTACACACGTATTCTTGAAGAACAAGAACAGGGTGCGTAGCGTTTGTAAAAAGTACTTAAAGGTGCTTTTTGGGGGGGTTTCGTTTTTAAAAGCTTTTAAAGGTGCTTTTTTCAGCTGGCGTTTTTAAAAAGTGCTTTTTTTTCACAAATCATTTTATTTTCCTTCAGTGATATCTGGTGGATCGCATGCATTTCACGAAAAAAAGGGGTGTTTGTTACGGAATCATTCACGCGAACTTCATGTCGTACCCACGTTATGACTTGCGCATGCACGCACACTTAAACCGAAACCCGAGTGTGCCAATTGAGATAGAGAATATCAGATCCTTATGAAATGTTTTTCTTTTTAATTTATTTAAATTTTATTCTTGTTTATTTTATTTTACTTCTAACACTTTCCTGACGTAGGGTGTAAGGGTACTTTTCAGGGTCAAGTTGAATTCACTCGGATTGGACCAGTGATGTGGGAAAGAACTTATTGTTTCGATTTACGTCCGTTTCTTTGTGGGTTTTTTTAACGCTAAAACTGTTTAAAAAAGTTTTTGTTTTTCAATAATATCATTGATTGAATGTGAATTTTTTGAGTGCTTGAAAATTTTTGTTAAGTGCTTGAAAAGTTTTCAAAAAGTGCTTATTTTTTATTCAAAGATTTGGCTACGCACCCTGAAGAAAGGTTTACGAATTAAAAGTTCAAAAACTAATATACTTTTTGAAACAAAACACACAAAAATATGTATATAAATTTATTAATAAGAAAGGGGGGAAAGACTGATGATCTATCTACAAATTTCATTGAAAAGAAGGAGCAATACATCATTTGCCCTTTTTATCTTGATATTTATATTTCATAATTTTTCCCATTAAGATTTTAGAGCAGGGTAATATGTATGACATTTTATTAGTTTTAGTAATATCTACTGAAAAAAAAAATTTAAATACAAAGTTTTAAAACTAACGTGTTAACATTTTTGTTCTGGGTCACTTTTAATCAGATGTTGTCCTTCTGGAACACAGATTTCATACGGAATTTTCATTCATCTCAGAAATTTGTTTCTAAATGTATAACGTAAGGGTTCCTATAAATTTTTTTGCTCTCTGATCTAATAGTCTAGTAGTTTAAAAAAAAAGGTGTTTTTATCGAAAAAGAAATATTTTGAAAAATGCTGTTTTATAAATGATACCTGTACACTACCCAACTCTTTTCTGTACGTTTTCTGAGGGAAACGTGGGTGATTTTAGAGAAAGAATCGAATTTTTTCCAAAGAGGCAAGTGAGGCATTTATTTCAGTACATTTTCCCCGCTAAATTGAATGATACCTATTCGGCAACGATCGGACTAATAGTTTTTGAAATTTTAAGTGCGTTATGTAAAAAAAAAGGACAAATTTGTTCTTGTACGCATCTGATATAGCTGTTCAAACCAGTGAAACATTGTTTCCCGTGTACTTTTTTTTTTTTTTTCCATACTGAATTGAATGAAACTATACACAAGCCAATAGAATGGACAGTTTTGTAGTTTCATGCATGTAAAAAATGCTATTTTTACATGATTTAGTACATTTTTTTACTTTGCTATCTAGGGACTGTTTAAGCATGGGAGGCGCATTTTATGTAATATTTTAAACAGAAATTAAGGAGATAAAACTTGAGTATATAGAACAAATAGTTTTTAAGGTACAAAGGTTTTCTTCATAATAAATGCTATTAAAAAAGTATTAAATTTTATTTATAAAAAGAAAATCATTCTAACTTTTGGAATATGATGATTCGCGTATTGTCTCACTCGATTAAACAAGAAAAAATGCAAATTAAACTGTACCTTACTTGTCCATAAAGCAATAATAAAATGTGTAAATAATATGTGGTACAAAATTGTGGTTTTTGTGCATAAAGCTCAACAAATTATAAACTATTAGTCCGATCCTCTTGAGATTGATCTCAAACAATTGCATGAAAAATTGCTTCGGAAAGTTTACATTACATGTTCAGATAGTTTCTGGATAGCAATCTAAAGTACAGTCGGACTTCTATTTAACGAACTTCCATTTTGCGAATTTTTTCGAGGAACCAAGAACATTTTTGAAATTTCTTCGTAAAATAACTTCCAAATAGCGAAGTGAATTTTCTATTTAACGAACTTTTCTTTGAGTTCCACTTTCCCTATTTTCCAAAATATTTCAAACTTGAATTTTCGAAGCCACCGCTTTATGCAATGTTTCAGTACTTTCTCTAAGAGTTATTTTAGAGAAAGCAGAAAAATCCCTTTATATTTGCATTTCAGACGAAAACTGCAATCCAAATTAATGGATTTTATCAGTAGCAATTAAACTTAAGAGCGTATGTGATGATGTATTTTTAAAATTACTTTTATGATAAATGCCCTATAATTTTAGACATAAATGTAGCTTTTTTTAGTTGAAAATGTATGTAGCATGATAGTGTAAAACTGGATAATGTTTTATTCTATTGCTTTCCATACAGAAAATACTTTTAAGATTTATAAAATAAATAGTTGATACTAGTTTACAAGATAAAGGTGCATCAATTGCTATTTTAATTATACGTAGTCTTTGTGAATTTAAAACCTGTTTTATGTTGTCCAAGTATTCTAAAAGGTGATTTTCCATTTAACGAATTTTCCATATAACGAACTTATTATCGGTATGTAGCGACTTCGTTAAATAGAGGTCCGACTGTATATACATCAGTACGTGCTAAAAGAAGTATTGTTTATATACAAAAATACATAAAAAAATTCTTTGTTTATATACAAATATTCTTTGAACTTTTTGTTCTATAGACTTTTTTGTTTTGTTTGTTCTATTTTGCTATTGATTTAGTTTTAAGTTTATTAATAATTGGTTGCAAGTAACTGGTTACATAGCTGTAATTGGTTCCTGTATTCGACGCACAACTCTTTTATGTAATTCTGTATCTATATGGTGGTATATATTACTATTACATAATGCATACGCAAATACATTGTTTGAACAAAAGTATTGTATATATATATATATCTTTGCACGTGTTTTGCATGTACACATATACGTACGCATTTGTACATACATATGTATATTTTTACATACACACATATACATTTTATGTGTATACCTACATTATGTACATACGTACACTGTATATGTATCTGTGCACACATACGCACGGATATAGTGAACCCTCGCTACTACGATATCTGATACAACACTAACTCCCTCTATTACGATAATGTTTCATGGTCCCGACGAACTTGCATATGAATTAATTTTATCCTTCTCTCAATATATCCTCTGATGCAATAAACCTCTGTAAAATCTCTTTTTTTCCAAATTTCATCCTTATTTTCTCCATTTATAATTGGTTTTCATTAATGAAGGAAATCTTATTTTATCAGCCATTTTTCTGACAAGAGAACACTAACCACCCCAAGAGTCTTAGAATTGCCTCCCTTATCCCTTAAGAAGTGACAGATGTAACATTTCTCTCCAATTTTATTTTCTGTATTGTAAAAGCTAATCATGAGTCACAAATGACCACACGCATCACATTAACACCTGAAAGATAATTTTTTCTGTAGATGGTGGGTAGAGCACCATTCACAAGTGAAAATCATTTTCGTGCTTTGGACTCAATGCATACTTTGTTAGTTGACTTAACAATAAAAAAAAAAAAGAATGAACTAACAAAAATATCGGTTTATTTTCAATAAAAACGGTTTTCAAGTATGTTTACGATCGTTTTTTCTGAATTTATTTCAATTGTTTTTAATATTTAACCATAATTTACATTCTGCAAATTAATTTTTTATATAATAGATAAATATATTTATAGTTGATACATAAATAACATCAAAATTTAAAAAAATCTTATTGTGTCCCCAAAGTATGTAGGCCCTCTATATAACAATATATCCCTGTACAACAATATATTTATTTGGTCCCCAAAATATTGTTGTACCGAGGTTTTTCTACTATGTACAGATATGCAATGCATGTAAGTATTCAACTTTTTTTACTTACCCAAGCAAGTATTTATATACAGTGCTCGCTTGTGTATATATACGTATAAGCATACAGCGTAGTTAAGTGCTCATGTATGGGCAACATATTTATGTATTCGCGCTGTAACTATTTTTACAATTATTCGTTAGATTATGATTGCAGGTAGTTCTCAATGTTCAAAAATGTAAAATATTTGTTCTTCCCTCACAAGCAGTACGCTGGACGATAACCAGTATATCCCTGTCGTTTACTTACCAGGGTGCTTAGCGTTTTTAAAAAGTGCTTATTTTCGTTTTAAAATGCCCTTGTTGAAGGTGCTTTTTTCATTGTTTGTTTTTAAAAAGTACTAAATATCACCTTTTTCAAAATGAGATTTTTCCTTTACTATGGTGATTTTCGCTTCGAATTATGCAAAAAGACACAGTTCACTATTCAACGTTTTCATAATTAATTCAACCCCGTTCTATTTCGGCGTAATGCCAGTCCGTAGCGCATGAAAACGCCATTCGTTTTACGTGATTTAAAATTTCATGATTTTTGACAATTGTCAAAAATAATACCAAAATAGTTTTTTTTTTTTTGACATGACGGTTCAGACAAGATAAAACCGCCAATTGTCAAAAACTTTTAACCCTGCCTAATTATGATATTTTTTTGAAGTGCTTAAAAGTATTTTTTGAGTGCTTAAAAACTGCTTATTTTTTGTTGAATAATGTGGCTACTCACCCTGCTTATTAAGTTAGCCAGTTCCTCTTCTGATAGAGAAATGTTCACAGCTTCAAATTTCCCTGATGCATCTATATCTATGGGTATGGGGGATATCTACAGGAAGTAGGAAAAGATAACTTGTGTTGAATTTTGGGGGTGCCTTTTTAGGATTGAAATAAGATGTAACCAGTGGATAGAGGGTGTTCTAAGAATAGTTCTAACTCTCAAATGAAATACTTTATCGTCATACTTTATCAGTCAAAAAGCTTTTACTATGATGTGCTCAAATTTTCCTCTAACTCTCTGGTTCTCTTCAGACTTTTAGTATATTTTTAAGTACACTTATATTTTTAATTTAGTGGACTATTTCTAATTGTATTTTCCTTTTATTAACATTTTATTCAAATTTTATTGATAATTTCTTTCCTCCGTTACACACTTTGCTGGTAAAATGATTTAGTTATTTTATCTTTAAATGGTGTTTTTTACCTAATATAAGAATTTAGTTCTCTATATTTGTTTTTATGCAGCGCACAATTGAAATTTAATAATGATAACATATAAAAAAATTAAAAATTATTTTTTATACAGAATTTTCATTAAAAATGTCATTAGACATTAGTAAAATCTTTCATACTTAGTTTAAAAATATGTCTTACCTTATTGCAAAGCAATCGAATGAATTAAGGAGATGAGAGATAAATGTAACAATCGTTTTTTCCTGAAATTCTAAACCTACTTTAGTTTCTTTGCATATAAGTATAAATATCAATCATATTTTACTGTCCCTTAGAGAAACCCCATGTCCTCTTTCCAAGAATTTTGTTAGAACATTTTTATTGAATCGAAAATATTATTAAAATTAAAGAAATTGTAAAATAACTTAAGAGATTTAGATCTTAACTTTTTCTGGATTCAAAAGAAAATACTCGGTGAATTTAGTAGAGTTAAAAATGCATTGATTCTAATAATATCCAAAGGGTGAGTGAATTTGTTAAAAAAAATTTGCTGAACTGGCACAAAACAAGAGTAAATTTGATTTGTTTTGGAGGAATTATGCGTAAAATAAAGCTAATACTTATAAATTCGTGTCAAAAGACTTACTATAGTGAAATTTTTGGCTGTGAAATTTTTAACAAGTTATCCAAGGGATGATTAGAACATATACCTGCTTCATTTTTAGTTGAAGTTAAAACAGAAAACTAACAAAAGTCTCCTTACTTTATCAAGAGTAATATTGAACACTGATGTTACGTTTAAATGCATGCTTTTTCATTGTTGTGTTGAATTAATTTCATTTAACCTTGCCCCAATAGGGCGGAAGAATATTGTAATATCGAAATGCGCGTCTGTGTTTTATCAGTATATGGAAACGAATAGATTGGGATGAATGCAGGGGTGTAAATGTACAGTTCTAAAATGTGCTGTCTACAGAGCTTCAAGATACAATTTAAGAATGTTCCATAATAAATTTACAGAGGTTAGATACCATTGTGATATAATTGATTATATTTATAATTATCTGAATCAATTTTTGTAAAATATCTTTCCTTTTTTACAGCACTGACAGATATTCTTTTCTTCTTAACCCTTGCGTTGCGGGAATTTAAATTTTTTATTTGAAATTGAGTTTTTTATTTAACAGTTTTTTTTTTTTTTAAACATTTATTAATAATTGGTTACAAGTAATCGGTTACATAGCTGTAATTGCCTGTGATTCCTGTAATCGACGCCCAACTCTTTTATGTAATTATGTATATATATGGGGGTACCTAACGTATATAAATTGCTATTACATAATGCATACGCAAGTACATTGTATGGACAAAAGTATTGTATATGTATGTACAAAAAATTTATGCATCTTGTTGTGATTACAGGTAATCATGATCACTTTTTAGCAGAAATCTTTACTTTTAACTTGTAAAATAACTACAAGTAGAGTATTACCAAGTACGTTTTATTTGTAGTTGTCACAATCATAATCAATTAGAGTATTCCGTGCCCGTTTTTGTTGAGCAGTGGAATTATTCAGTTATTCTAGATAGGGCCCGGCCTAGCCGAATTGGGGACCGGGGCAAAAATTTCTTTGGGCCCCTCTGCTTCAGTAATGAAGAACCGAACTTCATGGTGGTATTTAATTTTTTCGCCTCATTATAGATATATATAAGAAGAAATTTGACTAGAACCTAAAATAGTAAGACCCCTTCCTCCAATGATCAGACGAAGTATGGTTCTGTCCCTTTTATTGATTTTTTGACAATTCTATGTTCATCACGCAGAATGTAGTTTTCTGATTGTTAACTTTGTCACCTAGCTGCGAAAAATTCATATCCTTGATGACATATTTTGATGGAATTGAGCTAAAATTTCGCAATGACTCAATTAAGCCAATCAGAAACCCATATTTTTGTAAACGCATCGCAATTTGCGATATGTTAAAATATAGGCTTTTCATTGGCCAAATTTGTCCATCGTCATTGCGAAATTTTAGCTTAATTCCAACATAGAAAACCATGGATTTACGAAATATAGATTTTTAACGTTCATATTATATAGATTAATGAAGAAACTAACATGAAATTGATGGATTTAGCACTGTACATATATTTTGTTTTAAAAAAGTTTATTAAAGAAGGAAACCTAAAATGAACTTTCTATTCTATTTGGGGGTCCCCTCTGATGTGGGGCCCCGGGGCAGCTGCCCCTTACGACCCTGCCTTCATCAGGCTTTGATTCTTGACTAATGAATAAAGAATAATAATTGAAAATAATGAATGATTCATTCAAAATATTTCTGACTTAATGAATAAATCTTTATTCAGGAAGATTTTGAATGATTATTCATTATTCTGAATGACTATAATGCCCATTTCTGTACCATTGGCAATCGAAATGGGTTAAAGGTGGCGTAGAGCAGAAATCTCTACCTTAATTTCAAAAGCACTAATACAATATTAAATACCCACTGCGGATGATAAAACTATTATTTTATAAAAGAAACCTAATTGCTAATCAATGTGAATGAACTTTTTCAGAAAATATTCTAAATAATAAAATGCAGTTAAAATAAAGGTTAAAAACTAGATAAAAGCAGGATTTTGGAAATAATTTTAATAAAATTACATAATAAAAAATATCTCTTAATAAATAACAGAAAATAAAAATTAACAAAATTATTTAATACTTGAAACAGTATAAATATTACATTTGGATTTGTAAATGAGGTTATAATAATGTAAATCATACATCGACTACATGTAAATAATAACATAAGAAATAATTATATATTTTGATTATTGCAATTATTATCAATGGGAACTCAGTTTAAAGAACTTCTAGGATCTCAATTTTATGAACTATATACATATTTAACTTAAACATTTTGTAATATGCCAAGGTGAAATAACTTTACTTAAACCTCGAAATTTTAAAGAAAATAGTTAAATTCCAATAACTTAATGAATCGAGAGTATTAAGAAAACCTGCATTCCCTTTTTCTTACCGGGTCTCTCAAACATAGAACTAAACACTTGAATAATGCATACAGACAAAAAAGGCTTATCTACAGCTAGGGAAATAAAAAACTAGCAGTAATTAACTTAATCTGCCAAATATAATTTTTAAAAATTCATTAACACTGAAACATTCTTCCCCCTTGACTAATAATTTATACATTATATGCCTTTTAGTAAGCAAACTTTCAGCCATAGTAGAAATAATATTAAATGGAAATTTTAAAAAATTATACAAGATAAAGCAATGAGGCAAACATTTTGCGATAAACAGTTAAAATCATTTTAAGAGAATTTGCATGCATCAAAGAAGTATGGCAAAACGAAATCCACCATATTTGCTTTTAAAACACTTATGTACCAGATAAAACAATGGGGGGGGGGGAATTTTGCGATATAGAAATAAAATCAAATTATGTGAACTCCAAGGCTTTTATGAAAATAATTCAAATTAAAATCATAGAGTGTCAAACGAATAAAATCTATGATTATTTGTTTTTAAAATAAAATAAAATTGAATCAAGCACAAGCATTTAAAACAGACAGGCAAAACAAATTCACTTGAACCTGCAATGTACTAGGGGGTCGGAGTGAAAACCCCACACAAAAGGCTCGTTGCTGGATGCAACTGAATTCAACAGGTGTTAAATCAGAATTCAATATGTTTTTACTGTTTGTCTAATTTTTAAATGCTTTCAAAAGCTTTGTAGCAATTTCAAATGAGCATTATAAAAAAAAAGTGGTTTTAAGAACAGTGCTATGTGTGTTCAATGACTTGGACAGTCAGAGAAATTAGTTCAAGTTGACTCTACTATATGTGGCAATTATTTTAACACTAAAGTGTCTAAGACATCAATGAACATTTTTTATTATTTATAAAATATGATTAAATATAATACTGCGCAAAATTTTAATGCATATTGTATGAAAATTATTTTAGACAAAAATGTAATTTATCAAAGGCATTCCCATGAATACAAACTTCTTTTATATGCATATATATATTTTAATCGTTTTAAAAATATATAGGTAACAGAAATTTCGAAATATAAAAAATGAAAATTTCAAGCAAAAGTCCTTAAGTGAAATAAATTACAGTCTATTATGGCTGCTCTTTGATTTAAAAAAGAAAAACACGAAAAAGACTTAGATGTCTTAATAATAAGCCGTTGGTCTCAAGAGTTTACTTGGAAAATCAGTTAAAACTCTGTTTGATGATCTATCACTAGCCTTAGTCAATGTCTTAGTTGCACGGGTGTTTTCACTCTAGATGACCTGTGAATGTTAGTTCAACAAGTCAGTGGCTTCAATTTAGACAACAAAATTAGTGGCTGGATAAAAATCTTCGCAACAGTACAAAAATAACCTGACCCATGAAATGGAAAGCTGTCTTCAAAAATGTAGCTGAAAATTAAAAAAAAAAGAAAGAAAGCGAATGTTGGCATTGAAGGCACAAAAGAAAAATATAAACCAATAAACAAATTTTTTTTAAATTTAATAATTTGATTGAATAATTAAGAAATTTCATGTTTCATTCGATAGGTACTAGCTGTAAGAAAAAAATTTAAGATAAATTATGATTTTTAAAAGAATTAAATAATAACATTTCATAAAATTGAAACATTTTTGACACTAATGAAAATGAAGAATATTTTGTTAGAAATAATAATTTTCAAGAAAGAAATAATATTGTTACTTATCAATCTTTGGAGTCAGAAAAATACTATTACCACAATATCTCTATAGTGTATCTATTATCCACAATTAAGCGCCACAAATAATTTGGTTACTCATTTACTGCACTTGAAATATAAAAGTACCATAATTCATTCAGGCATTAGCATTAAAATGAGTTCATGAATTTTGTCTCTGGTATCCCCACACCTCTGTATGCCATTGAAATGGATATATAATTAAACCAAGTATTAATATTGATATTTTAAACGCTAAAATACAAAATATATGTAACTAATAATTTATTCATAATCATGTGATGTCTTAAATGTGAAATATATTGCAGCAAGAAAACAAAATAATAGTAAAGTTTATAATCTACGCTCTGGTGATTTTTTTTCTTTTTTTCAACAATTATCCTTTGAAACAAATTTAAAATTATCAATTTCCATACAGAAAAGTGTTTTAAAATTAAGATGTGCATATTGTAAGATGTTATATCTTTATAAATGCTTTGTTTATTTACAAACTTTCCCTATAATTATTTTTTTTTCAATGAAGATATTAACTAAAAGTTATTAAATAGATAAAATTATTTATACTATTAACAGAATAGAAAAAACACTCCCGAAAACTAAAGTCACATTCAATATTTTGTCAAGAAATTAATTACATAAATAGGTACTTTATATACGTCGCACTAGAGCTGCACAATGACATGAATTATGCATATGACTGTTAATTGAAGGATACTTAAAAACAGAATTCATATTCAATAAAATTTTAAAAAAATATGTAAATAAAAAATTCTATAACTTAATATAATGTTTAATAATTTAACATTCATTATCATGTCAACTGTTTATTTAGATATTAACGTAAATTCTCTCAGCACAAAGTAAATTACATGTTTCAAAGGAAAACATACAAAAATAGAAGAATTATAACTTCATAGTTGGGGGCGATAAAATAAACTATTGGTACTCTTAAGAAAATAAGACTAAAGTCTAATTTTCTTAAGAGTAGTAGTTTCTGAAGATTAATAGTACCTATAAATACACTCTTTTTTTTAAAATAATGTGATGATGCTTCGACCAACGAAATTAGCTGATAATATATTTTTTATTTGGTTTCATGAAAATGGCATAGTAATTTCAGCATTCATCGGCATGTTTCAATTCATATCAGCATTGTGCGACTTTCCAGAAAGGGCACATGCGCATAAACCTATTATAATGTCATTGCGCAAATCTTGTTTTCCCGAGAATGAGGAGAAAAGTCAAATATTCCGGGGCATAAGGATTGTAATGGTTCTTATTTGGAATCGCGCGTCCCGGGGCAGCTGCCTTTATCAGGTTCTGATTCTTGACTAATGAATAAAGAATAATAATTGAAAATAATAAATGATTCAGTCAAAATATTTCTAAATAATGAATAAACCTTTATTCAGAAAGCTTTCGAATGACTATTCATTATTTTGAATGACAAATGACCACCTCTGTGTCATTGGCGATCAAAATGGGTTACAGGTGGCGTACTCTCTTCCGCTCTACGCCACCTGTAACCCATGGCAACACTTCACATGCTGGTTGGTTGGTTCTAATGCCACTTGCCACACGGACAAGCCTGCTTGGTGAAACGAGCAAATTTAAGGCAGAGTGAGCGAGTCTTGTTTTTCGACTTTTGCCACATCATACGTCACACCTGTTTATAAAGCGAACCCATTCATACATCTGTTTATTCATCCACAGAACGTAATTTGGACCTGAATCAGAGAATGATCTATCTCCAATCCAGTACCCCCAGAGTCATTGGTTTGTTATGGGAACATGGAGGACTTTGCGACTCGACAGAATTTTAATGTGCATCAGTCACCAAATACACGGGGAATCTTCGCCCAGCGGGTTTCGAACCCACGAACTCTCGGACATGGGTCCAGCGCTCTACCGACCAGGCCATCCCGGCCCTTCAGACTTCACATGCTTTCACCAATAGCGTGTAAAGAGTCATAGAACATGGAAATACCTTAGTTTCTGTCTTCGTTTTCAGATAGATTAAACTCTTTTAAGTGAAGAAACTATATGGAACTGAAAACAACATTAAACATAATTCTAAAAGAAAGCGTCTAAAAAAATTTTAAAGAATGTCCTTAGCAATTAAATACCAAAACTATTCTAAATAAGAAAAAATATTCCAGTACATTCCTATACAACTGAAAGAGGAGGAGAGGAAAGGGCCAAAAGCACGGAACCGGTCTTCTTCCCAGATGGCGTATTCGAGCGTTGCAATCGCCGCTTTCGATTGCCAATATAAACTCAACCATTAATCATGTAGTATCTGCTGCCTATCTTGCTTCACCCAAAGCCTGTCCCGCAGTGGACTGATTGTTAAGACACGGTTACCAGCAGATCACCGAAGTCAATCATCACTAGCGGCGGTCACTGTGCGGATCGGTGACCACTTCGAAAAGTCTGCGTAGGGTACGAAGGTGTGCAGTATTGGTTCTCGTTAAACTGTTCTACCATAAAGTGATCTCGTCGGGCTACCGAAGCGGAGTGCCATCCTCTCTGCAGAGATTCGAAATTGTAATGGCGTGTCTTCGGATCATCCTCAGGGAAGTTTTCCAGACCGCCGCCAATCGCCCATTGCGCTGCTCTAGTGCGACAAAAATGAACTACAACTACAAGTCACCCAAAGCCTTATTGATGAAAATAGAAAGCTATAAGCTTAAGCAAAGATATCGTGTCACTATACTACACTCATCTAAACAGTCAATCTAAACAGTCCCAGCTGAGATATAAATGTGTATAATAAATATAAATGTGTTAGGAAATCCGAATCAGGAAAAATGTGCTCAAAAATTGTGTATCATGTTATATAGCAATTCTTGCTTCAATATGTGTGAAATATATTCATTGATTTTAGTTTGTTTATCGAAAAGACACTGGCAATGAATGAAGAGAAATAATGCAAAAGCGTAATTTCTATAAACTGTTTACCTGTTACAGATCTTGTTCATAAGGCACAATTATCTCCATACATTAGGAAATCTTCATTATAAATCTAGAGACGAACATTGTCATTGCAAATATTATTTAGAACATACTTGTACTCGTGACTCGGCAGGTATAACCATAACTACAGTGTTAAAATTTATTTGTAATGCTGCACTAAATAAACTAAGCAGGTTTGATCATTTAACAAGAAAGAATAAAATATAGATTACTTTCAAGCATTTTAAATGGTACTCCTATTATGATTTTTAAGTATTATTAATAATATATGAATATTTTTGTTGCCTTTTCTTTATTCTCTCCATAACAATATTAGATATAAAATCAGTCTCAACTTCTTTTCTTCTCATTCAGAAAATCATATTGTTTTTATAAAATATATATTAATTTTATTAAAATTTAATTGAATTGTTCTGATAAACTTAGCATTTGAAGCAGAAGCAATTATTACATTTCAGTGACATTTATAATATAAATTATATACTACAACTTTATGTAAAGGCACATATTTTTATTCAGTGTGATATATATTAGACTTGGAACAAATACTAATGTTATTAAGTATACAGTGACCATTCAAGTTGGTGAGAAAAATTATTCTTGTGAAACATGTGATCAGAGTTTTTCATAGAAAAGTCATCAAACTGACCACAATCAGACTCAGGCTGGATAAAAATCTGACTCTTGTAATATATGTATGAAGAGTTTTTCACAAAAAATAATGTGACTGAATACAGTCGTGTCGATATAAGTGAAAAACCTTTTTCTTGTAGTATATGTCATAAGAGTTTTTCTTATTCAAGAGTGATCTGACTAAGCATAGTACTTTTCATGCTGGTGTGAAGCCTCGTTCTTGTAGTATTAACAAGAGTTTTTCATATATGAGTCAAATGATTAAACACAGTAGTGTTCACACTGGGGAGAAACCCTTTTCTTGTAGTATATGTAACAAGAGCTTTTCACATCAATGTCGTCTGAATGTACACAACCGTGTTCACACTGGGGAGAAACCTTATTCATGTAGTTTATGCAATAAGAGTTTTTCACTTCAAAGTCGTCTGAAGGAACACATTCGTGTTCACACTGGGGAGAAACCTTATTCATGTAGTTTATGTAGCAAGAGTTTTTCACATCCAAGTCATCTGACTAAACACAGTTATGTTCATACTGGCGACAAACCTTATTCATGTAGTTTATGTAGCAAGAGTTTTTCACATCGAAGTCATCTGACTAAACACAGTTATGTTCATACTGGTGACAAACCTTATTCTTGTAGTTTATGTAATAAGAGTTTCTTACAAAAAACTCGTCTAACTAGACACAGTTGTGTTCACACTGGTGAGAAACCTTATTCGTGTAGTTTATGTACTAAGAGTTTTTTACAAGGAAATCATCTGAATGAACACAAATGTGTTCACACTGGGGTGAAACCTTATTCTTGTAGTATATGTAACAAGAATTTTTCTAAAAAAAGCAAGCTGGATGATCACAATCGTGTTCACACTGGTGAGAAACCTTATTCTTGTAGTTTATGTAATAAGAGTTTTTCACAAAAATTTAATCTGTCTAGACACATTCGTGTTCACACTGGTGAGAAACCTTATCTGTGTAGCTTATGTAATAAGAGTTTCTCACATCGGAGTCATCTGAATGAGCACAGTCGTCTTCACACTGGTGAGAAACCTTATTCTTGTAGTATATGTAATAAGAGTTTTTCAAACAGAAGTAATCTTACTCAACACAGTTATGTTCATACTGGTGAGAAACCTTATTTTTGTAGTTTATGTAATAAGAGTTTTTTACAAGAAAGTAATCTGAATGAACATAAACGTATTCACACTGGGGTGAAACCTTATTCTTGTAGTATGTGTGATAAGAATTTTTTAAAAAAAAGCAATCTGGATCATCACAATCGTGTTCACACTGGTGAGAAGCCTTATTCTTGTAGTATATGTAATAAGAGTTTTTCACAAAAATTTAATCTGTCTAGACACAGTCGTGTTCACACTGGTGAGAAACCTTATCTGTGTAGCTTATGTAATATGAGTTTTTCATACAGCAGTAGTCTGGCTGAGCACTTTCGTGTTCATACTGGAGAGAAGCCCTATTCTTGTTGTATATGTAGTAAGAATTTTTCACGCAACAGTAATCTGATGAGACACAGCATTGTTCATACTAGTGAAAAACCTGATACTTGTAGTTAATTCTTAACCCTGTATTCACCGTTGACACTGACCTAACACGAAACACCCAGTTCAAACACCCCAGTTCGAAAATATTGATCACGAGTCAAAAAGTGTATTCTTCATTATTTTTGGACCATCTGTTTCACAACTGGGAGTTTCTTAACTCGCTGTTAAATTGTTATCCAGTGGTAGATTTACAGCCTGATTAAAAGTTTTTTTTTTTCAATTTTCGTTGCTGTTTTTAATACAAATTTTCTATGAAAGATTTAAAAGAAGATAGCATTGAGTAACTAAATTTGAATCACTCTTTTACTGGACAAATGAAAAAGTTTTTAAGTTTCGTTTTCCTAACTGACTTGTATAGATCAGCAAAAAGATCTAAGTATTATTTTTATGAATTTAGATATTTTATTATTATGGATATCATCAAGTCATATGGATATCATTTTTATTTCACACAACTATTTAATACTTTTATTTTAAACAACGATCAAGGGGATCATGCTAACATACTTCTCATCCTTATTCACGTTTTTAATATTTTTTTTCCTTCATAAAATATTATCGATGACTTAAACCATTGAAAAGAATTTTCTTTTTTTTAAACACGTTAAATGAAATTGTATAAAATAAACTTCTCAGCTCAAATAAGCCTAAATTATCCTATTATTATTATTCGGAGGAAGTTATAAATGACAATTATTGTGCTGCTATCTGCCGATGATAGAGAGAATCACCGTAGGGTCGTTTCCCAACGTGTGGTGCGCGTACCCTCAATGGTACGGGAACAGTTTAGCAGAGGTACGCTTTCTTATGCGAAATATCTTGCACGAAATAACAGACGAATAACAGACGAAAATGTTAAAAAATATTTATTTAAAAACTAAGCTATCCATGAAAATTTACGATTACGTATTTTCCTATTGGCTATTTTTTGCAGAGTTAATCGTTAATAATTAGTGGTGTCAACAGCCAGTTGTGATTTTTAACTTCTGTGCAATTTTCTTATTGTAAAAAAATCATTTCTTTTTCTATTAGTGGTATTTAGCTTTTAGAAAAATTTAGAGAGGTTACGCAAAAGTCATAAGTTTGGGAAACACTGCCGTGGGGGATATGGTTAACAAGATATTATGGATTAAAAAAATTTATTTTATGGATAAAAAAATTTAAAATGTCATTCGTTATTTTTATATAGATATAAATTAATTATAGTTACATCGTAATCAGTAATAAATTGACCTCACTGAATATTTAAAAAAAGCAACCGAACATTAAAAGTGTTAATTTTAAAAACATAAATAAATAAAAATTCGCCTACTGTGCATCAGTGGTAAATAAAACCAGGGAAATCTTCTGGTTAAAGTTAGTTAACTCTGGGTCCAACTAACACGTAGTTACGCACATGGTGAAATTAAATTTTGGAATCTAGCCTGGAGTTGCTCTCATAAAACCTAAGTGTTGGTTTCGAAGGTGAATACGGGTGTTAGAGTTTATCTCTGTTAAGGATTTTTATGCTCATAGTTATGTTCATACTGCTGACTAACTTTATTCGTGTTGTAAGTTTATACAGATAATGTTTAAATGATCTATTCACAATAATTTTCATTTTAATTATTAATCTCATTGTCTAACTTTATTTAACAATTTTTATAAGGAAATATTTTACTGTCTTGTCCAGAGCTTTTAATATCAAATCTGTTTGTGATTTTTTTTTTCCTTTTAATTCTCTTGGATATAAGACATTCAATCTCATGTGACTTAGAAATAAGGACTTTACTGATGGTGGCTATAATTGGCTGAATGTTATGTTTTCTTACTATCACATTCTGTTTGACATCAAAATGTAGTGTACATTTTCAGTATAATGCTTGCATATTTTGCTATGAAACTAAATAATTTTTTATAAAAACCAATTTCTGATTAAATTTTACCTGTAGTTGATAAAACTTAAAACTATCTAACATAAAAGTTATATCTTTTTATCAGAATGTTTTATACAATGTCTTAAAACTGTAATTCAAATTCATTTTTTTAATGTTTTTGAAATGAATTAAGAAATAAATGATTTAAAATATATAAAATATCAGAATCAATAATACATTATTTAGTTTTAAGCAGATAAAATTTTGTTCTATCATTTGTTTATTTAAATACCCTGAAAATTCTATCACTCATACTTCCAACTATAATGTACGTGTCCTATGAATATCTTTCCGTTATTTGCATTCCTTCCTGGTTTGGCAATTTTAATGGCCAGTGGTGTAGAAATTATAAGAAAATTATTTCTTGCTTGAGCCTTATACTAAAAATGCGTAAAACAACCTGCTCAAAATGTTTTTAATACCTTTGTAAGTATATAAAGTATAATGAGGCTTTCAAATATAAATAATATTGTTAACTTTAAATCATTACATCTTAAAACATGACTTTTTTTTTAAACCTTTTTTTTTAAGCATGAGCTTGAGGCATAATTTTCAAAGTGTTGAAGAAGTGTTTTTTTTTTTTTTTTTTTAAATGCAGGAGAAAAGAAAAGATTCAGTTTTTTTATTTTTTTTTATTGTTAAATAATGAAAATTGGTATATTCATACACATTTGCATTCAATTATATAAAATACGATTTTAAACACTGAAATAAAAATTACCTAAAATATTGGGAATCAAAAGTTTTATTTAAATTTGCTTATTTTGCTTATTATATACTTTTTCTCTTCATACTTTACAATTCAACACATTTAAGGCAAGGTTTGAAATAATATTAAAACATTAACATGCATTATTTGATAAAATTATATTTTACTTACTAATCTAATATAAAAACATTTAAAATGTTTTTGAAAATATTTATGGTCGTTTAGATCGTGTGAATACCCAAACTGTGCAATGGACTTTGCTCAAAGCAATTAAAGGATATTGTATAAAATAACTGTATAGGTAAATTTTTTTGTGTGCTGAAGAAGATAGTCGACGCCCGGTGGCTGAGCGGTAGCGCTTCGCGCTGTCGTGCCACAGGTCCCTGGTTCTTTCCTCGGGCCGGGCAATTCATCCCTTCTGTGGGTCGATAAATGAGTACCAAGCATGCTTAGGAACTAAAAACTTGGGGTTCCGCGTTCGGCTGACCTCCTGACCGGAACATCTGCTCCTGCACCCCAGAGCCCTAGGTCAAGAAAACTGAGATGGGCATAGTCGGCCTTGGCCCTCTATGGGCTATCGCGCCACTGAGTTTAGTTTTAGAAGAAGATTGTCACAAATCGAAATTTTTCTTATTTTCTAACTTCGCAGTGTATGCAAATTCTGAGTTTGACGTCGAAGACGACGCTTTAGCGGCAGCTAATTTGTTTTGACTTTCATGTAAGACAAAGCGGAAAAGAATGATCGACGATCAGTAATCGCTATGTTTCGATGAGTGCAATGTCTCTTCGAGAGGGCCAGGATAGCCTGGTCGGTAGGGCGCTGGGCCCATGTCCAAGAGGTCGTGGGTTCGATCCTTGCCGGCCGAAGACTCCCCGTGTAGTAAATGGTGACTGATGCACGTTAAATCTGTCGAGTCTCAAAGTCCTCCATGTTCCCATAACAAATCAAAACCTCTGGGGGTACTGATCCAGGAGTTTCCTTGTCTTCTGGATTGGTTCAAAATTACAAGGCTACGGAGTTGAACATTAGTAGTCGTAAACCCATGAAATTGGGTCGGCTGTTCAACGACGGTTATAAAATAAAATAAAATGTCTCTTCGAAATCATTTAACCGAATCAAAAGCTTGAAGAGTTGTTGGCCAGTTAGAGGGTGACCAAACACACTAGCTGAAGTAGCAGAAGCCATTGGAGTTTTACAAAGTGTGATTTCCAGGATCTGGAACTGTTTTTTGGAGACTGAGAGATTAGGGAAAGGACTTAGACATGTAACAACGCGGAATGAAGACCGCTATTTTACGCTAACGGCTCGGAGACATCGAAATATAAATACCCCTCTTTTTCAACAACACATTCGTTCGACTACTGGCACCACAGTTTCGATATTAACTGCCACTCTGTAGGTCTGTATGTTCCCGACAAATGTTGTGTGTCACGTTAAGGGTGTCTTGGAGTGAGATTCTACTTTCCTCGTTCCCCATGTTAACCTATAGAGAATTATATGATTCTTAACCTACTCTTTATTTAGTCACTAATTAATATTTTTGAATTATTTTTGCTTCATTTTATGCTTTGAAATGTCTACTATTAAGCTTCCTTACAAAATTTTTAGTTGGAAGATTTTAAGTATTTTTAAAACTAACGTGTTCTTTAAAAGACTGAAATTTAGGAGATAAGCTTTAATTACAAGTTTATTTTTAGCATTTTGGGAAAAATTTTTAGATAGATTGAAAGCTTAAGAAATTCTCTTTAACTTAAGATTAATATTTTTATTCTAGGTTTTATACAGATTGCGTAAATCACAAATTAGTTTCAATAATTCTAATCATCAGACTCAAAATTTCTATCCCCTTCTAAAACCCTTTTCAACAGGATTACCCACAGCGAAAATGACCCTTTGCACCGCAGGAGGTTGAAGCCAGCTTTCACTGTGATTTATGACTCTCTCCACCACCTTTTTCTTGTGTGGATCCGCATGTATTTCTTGTTAATATTTTGCCAAGAAACGTTTGTTATAGATTTTCGTAGATTGCTAATATTTGTAATTGTAACAGTAAAATTGATAAAGTGACTTGGTATGAAATATCAAGATTCCAAACTTTGGATTTAAGATTTATCGAAAATTATTATGACCGTTTAAATATGAATGTTGCATCTAGATATCAAAAATTATCAATGGACCTTATAAGAAAATTTCAAGATTATGTAAATAAAAATATGTACCGTACTCATTAACCACTTTCTGATTTGCAGTTTAAAGAATGAAACCTTTGACATGCAAGTGGGTCATATTACTTAAATGACGTAAAAAAAAAATTATGGATGTTATAATCCCTTAGAATTAGGGATTGATTTCCTTTTTGCTAGGATTTGATTTCCAGAAATTTTGATTTTTCATCAGTACCGTGGTGCTTAAAAAACGGTTTGGAACAGTTTGGAGAACTCCCCCGCCAAAGACCGTCTACTGCTATAGAAACAAAAATAGCACATTTCAGGGAGGGTAGCTTTTTCTCTCTCAATGGCTAACACAGCGGACCGAAGAAAAACATTCCCTTTCTCTTGTCGATCCGAGCCAAGACCTGTCCTAAACAGTGATGCCACACCCCTACTTGAAATAGTTATACCAAAGAATATATAATGAAGACTCGTTACCATAGTCACCGGTCCAGACGAATGGCTAGAGGAGTTCTTACTTCAGACCAACTGTATTTGACCAGTTCTCTTCTTAGAGGAAAAAGAAGCTTTGGAACCTTAATTTTGATGAAATTCAGCAAAATTAGTATTAATCGTTAATTTATGCAGCAAGCTCTTTTTTTTTTTTTTTTTTTTTTTTTTGAGAAAAATCTCAGTAGTAATATCTCAATAAAAAATGGGAATGATTTCTTTTTTATAATAAATAAAAAATAAAAAAAAGATTTTGATTTTTCATCTGTACAGAAGTGCTTATTTGACCAGTTCTCTTCTTAGAGGGAAAAGAAGCTTAGGAATCTTAATTTTGATGAAATTCAGCAAAATTAGTATTGATCGTTAATTTATGCAGCAAGCTCTTTCTTTTGTAAAAAATCTCAGTAGTAATATCTCAGTAAAAAATGGGAACTGATTTCTTTTTTATCCAAAAAAATTTAACTTCAATTTTTTGTACCGTAGTGTTTTTTTTATTTTTTTTTTTTATTAGCTCTTTTCTTAGAGGGAAAAAAAGCTAAGGTACCTTAATTTTGATGAAATTCAGCACAATTAATATTGATGTATACAGTAAGCTCATTTCTTTGAGAAAAATCTCAGTATCCGTAACTGTAACGAACTTAAGCGATACGAGAGAAGCTTGGTTGTTATCTCAAGCAGAAAGCTCCTTTCTCTAACAAAAATATTCTGAGCTTGTAATTGTTTAAAATTCAGAAGAATTAGTAGTATTGACCGTTAATTTATTCACAGAAATATTTAAAAAAAATAGAGAAATCTTAATTACTTTATTTTTTCCCGAACTTTAGCAAAACTCGTTAAGGAACGTTAATTTATACAGTCAGTTTCCTTATTTTAAGAGAAAATGCTGTCAGTTTTTAATAATGACTAACTTCAGAAAAAAAAAATAAGTTGATCGTGAATTTAAACAGCCTGCACCTTTCTCTAACAATTGCTAAATATGCCCGTAATTAAAACGAACTTGGCCGAATCAGTAGAGTAAACCGTTAATTTATGCGGTTATTGTATAATGCTTCCTAACTCAATTTAGCTATAGTTTGTCTATAGAAAGAACTCCCCTCACCACGAAGTCCAAGGCCGTCTGCTGTTATAGAAACCAGAAATAGCGCATTTCAAAGAGGTGAACTTCTTTCTCTCCCGATTCACTTGCTCTCGCCGACTTGAGCGGAAACCTGCCTTAATGTCCCAACACCCCTACTTGAAATAGTTAAACCTCGTAGCCACAGTCACTGCCACAACTCCAGACGAATGGCTAGGGGAGTTCTTTACATCGACAAACTATAAGCATAGTCTTTCCCATGGTGATTTCAGTATCAGTCTGTGGACACAAAGGTCTAGACTTAGAACACAGCCGGCAATAAAGGATATATCTCTTCTGATAATTGTCGATTGACACCTTCAATTTTTGGCAGAATGCGACGCTAGTCTTTTTCGCCTCGTTCCATGGATCACCACTTTGATTCGACAAACAAGGAACCTGTGCCTCGGAGGTCCGAAATGAAAATAACTTCCATCTTGATAATTTTGCGCCAAATGGCCATATATTTCCTGATAAGAAATTTATGAGCAAACCTATATTTTTTATGATCACGGGGACTTTATGGGCATTAATTTATTTTTACGGTCAGTGACTAAAATATAGTATGACGGTTGCTGACCATAACCTAGCGAGGAACTTTAATTACAGAGATTGCAACATCAAATGTATACACTTATTGATTTCACTCTCGGCAAGGATTCAAAAAATATGTAAAAAGAGTGATGATTGCAGGACTCCCAGTATAGATTGTTTGTTGCAACGATTAGACGCCACCTGATTCGTTTATCAAATGCGCCAAAATGTTCGCCAATCTCACAAAATGGGATGATTTTTTGAGTTAAAAACGTTCGAAGTCATTCTTCCACCTGAAATATGAGAAATATTGTGTTTTGTTCTAGGAAACCCGAACTATAGATATTCTTCAACCATAGATGCTTTTATAATACCGTTTGTGGTGGTTGTCTTCACTGTTCATCCGCTATACTGGTCTGACAATTTGATAATATGACATTTAAAAAAATTATTATGGAAAAACTTTATGCACACAGTTATATTATTAAGATAACTCCTAAGATTTGAGAGTATTAGAATTAAATGTAGTAGAGAGTATTAGAAAAATGGATTAGAAAAGTGTTCTTAAGACCCATTATCTGTAATGTTTTCTTTTTTTTTTCACTATAAATTAAGCGAAAAACAAATGTTCACAATTAACAAAAGCATAAAGAAAATTTGGTTTAAATTGTATGCGAAAACAATTAGCAAAAATTGAACAAATATAGAACTAAGAAGATGCATCAAAGAAAGATTTTTAAAAAGAGCAATAATGGATGTTTTTAAACGACTAATTGAACCGATTAAACAACTTCTAAAAATAATTGCACTTTTTAACTATGATAAACAGCCAAGGAATTGTAATTATTTAGCTGCGCTAAGGTAAATAGAAATAGCAAACGGAGTAGAAATATTTGTTTATTATTTTTCAGTTATATTCGAATGTTATAACTAGGAAATGTCTTTTGAAATGGAGTCAACAATGCTCAAAAAAGAATATTTCCTTTTTGTTTGTTTCAATGACTATTATCGTTTGCTTAGAGTATATTTTAGAGAATCTATAGAATGTAATAATTAAGCTTCTAGATACAGTCCCTGGCCAAATTATTAGACACACTATGAGATTCTATGTAAAATCTTAATTTTCAGGTAATACTATACAGCTGTATTGTTTTTACGCGACTGCAAACGGTTTGCACTTGTTTACGTTCGTGTATCAATTGGTTGACATTGTAATGCAATACGTTAAATATAAATGGGAAGAATATAAAAAACGATTGGATGAATTAGACGATATATGATACAAATATAGAATATTTGTTATATCAGGTATTATAATAGTATATTGTATTAATTAGATCAAATTATGAGACACATAGTGTTTTAATAATTAAATATTTTGCACGAGTTTATATGCAATACTTTTATTGAGTTTCAATTCAGGAGACTTTCCTATATACTTCCCATTTGTATTTATATTTAACGTATTGCATTACAATATTAACTAATTGATAAACAAACGTAAACAAGTAGTAACCAGTTTCAGCCGAGTAAAAACAATAAAGCTGTATAGTATTACCTGATAATTATGATATTACATGGAATCTTATAGTGCGTCTAATAATTTGGCAGGGACTGTAAGTGCTTATTTCAATAATTTGGTAAAATTTTAATTTGTAACATAATAGTATGGGAAATTGTCTAAAAAGATGATGTGGTCAATTTACAAATGTGTTGAGATTAGCATACAATGACATTCCGGAACTAGTTTTTTGTTCAGCATACAAGCGAGACAAATGGTCAGGTTACTGCGGCATAGTGTTACCGATATCTAGCACGTCATTTAATATGTACATTTCCCCCCGTTCGTAGCTGGCCTCTTTAGCAAGTAACAGTGCTCCATAGTGTATATACCCGCATAAGCATACAGCTTAGTTAAGTGCTCATGTATGTACAACATATTTATGTATTCGCGCTGTAACTATTTTTACAATTATTCGTTAGATTATGGTTGCTGGTAAAAATGACTGCTTATAATCGTACATATTGATTACATTGATTGTAGAAAATAAAAGATTTCGGTCACTTGTAACCATAGATATAAAGGCAGAAAAATCAATCACTCGACCAAACGGTGAACTTTTGCATCACTGGTCATAGTAACTAGTTCTCTATATCCACGCCCTCAAGTGAGCTGGGGTGTTTCTTTATTGTAGTTGTTTCTTCATAGCAAATGTACATAATTTGTTCTTTTTTATTTGATTTTTATAAGTTGTAATGATTAATAATAATAACATTCTGTCTCTTTGCCAGAAAAATCTGAAAGTCGCAAATTTTTTAACAAATTTTTTTCCGAATTTTTTAAAGATTTATTATTTGTAAATTTTAAAATTTAACAAAGAACTAATATGTTCTTAAAAATTAATTCTTTGTATTATTCTGAAATTCAAATACTTGAAATAATGATAATACAAAATACTTGAAATAATACTTGACTTGACAGATTGTCTGTCAAGGATGATAAAAAAAAAAATTTATGGTTAAAAATAGAATTTCATTGCGATAATGAACATATAGCTGTTATGCTTTTACCTTTTATCAATCTAAAAGACTTTTTCGTGGTTTTCCTTTGCACGCAACGCAACAGTTGATTTGTCTAACTTTTAATTTAATTCTAAATAATATATAGGTTACTACAATAGTTTTTATAAATATGATATTAATCTGATACTTAAATTGCAAGCTACTTTGATTTTTGGGTTGTGTTAAAAATTACAAATATAAGAAGAGTGTTTCTCAACATTCCCTAAGATGACAGATTGTCTGTCAAGGATGATTAAAAATATTATTGATTATAAAGAATAATTTCATTGCGATAATGAACATTTAGCTAGAATCCTATTACCATTCAGCAATCAAAAATACTTTTTTTTGTGGTTTTCCATTGCATGTAACGCAAAATTTGATTAATTTTATTTAATCTTAATTAAGATAAGTTATTATTATAGCTTAAATGATTATGATTGTACTCCGAGTAACTTATGAGTAATTTTGATTTCTGGGTAGAATTAAAAATAAGAAGGACGTTTCCTTACATTGACAAAAATGATAAGCAAGGATGGTAAAAAAAAATTATTGAATATTTAAAAATAATTTCTTTTAGATAATGAACATTTAGCTGGAATACCTATTACCGATAAAAGCAATCTGAAAAACATTTTTGTAGTTTTCCTTAGCGAGTAACGAAAAATTTGATAAATTTAATTTAATTTAAAATAGGGTATTTTTATAGCTTTCATAAATATAATTGTATTTCGATACTTAAATTGCGGCTTATTTTGTTCTACGGGTTGAATTACAAAGAAGAGCTTTATGCTATATTCAGAAAGATGATACTTTATCTATTTCATAATTTTATAACCGTCGTCGAACAGCCGACCTAATTTTGTGTTTACGAATACTGATGTTCAGGAAACCACCCACGGTTAGCCTGACCTCATGGAGACTCCAGATCTTCTGAGCCACAGCGGCTAGGCCAGATTAATAATTAAAAAAAATGATTGTTTATAAAAAATAATTTATTTGAGATAATGATGAACATTTGGTTGAAATCCTATTACGGCCAAGCAAATCGGAAAAACATTTTTGTCGTTTCTGCATGTAGCGCAAAATTTGATAATTTTAATTTTGACTTAATCATGGTAAAAATGAATTATTTTTATAACTTTTATTAACATTGATTTACGCCGATAGTTAAATTGCGAATTAGTTTGATTTTTGGGATGAGTTAAAAATTACAAAAATATAAAGAGCATCTCGTTATATTCACAAAGATAATTGGTTGTCCGTCAAAGATGCTAAAAAAAATGATTCATTATGTAAAAAAAATTCCCTGTGATTACTGAGCATTAAGCTGGAACTCTTTAAGCGCCAAGTAATCTGAAAGATTTTGATATTTTCGTGGTTACCCTTTACGTGTAACGCTAAATATGATTGTTTTCTTTAAAAAAAAAAAAAAACATCCATAAAGGCAGCAATGTTTGAATATTTACATAAATTATGAGTTATTTTATCTTACTTGCTTGTTAAAACAAAAATGAAGTGCATTTGATTGAAGCCAATTTATTAGCAGGGTAAATAGTCTTTCGCGCACGTTAAGAAATGATTTAGCAAGATTTCTATATATATATAGACATCTATATATATATATATATATATATATATATATTTATTATAATAATTCAAATAATTATTGTGGTGCAAAGGCACTTATAAAGATCGGAAATTGATTGATGCTCTATACAATCGAATTCATAATAAATACTACTAATGATTATTTTGATAAAAAAGATTTTTATTTTTAATTCTCATAGGATAATTTACGGTTGCGTGCCTTATATTTAAAAAAAAAAAAATTCGTATAAAGCATTTTGAATTATAACGATTTTAAAACAATAATAGTAAACTAATAAAATTCAAAGGGTTTTAGTTTTGAACTCGTTCTGTTAAATCATATATTTAAATATTAAAAAAAAATGCTTAGATAAGCATCTATACTTCAGTTATAATAGAACCAGACGCTTCGAACTAGTAACTATGGTTGAATAAGCAAATATCCTTCCTTCGGTTTTAATTAACCCCAGTTCTGAAAACCGAAACTATAGTATATAATTACCTGTAATCTGAATAGTCTTTGGTTTCAAAACTTCAATAAACAAACAAATAAATTACGATTGATGTATAGACATCTTTAAGCAATGTGCAAATTAATATTCTGGTTTTTAGAAATAATTTTTTTTTTTATAATTTAAATGAAATTGCTTTTTAATGATCAACACTGATTACGTGCAATGCTTAGGTAATATATAAAAAGATTCGAGTGCCACTTTTTGTGCGCAAAACCGGTCAGTCAGAAGCGTGTTGCTTTTCTAAAAAACCCAGGGAAAAGTAATATTAGTCCCTGCTTGTAACCATATACCAAATATCGCATCTTGTTGTGATTACAGGTAATCATAATCACTTTTTTATCTGAAATCTTTACTTGTGACTTATAAAATAATTACAAGTTGATTATTACCATGTACGTTTTATTTGTAGTTGTCACAATCGTAATCAATTAGCGTATTCCGTGCCCATTTTTGTTGAGCAGTGAAATTATTCAGTTATTCTTGACTAATGAATAATGATTGAAAATAATGAATAAATCTTTATTCATTATTCATGAAGATTTTGAATGATTTTTCACCATTCTTTAATTATTATTTTGAATAAAAAATGCCCATCTCTGTGCCATTGGCGATCGAAATGGGCTACAGGGGGCAAAACTCTCTACCTATGGTAACACTTCACAAGCTTTCACCATTTTATCGTGAGAAGAGTCATAGTAGAAGGAAGTACGTTAGTTTCTGTCTTCATATTAAAATAGATTAAAATCTTTTAAGTGAGGAAACTATATGGAACTGAAAACTACATTAGATATAGTTCTAAAAGAAAGCGTCTAGGAAATTTTAAAAAATATCTTTGGCAATTAAATACGGAACTATTAAAAAAGGAAAAATATCGTAGTACATTCCTATACAACTGAAAAGAGGAGGAGGGGTAAGGGTCAAAGGCATGGAACCGGTCTTCTCCCCAGATGGCGTATTCGTACATTGCGATCGCCTATAGATCGAGAGTACTGCTGCTCTGTACTGTTTTCGATTGCCAATATACAGTCAGCCATCAATCGTATTATATCTGCTGTCTATCTAGCTTTACCCAAAGCCTGTCCCACAGTGGACTGATCGTTAAGACACGGTTCCCAGCAGATCACCGAAGTCAAGCATCACTAGCTATGGTTGGTGTGTGGGTGGGTGACCACTTGAATCAGTCTGTGTAGGGACCGAGGGTGTGCGGTATTGGTCCTCATTAAACTGCTCCACTGTAAACTGTTCGACTTCGCATGCAGGTCGTCGGGCTATCGAATGGGGAGGGGTGCCATCCCCTCTGCAGAGGTTCAAAATTGTAATGGCATAGCTTCAGATCATCCTCAGAGATGTTTTCTAGACCGTCGTCAATAGCCTATGGGGCACGGGCATTGATTGTAAACAAACAATCAATTGCGGGTGCCTGGGTGGCAAGGTTGTCATAGACTTAACATAGCGAAGTTCAAAAATAAAGTGTTTTTAACTTATATTCTGAATTTATTTAGAATATTGCATATACTTTTCGAAGGATAGTGTACTAAACTTTAAATTGTGATGCCGTTTTAATTGAAAATTTCCTTTTTAAAAGGCCGCAATTTGAGGATTTATATTTGATCACTCTGTTTACATATTTCGTATGATTTGTAATGTTAAGGCACAACTTGATTAGAAATAAATGGATGGAATATCTGCATTAAAATGAACAATATTTTTTAAGATTTAGTATTTTATTTATGTGTGAATGTTTTTATTTATTTTAAAGCTGATATATATAAACACAGTTTTGAGTACATCATAGTCTACCAATCTTATTAATTCATGTTACTATTCTTAATAGTATTTTTATTTTGAATGGTACTTCTGACTTTTATTTTTTTTAGAAAACTTGTCTTCTGAAATTGGGATAGATTTATGATTCATTTATAACATTTTTATTTAGCAAATTGTAGGTTCCGCTAGAATCACCATATTATTAATGTTGTTGCATGTTGTTTACTTCTTACATGTTATTTATATTGTTTTTGCTACTCTAATATACTTAATATGCATGCATCAAAATATTGTACATATATTAAAATTAATATCATTACTAAAGATCTTGTATTTTGTTTGTGTTTTTTAGTCATTAAAGCAGAGTTAATACAAAAAATATTTTTTGTACATGAGTGTCTCACAAAATAACATTTTAAGTGAAAAAAAATCATGTTCTGATCTTATTTAAGGATATTTACATTAGTTTTTAAAGCTTTGCTTAGTTAAATAATGGCTAATTGTATGAGAATAAGTTTTATTCACGTTAAAATGTAAATCAAATATATAAATTATAGAAAGTATATCTAATGTTCAGTCGCACACTTAATACTGAAAGTTATTGAATCACATATATTTATTTAGCAAACTTTATCTCAAATATTATACTGGGGAGTGATCTATATCCTCGCCGAGTAAACTTGTAACATATTCATATGACTAAAAGATCTATTACTATTGGCATGTGTTCTAACTCCATGGTCAGTTTGACATGGATGATCATCACATTATGCATTGAAATACTCTTTCTGAGATTATAGTTTCCAAGTGATTCTAAAAAGCAAAGGAACAAATCGTTTATTTTGTGATTTTTTGTGTGGTCAATCATTTGCATTATAAGTTATTTAAATTTTGTTATTCTTTTCCCCTCTCATTAAGCAAAATAAGCAATTTTGATTAAACTTTTCCTGAAACAAAAATGATATTTCTTTGTAAGTAAAACTAAACAACATTTGAATTATTTAAAAAGAATATAACTAAAACTCTCTTATGTTTTTTAATTCAAAATAGTTCCAACTCAGAAAAATACACTTGGAATTAACATACTTATTAGAAATCTGAATTAAACTAAATATATTTTGCTTCATGTAATGGCAAAATTAAAATGGAAGTCCATTGTTAGCCTGACAGCAATGAGCAAATCAAAGGTGTTTGAATAAAACATCGCCGATTAATATTCACTATGATGGCTATTAAGCTGTGTATATGGAAATTTCTTTTTTTAAATTTTCAATTCTATGAAAGTCTTTAAATGGCGATTTGATTATTTTTGTTTACATTTTCATTTTTTTATCTATTTCAATGAAACTAATTTTTTTTTAAAAAAAGAAAGAGAAGCTATTATTAAAATGGAGTAATTATTATAAAATATAGACAGCTTTATCATCAAATATTCTAGTACAATAATTTTGATGTTTTGTAATTAAAAAATACAAAAAGTTTGATATTTAAAAAAGGAAACAGTGTTGCTTTTCCGAATATTTTATCAAAATGGTATAGTGTAACTTTACACTGTGACGTGTGTATGACTTATCATCAAATATTCTAGTACAATAATTTTGATGTTTTGTAATTAAAAAATACAAAAAGTTTGATATTTAAAAAAGGAAACAGTGTTGCTTTTCCGAATATTTTATCAAAATGGTATAGTGTAACTTTACACTGTGACGTGTGTATGACTTATCATCAAATATTCTAGTACAATAATTTTGATGTTTTGTAATTAAAAAATACAAAAAGTTTGATATTTAAAAAAGGAAACAGTGTTGCTTTTCCGAATATTTTATCAAAATGGTATAGTATGACTTTACACTGTGACTTTACCCGCAATGGAATAACCTGTTTTCATAAAACCTGTCACCAACATGTCTATCATTAGAAGCTTATCTCTAATAAAAACACAGGGCATTTGCTTTCCAGATATTCTTTCAGGAATGAAACATTCAGTTCTCATTAGATATTTTAAAAATTGATTAATATCAAACCTGAATCAGGGGGTTTTATAGTGTTTTAAATTTATAACAACCAGCAGTATAATTGAGAAGATGAACACCACATGATTAAATAAACAGTTTGTTTTTACTTATTAAATTTCTTGACATTGATTGTTTTTCCTTAGATAGTTTACTTCTTGATTACATAATTACTTATTTATTTATTCTTTTTACATTTTTCTTAGTGTAAGACTTAATTTTAAAGCATGATATGATTTATATTAGTTTAGTCACACTAAATATAAATATTTCTAAAAATTGTATTTAAACTAATAATCGAAAAGTGTCTAGGGTCTATAATTTAATTAGTCAAAAAATTTAATGCAATTACTAAAAAACCTAAGAATAATAGTTATGTGTATAACAAAATTATAACTAAATAAGTTAAATTGAATATAATGTTAGATAATGAACTCACTGCTAAGCCTCATAGTCCTGAAATAGAGTAGAAATAGAGTAGCGGATACATAAATTACAGTTTTTAAAGAAATATTTATCATCCTAATACAAACTATAAGAAAAACTGCATGAAATATTAGATTTTCACATGCTTATGTCAAAACCGAGATATGTTTTTATCCTGAAGTTACATGCATTGAAATTAGATAAGTGGCAATGAATTAAAAAAATAATAATAACATAACACTTTATTAAAAAAAAAGAAAAAAACTAAAGCATTTATGCATGATATTTATTATATATTTTTTCACAAACCTCTTCTTAGTGTACTTCATGGATATTCAGCTGATTATTTAAATAATAATTTTCGAATAAAAATTACTATTTCAACAGAATCACATAATTGGGTTATAAAATATTATGTAGCTAAAATTCTGAAAGCAAGCACAGATATTATTTTACAATAATCCTTTAATTATAAATAAAAAATTTCTTTACATTTTTTTCTTTATTTACAATTGATGTGTTATACTGGCTGGAAAGCATACAAATCCTATCCTCAATTCAATGTCATTGAATAGACAGTTCAGAACAAACATGCATAATGATTAGTAAATTTTAAAGAAAAAAAATCTATACGTAGAAATCAATACAAACATACGCACCTTTATACTTTGATATCACCGTGTTGTAGAATACCTTAAAGTCTGACTGAATTTTGAAAGAAGTATTCATTAGTGTCCTCAAGGATTGATGCGGCTTAGAAGGGACAATAAGCGGAAAGATACTTGATACTAAATAAGAAACAAGTCTCTTCACTAAAGCCCCACTGAGTCATTTTGCATCCTTTAAAGATCCAATTGAATTTTTCATTTCATCATTGCTTGATATAAATAATTACATCTGCTTCTTCACAATTTCTTTCGAATTGTTTTCTCCATCCAAAGTTGCATCCTAAATTGAAAGAAAACAAGTGTGAAGTAGAATTATGAAACAGTAATTATACGTTATCTAATTAATAATGTCTTAAGTAGAAAAGGAACAACTATTTCTTATATGAATCATAACAAACATTAACTTTAAGTGGAAAGCCTACTCACTTAAAAATAAGAATTTTTGAAATAAATATTATTAAAATCTAACTAAAAAATTTGATACATATGTACTTAAAATAAATTAATTCTTACTCTTATTAGACAAAATAATTAAATAATAATGTGTATTTGTGAAAATATCAGCAAAATCCTTATATTGGAAGCTTTGCCACCCTGAAGTTTATTAATAAAAACAAATCAATTTTAATGTACATTAACAAAATTTTGTTTATTATTCTGCTCTGTTTATGAAACAATCATTATATTTTATCTACTTAATTAATATCTTAAGTAAAAATTTAAAAACTATTTTTAATATGAATCATAACATATTATCGTTAGAGAGAGCACGCTCAACCACATAATACAAAACTTCTTTCACAAATATTAACAAAACCTAATTAAAACATTTGAAAATATTTGGTATATATGTTTAAAATAAATTAATTCTATTCTTAATAGACAAAATAATTAAATAATAATGTGTATTTGTGAAAATAACATCGAAATCCTTATATTCGAAGGTCTGCCACCCAGAAGTTCAACTACATAACACAAAACTTCTTTCACAAATCTTAGCAAAATCTGATTGAAACATTTTCAAGAAGTTGAGGACATTTAAAAAAATTCATAAAGTCTACAGTTAAAAAACAAAAGATCTATTCACTCAATATATCCAATCACTCAATCCATTCACTCATAATAATGTCTGTTAGTAAAAATATCAGAAAGATCCATTCACTCAAAGCTCTGCCACCCAGATGTTTATTTACAAAAACAAAGCAATTCAAACACACTGAAATTTTTTTTTTATCCTTATTTGAACCTATCTATTATGCAGATATTATACTTAATTAATATCTTACGTAAAACGCAACAACTATTTCTAATTTGATTCAAAACAAACACTAATTTTTATGGAGAAAGCACACTCACCCACAGAACATACGATTTTTTTACACAATTGTCAAAACCTAACTTAAGTGTATTATTATTATTGGAACTTACATAAAAATTAATTAATTCTACTTTTAATAGATATAAGAAGAAAATAATAACGTGTTTTGCTAAAAATGTCAGCAAAATATTTAAGTTTCAATTCTGCCACCCAGAAGTTGATAATCATAAAACAAAGCTATTTCATCACATTGTGAAAAAATATTTGACAATTATTCTGACCTATTTATGAAGCAGACATCACAATTAATCTAATTTATTAAGATCTGATCAAAAAAATTAACAATTATATATAGTATGTATCGTAATAAACAACATCTGCAAAATTAAACAGAATTTACTCACTACCCATAAATATCTGAATTTTTTTCATATAAAGACTGTCAAAATTTAGCCAAAACTTACTATAAAGTTTATTTGAATTCCATTCTACACGAGGGAAGTTTCCCAGACCGTCGCCGATAGCCCATTGTGCAGCTCTAGTGCGACGTAAATGAACTACAACTACAACAACCATTCTACACAAAAATCGACCTTTTATACTTCAAAAATTTAAGGAAAATATAAAATTTGTTAATTTATTACAAAATGACATCAAAATCCCATAGACTTACATTAGAGTGATCGCCACCCAATTGATTGTAAACAAAGACTGTGACGTCACGCGCGTCGCACTAGAGCTGCACAATGGGCTATTGGCGACGGTCTGGGAAACATCCCTGAGGATGATCCGAAGACATGCCATCACAATTTTGATCCTCTACAGAGGGGATGGCACCCCTGCTTCGGTAGCCCAACGACCTGCACGCGAAGTAGAGCACTTTACGGTAGAACAGTTTAACGAGGACCAATACCGCACACCCTCGGTCCCTTCGCAGACTGATCCAAGTGGTCACCCACCCGCACACTGACCGCAGCCAGTGATGCTTGACTTCGGTGATCTGCTGGGAACCGTGTCTTAACGATCAGTTCACTGCGGGACCCGCGACAAAAAAGAACCAGCACTACAACTCACCAAAAGCCTTATTAATGAAAATAGAAAGCTATAAGCTTTTACAAAGATCTCGTCTCACTATCCTACACTCATGTCAGTGTCAATCTGTAAATCTAAACAATCCGAGCAGAGGGGTGGAAATATGTTGAATTTGAAGAAGAGCCTCAGAGCTCATATAAATCTTGATAGGCTAAATTAAGCCTTACCTAATGAAACGCAGTGCTATAAGCGAAAGCAGAGAGCACGCCGCACTTTACTATACTCGTACTACGAGCAGATAATGTGTTAGAAAATCCGAGTCAGGAAAAATGTGTTCAAAATTTGGGTATCATGTTATATAGCAATTCTTGCTTTAATATGTGTGAAATATATTCATTGATTTTAGTTTGTTTGTACTAAGATACTTGCGCAATGTTTATCGAAAAGACATTGGCAATGAATGAAGAAAAATAATGCAAAAGCTTAATTTTTATAAACTGTTTACCCGTTACAGAAATTGTTTGTATGGCACAATTATTTGTATACATTAGGAAATCTTCATTATAAATCTAGAAACGGACATTGTCATTGCAAATATTATTTAGAATTTCCTTGTACTCGTGACTAGGCATAATATAACCATAATTACAGCGTTAAAATTTATTTTTAATGCTGCACTAAATAAACTAAGCAGGTTTCATCATTTACCAAGAATAAAATATAGATTACTTTCAAGCATTTTAAATGATACTACTATTATGAGTTTCAAGTATTATTAATAATTTAAATATTTCTGTTGCCTTTTCTTTATTCTCTCCATAACAATATTAGATGTAAAATCAAACTCAACTTCTTTTCTTCTTATTCAGAAAATCATATTTTCTTTTATAAAATATATATTAATTTTTAATAAAATTTAATTGAATTGTTCTGATATACTTAGCATTTGAAGCATGAGTAATTATTACATTTCAGTGACATTTTTAACATTAAATATATGCAACAACTTTATGTAAAGGCACATATTTTTATACAATGTGATATATGAGACTTAGAACAAATACTAATATTACAAAAGTATACAGTGATTATTCAAGTTGATGAGAAAAATTATTCTTGTGAAACGTGTAATCAGAGTTTTTCATAGAAAAGTTATCAAACTGACCACAATCAGACTCATGTTGGTTAAAAATTTGACTCTTGTAATGAATGCATTAGGAGTTTTTCACAAGAAAATAATGTGACTGAATACAGTCTTGTCGGTATTAGTGAAAAACCTTTTTCTTGTGTGTAGTTTATGTAATAAGAGTTTTTCTTATTTAAGAGTGATGTGACTAAGCATAGTACTTTTCATGCTGGTGTGAAGCCTCATTCTTGTAATAGCAAGATTTTTTCATATTAGTCACATGATTAAACACTGTAGTGTTCACACTGGTGAGAAACCTTATTCCTGTAGTGTATGTAATAAGAGTTTTTCACAAAAAAGTCATCTGACAACACACAGTCGTGTTCAAACTGGTGAAAAACCTTATTCTTGTAGCTTATGTAATAAAAGTTTTTCACAAAAAATTCATCTGACTGAACACAGTCGTGTTCATACTGGAGAGAGGCCTTATTCTTGTAGTATATGTAATAAGAGTTTTTCATACAACAGTAGTCTGACGGAGCACTTTCGTGTTCACACAGGTGAGAAACCTTATTCTTGTAGTATATGCAATAAGAGTTTTTCCAAAAAATGTCATCTGACTGTACACAGTCGTGTTTATACTGGAGAGAAATCTTATTCTTGTAGTATATGTAATAAGAGTTTTTCAAATACAAGTCATCTGACTAAACACAGACGTGTTCACACTGGAGAGACGCCTTATTCTTGTAGTATATGTAATAAGAGTTTTTCAAGCAGCTGTCTTCTGACTGAACACAGTCGTGTTCACACTGGAGAGAAACCTTATTCTTGTAGTATATGTAATAAGAGTTTTTCACGTAACCATACTCTGACTGAGCACTTTCGTGTTCATACTGGAGAGAAGCCTTATTCTTGTTGTATATGTAATAAGAATTTTTCACGCAACAGTAATCTTATAAGACACAGCATTGTTCATACTAGTGAGAAACCTGATTCTTGTAGTTAATTCTTAACCCCGTATTCACCATTAACTCAGACCTAACACGAGACACCCAGTTCTGAAACCCTGGTTTGGAAATATTGACCACGAGTCAAAAAGTGTATTCTTCATTATTTTTGAACTATCTGTTTCGTAACTGGGGGTTTCTTAACTCGCTGTTAACTTGCACTCTAGTGGTAGATTTACCGCCTTATTAACAGTTTGAATTTTCGTTGCTATTTTTTAAATAAATCTTCTATGAAAGAATAAATAAAAGAAGATTGCATTGACTAATTAAATTTTAATCACTCTTTACTGGACAAATGAAAAAGATGTGAAATTTTGTTATCCTAACTGACTTGTATTGATGAGCAAAAGGATATAAGTATTTTTATTATGAATTTAGATATTTTATTATTTTTGATATCATAAGGCTGCACACAAACATGGAAATATTACTGAAATTCAATTAAAAATTCTTTTATTTCACACAATTACAGGGTTCCCACGGTCCTTAAGAACTGCTTAATTTTTATTTTGGAAAATAAGGGCCCTTAAAAGTACTAAATTTTGGTACAAGGTTCTTAAAAGTTCTTAATTTTTTCAGGTTCACCATACTTGATAAGAATGATTTTTTTTTCTTACAAACATATTTTTAAAAAAGTCATACTTTTATTACACAGAATGAGACCCACGTGGCCAAATTGTGGCGACACTGCGACATTGCCACAGATTATTACAGAGTTTTGCAAAAAAGATTCCTCCTCAGGGAAATTGTTTTCTGTTTTCTTTTCTCCAGAATTATATTCAAAAGATGCCTTTCTCACACATACATCAGAGGGAAACAAAATGCTCGTGATTATTTTATTCTCATTTGAGAATAATGAAAAAAACAAAAAATAATAATACAAAATCCTAATTTCTGCACTTAAATTTACAACTCGATTTTAATGAAATCATTAAAAATGGAATACGGATTAGTTTCATAGATGTCGTTAACCCTTAACAATATAAAAATATTTATATAAAATAAAATAAAAACCCAACCCGAGTTTGCAAAAATTGCCTGATCCTACTTTGGTAAACTCAGTAAATTTATACAGTTATATCAGTACTACTGTATTAAAATTGTTTTAATTTTTTTATATTTTTTACGAAAGGTAAATATTTAGCACAATGACTGGTAGTATATGTATATTTGATAAAAAAAAAAATCTTTTTTTAAGGTCCTTAATTTTTGCTTTCCTAAAAGAGTGAGAACCCTGAATTATTTAATAATTTTATTTCAAATAACGATCAAAGGGATTATGCTAACATCCTCCTCATCCTTATTTGCACATTTTTACTATTTTTTTTCCCTTCAAAGCATATTATTGATAACTTAAACCATTGAGAAGAATTTTCTTTTTTTAAACACTTTAAATGAAATTGTATAAAATAAACTTCTCTGCTCAGATACGCATAAATCAACAGATTCCTTTTATTAAGAAGAAGTTATAAATGACTGTTATTGTGCTGCCATCTGCTGATGATAGAGAGAATCACCATAACGGATATGATTAATAAGATAAAGATTTTTTTAAAGGCAAATGTCATAATCTGAATCATTTTTCATAAGAAATTTTAAAAACAATTTTGGTCAAAAGTAAAAAAATAATATATCTTGATGAACACATATGATATGGTAATGATGTCAGGACTTTTATTTATCTTCTTTTTGTCAGCTTCCCAAAATCTTATTATTTAAGTCTTGACAAATGGGATTGATTGAACTTTATCTACTTGTGTGATTAAATTTGTACTATTGCTGAATATTCCAAAACTTAAAAATCATGCATTTTTAAGTTTAATTATTTAAATAATTGCAAGTGGAAATATATCAGTTGTATGTGCATCAGTTAATGTGCACAACATTGTAGTATTAAGCAATTAATCTCTCCCAAATAATACTATTTTTTCCAAATGTTCAGCTGATTATTTAATGGTTATAAAATTCTAAATGGTTATTAAAGTTATTTGATGCAGATTATTGTGTATTTTAATGTTACCTCAGATCAAGATTTGTATTGATTACATAGTATTTATTTCAGCATAAGTTTTAATAGATATTAAAAATAATGTATATGTTTTTAATTTTATTTATTTTTGGGCAAGATCTATCATCTCAAAAGACATCATCAAGATCTATAATCATTTTATGAATTGTATTCTTTTTATATTTCTTTCAAGCATCGTTTGTTTTTTTGTTTTTTTCATTTCAAAAAATAAATAAAAGCTAGTTAAATTATTTAGAATCTTAATTTCTTACACTATTCTCGTGAATTATTATTATGGACACAATCTGTATTATTCACGATTATTTTTCAGAGTGAAAAATAATTTAAGTGCAGCAACGACTGCTAACAATAATTTGAGAAATATATATAATATCTTCTCTGGAGTATATTAAATCAGGAAAAGCTTAATATCTATTTTATTAATAAGCATTTATTTGATATAAATTAATTATAGTTACATCTAGTACTAAATTGACCTTACCGAACATAAATAAAAGCAACCGAATATTAAAAGTGTTAATTTTGAAAGCATCAATAAATAAAAATTCGCCTACTGCGCATCAGTGGTTACTCAAACCGGGAAATCTTCTGTTTAAAGTTAGTTAACTCTGAGTCTAACTGACAGGTAGTTACACACATGGTGAAATGAAATTTTGGAATCGAACCTGGAGTTGCTCTCATAAAACCCGAGGGTTAGTTTCCACGGTGAATAGGGGCTTTAGAGTTAAACTCTGTCAAAGATTTTTATGCTCACTGTTCTGTTCATACTGCTGACAAACTTTATTCGTGTTGTAAGTTTATACAGATAATGTTTAAATGATCTGTTCACAATAATTTTCATTTTAATTATTAATCTCATTGTCTAACTTTATTTAACAATTTTTATAAGAAAGTATTTTGACTGTCTTGTCCAGAGCTTTAATAAAATCTGTTTGTGATTTTTTTTTTCCTTTTAATTCAGTTGGATATAAGACATTCAATATCATGTGACTTAGAAATAAGGACTTTACTGATGGTGGCTATAATTGGCTGAATGTTATGTTTTCTTACTATCACTTTCTGTTTGACATCAAAATGTAGTGTACATTTACAGAATAATGCTTGCATATTTTGCTATGAAGCTAAATAATTTTTTATAAAAACCAATTTTTGATTAAACTTTACCTGTACTTGATAAAACTTAAAACTATCTAACATAAAAGTTATATCTTTTTATCAGAATGTTTTATACAATGTCTTAAAACTGTAATTCAAATTCAGTTTTTTAATATTTTTGAAATGAATTAAGAAATAAATGATTTAAAATATATAAAGTATCAGAATCAATAATACATTATTTAGTTTTAAGCAGATAAAATTTTGTTCTATCATTTGTTTATTTAAATACCCTGAAAAATCTATCACTCGTACTTCCAACTATAATGTACGTGTCCTATGAATGTCATTCCGTTATTTGCATTCCTTCCTGGTTTGGCAATTTTAATGGCCAGTGGTGTAGAAATAAGAAAACTATTTCTTGCTTGAGCCTTATACTAAAAATGTCTAAAACTACCCGCTCAAAATGTTTTTAATACCTTTGTAAGTATATAAAGTATAATGAGGCTTGATAATAATGACACTGCCGTGGGGGATATGGTTAATAAGATATTATGGATGGAAAAAAAATTAAAATGCCATTCGTTATCTTTATATAGATATAAGTTTATTATAGTTACATCGTAATCAGTAGTAAATTGACCTCACTGAATATTTTAAAAAAAGCAACCGAACATTAAAAGTGTTAATTTTAAAAGCATAAATAAATAAAAATTCGCCTACTGTGCATCAGTGGTAAATAAAACCAGGGAAATCTTCTGGTTAAAGTTAGTTAAACTCTGGGTCCAACTGACACGTAGTTACGCACATAGTAAAATGAAATTTTGGAATCTAACCTGGAGTTGCTCTCATAAAACCTAAGTGCTGGTTTCCAAGGTGAATACAGGTGTTAGAGTTTATCTCTGTTAAGGATTTTTATGGTCACAGTTATGTTCATACTGCTGACTGACTTTATTCGTGTTGTAAGTTTATACAGATAATGTTTAAAAAGGGTCTGTTAATTATAATTTTCATTTTAGTTATTAATCTCATTGTCTAACTTTATTTAAAAAAAAATTTCGAAAAGTATTTTAACTGTCTTGTCTAGAGCTTTTAATATCAAATCTGTTATGTCTTATATCTTTTTTTTTTCTTATGTCTTATATTCAGTTAGATATAAGACATTTAATATCACGAGACTTAGAAGTAGGGACTTTGATGATGGTGGCTATAATTGGCCGACTGAGAGACTTTCTTTCTATGACATTCTGTTTGACAGCAAACTGTAGTCAGGGGTCTGTCTAGGTTTTTTGAAGAGGTACCTGTTTTGTGAAAATTTAGAAATAATTTGTGAAATTTAAAAATTATATTAAAAAACTTAACAAAATATGGTAAAATAAGAAATTATTTTCAAAATCATTTAAATATTTTTTGAAAATATGTAAAAAGTATTTTGTGAAACTACTAATTTTCCTAAAATTGAATTTGTGAAAGTTCCACCAAACAGCAGTAAATTTGCCATGGACTGACCCCTGGTAGTATACATTTTCAGATTACTGCTTGCATATTTTACTATCAAAATAAATGATTTTTTATGAAAATAAATTTTTGATAAAAAAATGTCTGTATTTGATAAAACTTAAAACTATCTAACATAAAAGTTATATCTTCTTATCAGAATGTTTTATAAAATGTCTTAAAACTGTAATTAGAATTAATTTTTTTAATGTTTTTGAAATGAATTAAGAAATAAATGATTTAAAATAAAGTATCGGAATCAATAATACATTATTTACGTGTCCAATAAATATCATTCCGTTATTTTCATTCTTTCCTGATGTAGCAATTTTAATGGCCAGTAGTGTAGGAGTAAGAAAATTATTTCTTGTATAAGCCTTATGCTGAAAATGTCTAAAACAACCCACTCAAAATGTTTTTAATACCTTTGTAAATCTAAAAATATATATAATATAATGAGGCCTTCGAATATAAATAATATTGTTAACTTTAAACCATTACATCTTAAAGCATGAATTTTTTTTAACCTAAGCATGATCTTTAAATTATAATTTTCAAAGTGTTAGAGAATTGTTTTTTTTAAATGCAGGAGAAAAGAAATATTTTTTTTTTTTTTTTTTTTTTTTTTTTTTGAATAAATCAATTAGATTACGAAACAAAATTATTAAATAATCAAAATTGGTCTATTCATTTATATTCAATTATTAATATAAAATACGATTTTAATCAATGAAATAAAAATTATCTAAACAATTGGAAATCAAAAGTTTTATTTAAATTTCCTGATTTTTGTTACTTTCTCTCTTCATCCTTTACAATTCAACACATTTAACGTAAGGTTTGAAACAATATTAAAGCATTTTTGTGTGTGTGTGCCTGTTTTTAGGCAGAAGGGGTGCGATTGTTCTTATATTTCAGTGGCGCCTTCTATGGTCAGGAATTCGACTTCTGCCACACCATTCACTCAACTACAAACCCGTTTACAGGGCGGGTCACATTCACACACACAAAGGACATAGAACACACAGAGAGAAAGAAACATCCATGCCTTGCCCGGGATTCGAACCCAGAACCTTTCTGATGCAAGAACAGTGCCCTGCCCCCTGCACAGGCCGGTCGGCATTGAAGCATTAACATGCATTATTTGATAGGATGATATTTTGCTCACTGATCTAGTATAAAAACATTTAAAATGCTATCGAAAATATTAATGGCCGTTTCGATCGCTTGAATACCCAAACTGTGCGATGGACACTGTTCAAAACAATGAAAGGATATTTTATTTTATAACCGTCGTTGAACAGCCGACCCAACTTAATGGGTTTACGGCTACTAATGTTCAACTCCGTAGCCTTGTAATTTTGAACCCAATCCAGAAGACAAGGGAACTCCTGGATCGAGTATTGGGAGAAATTTGCCTTCGCGGAGGACTTTTTTTGATGGAGCTAACTCGCATTTGCGTTACATGGAGAGGAAGACCACGAGAACCTCCCACGGTTAGCCTGACGGCAAGGGGACTCTAACCCATGATCCGTCTACCACTGAGGATATTTCACGTCAGCACTGTGGTCAGTGCAAGCCGGATGCGGAATTCGTATCGACTGGGATTCGAACCCGGTTCGCCTCATTGGAAGGCGAACGCTCTATCCCCTGAGCCATCGCGGCTCAAAAATGAAAGGATATTGTATAAAATAACTGTATAAGCAAATTGTCTTGTGTGCGGAAAAAAAGAGACACACAAATCGAAATTTTTCTTATTTTTTTTACTTTGCAGTATACAAATTTTGAGTTTGACGACGCTTTAGCGGCAACGAATTTGATTTGATTTTCATGTAAGACAAAGCTGAAAGGAATGATCGACATTCAGTAAGCACTTTTTTTCGATGAGTGCGATGTCTCTTCGAAATCATTTAACCGAATCGGAAGCTTGAAGAGTTGTTGGCCGGTTAGAGGGTGACCAAACACACTAGCTGAAGTAGCAGAAGACACTGGAGTTTTACAAAGTGCGATTTCCAGGATCTGGAACTGTTTTTTGGAGACTGAAAGATCAGGGCAAGGGCTTAGACATGTGACAACGCGGAATGAAGATCGCTATTTTACGCTAACGGCTCGGAGACATCGAAATATAAATACCCCTCTTTTTTCAACAACACATTCGTTCGACTACTGGCACCACAGTTTCGATATTAACTGCCACTCTCTGTAGGTCTGTATGTTCCCGACAAATGTTGTGTGTCACGTTAACAGAAAGTTTATTTTTGTTTATTGAAATTACATACATTTGCTGACTTGTGTTCTCAATATAGGCTTATAAGTCATTGTCAAGTAGAAAATACAGATAGAACAATTCAGAGAAAGACATCACAAAGAATACATCCAGGGTTACGGCGGGATTCGAACCCGCTACCTCCACGCTTAACAGAGCGTTTTGACCGGCGATACCACTCGGCCAGGGAGGCCCCTTAACAGAAAGGCACCGTCGTGCGCGCAGAAAGAGGGCTACTGTTGTTGTAGTTCATTTACGTCGCACTAGAGCTGCACAATGGGTTAATTTCGGCGGTCTGGGAAACCTCTCTGAGGATGATCCGAAGACATGCCATCACAAATTTGCTCCTCTGCAGAGGGGACGAAACCTCCGCTTCGGTAGCCGGGCGACCTGCTCGCGAAGTCGAGCACTTTACGATAGAACAGTTTAACGAGGACCGATACCGCACACCCTCGGGCCCTACGCAGACTGACCGCAGCCAGTGATGCTTGACTTCAGAAGTGGGCTAGTGAGCACGTGAACTGGAGGAGAAATGAGTGGTTTAAATCAAGTTATTCGAATAAAATGATTGAAGTTACTATTCGAATCAAGAGAGTCAGATTCGATTCATGATGCATCGCCAACCGATTGCAGCAATACTTCGGTTCAACTGATTTTTTATATCTTAATCTATATTTTTTTTTCTATTATCGTAACTTATATTGATAATAATGATCGCATCTTTACTGCCAATTTTAGTACTTTATTTTTAGGGAAATTCGACCTACTGGTAGAGAAATAGTGACTAAATTTCTTCAAAATCATAAGCTTAGATTTAATTCCACCAAAACTCAAATCTATTCTTGTTTTACAATTGCTAAGATGTTGCTGGACTAAAATTTTTCTACCAGAATCCGTGTTACCAGAAAGGGTTAAACAAATATCAATCATTTAAATATCATTATATTTACTTGATTTTCCTAAAACGTTGTAGGCATTTATCTGCAGACCTTTTAAATCAAGAAACAAATTGGAAAGTACGCATAAAGATAACATTTATATTTAAATTTTTGGATGATCACATTAGATCATGATCTGCGATCCTGAGAAGTTAGATCAACGGTTTCCTTATGGTGTTTCGTGGAACCCTAGGACTCCGTGGCAGAGTGAAAGGGGTTCCGCGAGTTAGTACTTTTTATAAACAGTACTAACTCAATAGTATTATTATTTAGATCCAATCTATAATTCATAATTTATTTAAAATTTTTCGGTTGCCTTTATGAAACCATTTCAAGTAAAATGCCAAAGAAATGAAAATGGTATTTTTCAAAAGAAAATATATTTCTAACAATATATTAAGCAAATTATGATAATAACAAGCAGTTATGAAGTATGGCATTAGTATTTTCAGAGTGTGCCTTTCAAATCAAAATAACTATTATCTTAAATAAAGAAATACGGTTCCCTAATACGGCTCTTTTAAGTTTTAATTTCGAAATAAACTATAATTTTTCTTATTTTGTTCATTTTCAGTATATGTATAAACATTACCGTGAATGGCCGAAATCAAGAGAATTTCGACAATCACGGAGTCGATTTGGTGAATGTCCGAAATATTTTTTTACATCTGATTTATATTAATTTATTCGTTGATATTATTTTTATTTGATATTTTAATATCTTCTGAGTTTAGATTAGGAGAAACGTCAGTGTTCGGAGTAGCGGTTAAATGCATACTGGGCAGTGGTACTTGACCTTAAAAACATTGACGTAGGGCATATCGGGCAAATATATACCAGGCAGTGGCACTTAACTAGACCTAGTATATATTTTGGACATTTACCAAAGAGGCTATGTGACTGCCAACATTCACTAGCGGAAGTCACAAATCACCAATTTCGGTCATTCGCAGTAACATATATACATCAATAATAAATTCATAACTAGACTAGATATAGCACAAGGACTACGAATTCAACTGTCTGATATAAAACAAAATTTAAGGTTATTAATAAAACAGTTAAAAATCTTCAAATATCTAATTAAATATTTTAAAATAGTTTTTTTATTGGTTATAACGTACACTATTACTTTAATAAATTTCATTTGTAAAATCGGGGTTCCGTTGAAAGAAAGTTGATTATTTAGGGTTCTGTAATCAAAAAAAAAAAAAAAATGGGAACTGCAATGGAAAAAAATATTGATTCTACACAGTCCAGTCACATTAATGTGACCACAACCTACTTTCGACGTCAACGTAAAATAACCAATCACAGAAGGCGGGTGACAGCACATCACAGTGGAGTGTATATATAGGATGTCCTAGGGCATCGGAAAGCATCGTTGGCGTAATGCAAAGACGTAGTGATTTATCCGACGTCCAAAAGGGCATGATTATTGGCTTTCGGGCCAAGGGTGGAAGCATTTCGGAAACGGCTGATTTTGTGAACTGCTCGCGTGCCGCCGTGGTAAAAGTATACCGTGCATGGCAAAATGGCACTATACAAAACAAGTGGCGTGGCACATGCTGTGCACCACGGGCCATAGATGACAGAGGCGAACGAAGGCTACGGAGATGCGTTCAGTCGAATAGACGTGCAACTGACCGCCCAGATGAACCAAGGGGCTACCAAGAGTGTATCCTCAACAACTGTTCAGCGAACGTTGCTGCGCATGGGCCTCCGCAGCAGACGCCTGGTTAATGCACCTATGCTGACTGCTGTTCATCGGCGACGAAGGCTGGAATTTGCATGCCAGTACCGCAACTCGACGTCCACAGAGTGGCAACAGGTGGTTTTTTACCGACGAATCACGTTTCATGCTCCATCGGACAGATGGACGTTGGCGTATACGACGTGAAACGTCTGAAAGCAAACACCCTGGAACAATTGCCGGAAGGCTGGAGGAGGGAGCATTATGGATTGGGGAATGTTTTCCTGACATTCACTGGGTGCACTCATCATTGTGGAAGGCACGATGAATCAGCACAAGTACGCATTTGTCCTTGCGGACCATGTCCACCCCTACATGCGAATGATTTTCCTGAGAATGATGGGTGATGTGTCATACAGCTCGCAGTGTATGTGCGTGGTTCGAAGAGCACCAGGATGAATTTACCGTACTCCCCTGGTTAGCAAACTCACCGGAATTTTGACCCAATCGAGAATCTGTGGGACCACCTCTATCAGGTTGTTCGCGCCATGGATCCTCAACCACGTAATCTAGCGCAGCCGGCCACGGCACTGGAGTCGGCATGGCTCAACATCCCAGTGAACACTTTCAGAAACCTAAATTGACTCTCTTCCTGCACGTCTCGCAGCGGTCCGCTCTGCCAAAGGTGGTTATTCTGGCTTTTGACAGGTGGTCACATTAATGTGACTGGACTGTGTATATCCCCAGTTTGTTAGAAAGCTGGATAAAATAACCGGAAACTGGAGAGAGTTATCGTTAGAAGAACAACCTTTTCATCCATCAATCTTTATTTATTCTCTTTCAAAAATATTTTTCTCTTATATCGTATGGAGGAAGGAAAAAAAATACAGATCGCCAATGATTTATAAAAGCTTTATCACGAACACTTAATTCCGTTCTGCACTTCGACTCAGAATTAGTTAAAGATGTCAATGTTCTTTTGATTGTTCCACACTGCAATGATTTAAATATAAAACACTAATGTTCCAATTCTAAATGCCAGCTCAAAAAACTTAGCATTGGAATTCGGAATTTTTCACTCTTATACAAACAATCTGAGCTTGCACTGGTTATGTCAAAATTTGTTATTCTCCAAAAACAAATAAAACCATGATCTGGCTCAGCTGATAGAGCCATAATAACTCTTTAAGAATTGTGTTACTCTGAAAAGAACGAAACACTAATTTAGTTTTTTATAACATAAATGCTTTTTGAAAGCCAGAAAAAAAATGGTGATAAAATCATTTCATATTTAGCTTATCTTGGAAAGATAAAACGAACTATGGCTACCAAGACTTATTAATAGTTACATACAATGCATTTTCAAGACTGTTTCTTAAATTGGAAAATAGCTGTCAATAAGTCTTGTTAGTTACGATTTTTCTATTTTTTTCTTTTTAAAAGAAAGCTAGAAATTTGAATAAAAAGTACAATTGGTTGACAATAAAAAGTTCCATTAAATAAACTTAATTAACTTTTTTGAGTTATATTTAATTTAATTATTACTTAAAAAATAAGAACTGCTTCCATCTTCTCTCATTGTATTTTAAGTAGAGAATCTGGTTCAAATTTGTATAGTAAATGTAAAAGTATAATTTAAAAATTTTTTTTTAATAAATGTTGAAATAGAATTTTCCAAACTAATTTTTTAGCTGCTCACCACCGGTACATGCAAAAAATTTTTTTTACAGATTTATTAAAGGCCAGCTTGATAAATTATCGCCAATTATCGAGTTGGCTTATTTTTGATTCAAATATTTATTAATTCAATTTCCTTAAAAAATATCTCAGTTCACAGCCAATGAGAAAAAAATCATTTTTGTTGGATGCAGCTTTATAACTTGTCACTATAAAATTAAAAGTAATTGAAATTAAAAAAAAAAAAATACTGAAAGTTTGTTGAGGTAGAACGCATATTGACTGTTAGGAAAATTCGCCATAGACACGTCTATGGTAATCTATGGCAACCATAGCAACTTGAAGCCTATGTTAGCCATAGAAATTCGTATGGTAAGACACCATACGCCAATGGTTACCATAGAAGTGTGTATGGTATTCCTATGGCAAGACACCATAAGCTTATGGTAACAATAGAATTTGTATGGCTATGTACCATAAGGCTATGCTTGTGACACCATAGTCTTACGGCACAATTAAAGTGAAGTACCATAGGATATGGCAAACTAATAGAAAAATACGCATTTGTATGGGAGAGGGGACATGAAAGGAGGCAGGCGTGTTTTAGAGAACTCAAACGAATCAATAAAATTAATCCATCGAAACCAATGGTACGTTTTAATAAAGTTTGTCCACCTTATAAAAATTTATAGCTATTTAAAATTATTTTTTATTATATTAACGCAAAAACAGCATTCCAGTTTCAAAAATTTCCACTGCTGACAGGTTGACGAAAAGGCATTTTCCATCAAAAGGTTTTTACTATTATTTTCTTGAATTTTTGTACTCTGTCATTTTATTATTTTTTTTTTCGAATATCTGACTAAATCAAATTTAAAATTCTTGAAATTAATCAATATCTTACTAATTTCAACAACATTTTTCTAGATTTTTGAACTTAGTCACCAAATTAACTCTCGCGGCAACAAAAATGTCGAGTTAATATCGCTAACATCGAATGTTAGATTTTGTGCCCCTTCTGAAATATGTGTTTCATATTTGATTTTGGATTAATGAATAGGAGAGAACCAACAAAATTAGTAAATAGATTTTATTTATTTTTTTCGTTAATATTGCCTTTATTGTTTTCTATATAATTTTTTTAGTAAATATTTAAATTATCTGGTAAGAGTTCTTATATAATTGTTATCTCTTCTCACATTTTTAATAGCATAATCTATTACCTTATCTTATTATAATTATTCTTGTAGCATTGTGAAAAGTGATCATAGTAATTAAAAAACTCTTGTTTATTGTGGTCGATGTATAAATCAATAAGACATGATTAATAAACAATAATTAATAAACAGTAATTAATAAACCATAATTGAAAAAAATCCTACTACTGGCAAAAAATTTGGTATATATAAAAATAACCATAAGATTTTCCTATGATCAAATTTAACCATATACGTATGGCAATTATTATTTCCCATATTCGCATATGTCAAAATGTTACCATAGGCAAAACCCCATAGGAATATTCTATGTTAATTTTTTATGACAAACTTAATCTTAAATTTTCCTAAGAGGATAATTAATTTTAATTACAAATTGGAGAAATTTCCGTATTGTGATCTGTGGTAGAATAATCGCCGAGTGTTAACAACTTCCGGGCAGCGGCCCGCGAGTAACTAGAAAGAAACATCACAGAAAGGGACCAACTCGAAAGATATAACTCGTAGCCACCGCCCGGCAAATATCTACATGTTTTCAAAAATTTGCAAGTTTAAAATCTAATTGGCACATTGGCGATGTTAGTTGGCGCAACAGATCGCTATACGGAAATATCCCCAACTAATTGAAGTAAAATACTGATTAATGGTAGTTACAATTGATAAACAGCGAGCCACGATGGCTCAAGGGATAGAGCATTCGTCTTCCAATTAGGCGAACCGGGTTAGAATCCCAGTCGATACGAATTCCGCATCCGACTTGCACCGACCACAGTGCTGACGTGAAATATCCTCAGTGGTAGACGGATCATGGGTTAGAGTCTCCTTGCCACCAGGCTACATGGGAGATTCTCGTGGTCTTCCTCTCCATGTAACACAAATGCAGGTTAGTTTAATCTAAAAGTCCTCCATGAAGACAAATTTCTCCCGATACTTGATCTAGGAGTTCCTTTGTCTTCTGGATTGGGCTTAAAATTACAAGTCTACGGAGTTGAACATTAGCAGTCGTAAACCCGAAAATTGGGTGAGCTGTTCAACGATGTTTATAAAACATAATATAAAAAAATTGATAAATATATTAAATAAATAAAAAAAGTAACTGAGTTTCTACCACTTAGAATTTTAGTCGCTTGTGGCATCCATTCCTATTGGGATCTGATTTGTTTAAATACCAGACAATGAAAAGCAACCAAAACTGGTAGTATTTTTTTTTTTTTTTTATTAAAGATGATTTTTTTTAAAATTTGGTCGATTAGTTATTAAATCAACATCACCTTGGTTTTCCAACTTTCTGCTCTTTTTGGGAAAAATTCTTCTAGTGGTAAAGTTTGTTTAAATACATGATTCATTGTTTTGTATGTTTGATTTTCCACACCATTACATGTAAATAATTCAAAAGTTTTTATGAAACGCCATTTTGATCCAGTTCTCTTGTGAAGCTTTTGGAATATTTGCAAAATTACACCAAAAATTCTGTTAACTGCCTAACACTCTATAAAAAAGCATACAGCATAGTAGCAAAAAGCACAGTAGTTGGCTACATGTGGTGATTATTAATGCATTATCTTTTTCTGAAAAAGACTGATAGAGCAACATACTTTTGTCACAACTTTTTAATTATTCAAAATATATACACGACTTGTCCCATTCGCCATTTTTTTTTAAACAGAAACATTTTATAAGTTTCACCACTAGAGTTCTGCATTTAATTATTGTTACACATACTTGTTTGCACAATTACAATGACGGCTTTTAGTCCTTGTCAAGTTAAAGGAGGACAAACAGCATAAATTAAAGAAGGATATTGCAAAGATACAACCAGAGTTGCAGCGGGATTCGAACCAGCTACCTCCATCTTGCAGAGAATTTAGTAGACCTGTGAGACTCGGCTAGGGAGGTCCCCTAAAGTGCAGGAAAAAAGTAACGTTCCACATGATTTTTGAATTATTTACATGCAATGGTGGGAAAAATAACTTTAAGTCAGATTTACTAAACTGAAAATCATGCAAATATATAACAAACTTCGATACGACTGAAAAACTTTTTGCACAAAGAAGAGCAAGCTGGTTTCTCTGAATCGATATGTTTCAAAAAATATTATTGCCAAAATAATCCCATTGATGAGATCGTTGCGACCCAAAAATTATTATTGATATGAAGTGCTAAGATTAAAACTATGGAACATAACTTGACATAAGCTAAAACAAAATCTATAGCTTAAAAAGAGATCCAAAAAGCTGAAAATTAAACAAAAATTAATTTCCTCTTATTATTCTAACATTTGAAAGTTTTTTTTACTTCCAAATAACTAATTTAGTAATCGCGTTTCTGCATTTATTATCTTAGAAATGTCTTTATCTTTCAAAATAAAACTAAGCCAACATAAATTATTCAAATTCTTCAGGTTTGGTTTTTTTTTGTTTTTTTTTTTTTTTTGTTTTGTTTTCAGTGATAAAAACTCTGAAAGCTGATGTGGGACAGTGCTGTTACGTTTCACCAAACGTTTCATTTTATTTAACCCTTTAAAAGATCATAGAAAAGTGTACTTCCCGAGTTCTAACCGACTTCGTCAATTTTTAAAGTTGTTAAAGGCCGCTGGATCGTAACTTAGCAAACCGTGAGCTGTAGAAATGTAATTTTCAATACAAGTATTTTGGCAGACAGATAGGGGATACAGTCGAACTCGTTTATAACGAGCACAAAGGAGCCGTAACATGTACTCGTTAAATCCGAGTGCTCGTAATAAACGGGTCCTTAAGGCAGGCGTGAAACCAGAAGAGGCTTGGGAGGTCAAATGATTGAGTTTACTTAAAATTTAATTAATACTTATTTACTTTAAATACTTTAATTAAATACTTTTCTTAATCCCCCAACCATCAAAAACGTCATGACCGATAAGGCGTGAAATCGATACGTCACCGCCTACTCTCACGTGACTTTTCCTATGCTTTAGATTAGAGTGATAAGGTTTATTAAGTTTGAGTTCGCGATTTTTTTAATATTTCGCGCGCATTTCTTATCATTTGGAAAAAAGATAAGACAGAAAAACTAGAAAGATGAGAAAAAAGATTGCAAGACAGAAAAATATTGCTCGCTAAAACCGGGTCTTGCTCGTTAAAAGGGACTTCTGTTCCATAGACTTAACATTGATCCAACCAGATATTCTCGTTTCCCTCGGTAAATCCGAGTTCTCGTTAAATCCGAGCTCGTTATAAACGAGTTCGACTGTATATAGAAAATTTATTACAAATATTATTCAATTTTAATGTTTAAAGACTAAAATTGTTCCGTTCCATAAACTATAAGTTTTTAAACTTAATTAAACATTTTCTGCAAATTTGTACAAAACATCAGAGGCTATATCAGGTCTATTGTATAACAAATCTGTCCATTCAGTTGAGCGTAAAATAGTTTTGGAATTTTTGCAGAAATATTCCTGGGCACTTTTCTGAAGCTCTTCATCTTGGTGGGCGTCAGCGAAAACGAAGGCATCACAGATGTTTTCTTCTGATAAATCTCTTTTCAAAAAAGATACGCATTCCTTCTTTAACAGTTCAATCTGGTATTTATCTGCTGCATAGTAAAGTTTCATAGCGGCATCCCACGCAAGATCGCCAATCGGTTCTAAGTGCAAAAACTGCAACAGTAAGAACAAAGTGTTACAATCAATGTCATTTATGTCGACGATATTGCTCTGCTCTTCTTTCATTTTCCCTTGGAACATAGCATTGAATACGGGAGACCTGGCACAGAGTAGAGCTTTCTGCACAGCAAAATCTTTTGAAGCTGTTCGCAGAGTGACATATCGAAATTTTTTCTCCCTGAAAAGTTTCACTATGTCTTCTAAGTCATTAAATACATTGTCGTCTTCTGTTTTTTCTGTTTGGGTACATTTAGTGGTCATTAATCCAATGGGAGGGTGCAGCGGCAACGCCTGCTGAGACATGTTTATTAGATCACAAGGTTTCAACGATGTGAACTTTTGTAATGATTCATGTATAATTCTACAGTTGGATATCATTCGAGATGTCATAACACATTGCTCATATTGATTTCTAGTCGCCCCGTTACACATGTGACAACTAACCGTTAACTTTCCATCTAGCAAATATCTTTTCAGTTGAATGTGCTCATGCCATTTTACCAGATTAGGAGTGCCTCTAGCTTGTGCATTAATATTCATTCTGTTACCAAAACCTTTTACAAGTGATATCCACCCGCTTTTTGTCATCAAAATTGACATTTCTAAATCAATGTTACTATTACCGGCCAGTCCATCTTTATGAAGGAATAATCCTAGAGGTTGAGACTTCCGATGATCAAGTTCTAAATACCACGTTGAATCTCTTAACAGCGGAACGTCGAATATTTGGCTTTTAATCTTACAGGTTGGAACATTTTCGTCAATACAAAAATTTTTTATAACCCAGTAACAAGTAAATCCATGTTGGAGTTCCGTCATATTTTTATAAGATGCTTCTCTTCTAACTGCAAATTGTACTGAAAAAGAATTGAAACTTTATTGGTATCTTATTTCCTCTGAATTCATACGTAATACATATATATTTTAAAAATTATTTTGTACTATTTAAGCACTGTTTTTTATTGTTTTCATAGCTAATTTTTGTTAAATGTTACACTAGTTTGTCTATTTTTAAGACATTTATACTTTTACTCCAAGTCGGTAAGTTTGTTTTCGACTTTCTTTTAACTCCAACTGCTTTTCAATTGTATGTTTTATTTTTTTTTAGTGATATAGACGCATTATGAAGCGTAATTTTTATCTTAGGATAATTATTATTCATTTGGAAATACGGCATTTACCATCGTGAAGGAATGCATCCTGAAGAAAACAGTTACGTTTACCCATTAAAAAAATTTTCTTTTATAATTCTTATGTGTTTATATATATATATATATATATATATATATATATATATATATATATATATATATATATATATATATATATATATATATATATATATATATGTAATAACAGGGCTTCATCCCTGTTATCAGTGGTGTATTTAGCTTTAATAATGCAGTCGTAAGCCATTTACACTCAAAACATATTTATTAATGGTAGTAGGCTGGTATCGATAACAGTCCACATCCGCTCTCCACAAGGGAGAGGGTGGACAAGACTTCCGACAATTCTGGAACAAATTACCAGGATCACAACATGATGGAAAAGACATGCGAAAAGCATTGCTCTCGCTTTTATACTAACACAGATTTGAGTAAACAGGCACAGTCGTTGGCAAACTTGTATCCTTACGCATTAAGGAAAATCATTTCATGCTTCCTTATATGGAAGTGAAAGGGGGAGAGATTCTAAAAATAACTCAGTCGTATGTTATTAGCCTTGACTTCCCAAAATAGAATCTCTCTACGCTTATTCTTTAACAAAGACATTTTATGAAAACGAAAGAGATTTAATTCTTTTATTAATACAAAAGTATTAATAATTTTTGTATTACATCCCCCCCAAAAAAGATTTTTGGCAAGCCAAAAAGAAATCATAATAAAATTTAGAATTCTCCGAACTTTTAAAATTTATGTTGGTACGACTGTTCCTTTTCACTACTACAAATAACATTTTTTCAATTATCTGTAAAAAAAAAACAACTATATACAATGACAATAATAAAAACATGATAATACACTTTATCTGTTTAGGCAACTAAACAGAAAGAAAAATGAAACATATTTTTATAACTAATCTACTAAAATTTTCAAAAAAAAATTTTTTTTTTGTTTTTTTTTTCACACAGAAATATACAAAATTTTTATGGAAACGACTGGACAACAAGTGTCTTTAATCAGAATTTAAGATTCTGTCTGGTTAAAGGGGTTATTTACTTTATGAAAATTTGTATTCCCCGTTAAAATGGAGGAAAACAGAATTTCATGAAGCACAGTGATATTGAGAGATCCAGACGGGTCAATCCAAAAATATTTGATAATACTTTTCTCAACTTGAGAAAAAAAAAGTTCAACTTTCATCGCCCTCACATCCAATTGATGTTGAGGTTAATCTCCACACGCGATTCGGATCTCCCAAAAAAAATATAGGGTGTACTTCTTCCATTGAAGAAAGTAACATTTTTTGTTTTGTTTTGGACACTATTCTTGATTTAATTTCAACATTTGTGGGTTGTTATATTTCCTAAGATTTGATACATGAACTATTTCAAAATTTTGTTTACTTACACTTTTCTTTGCTATTTCCTATTTTTTCGTCGATGTTAACCTGATAATGTATGCACCCATTACCTAGTTCTATCTTCGAATCATTTGAAATGTTTGGCCTTTCTTTCTTTTTCCTATTTTTCCTGTACTTTTTGTTATTAACTTCTTGGTCATTCTTTCTTTTTCCTATTTTCCTGTTCTTTTTATTTTTGTTACCCCTCACATTTTTTTTTTCAAAATGTTTACTTTTACTGAAACATCTTAAACTTTTTTCAAAATGTTTACTTTTGTTGAAACATCTTAAAATTTCATTTTTTTTCACAATTTTTGACCTTAACATTATGAGAATTCTGTTGTCTAATGTGCAAGGATAAGTTGTCATTGTTAGATTTAGCAGAGATGATCAGTCTCTTACCAACTTGAGTAACAACTGGCCCGACACCATCAAAAAACAAACAAAAATCTTTGCAAGTTTGCAACCCTACTAAAGCCTATGATAAATCAGTATCAAGTATAAAAACTTAGCTGAATTAACAATTTCGCCTATCGTAATAAGGGGAAACTCACACAATTTGTTAAGTGTGAAATGTCCTTTTGTTTGGGTAACATTTGATTTTTCACATTTTTAATAGGAATATTTAGTTTTGACCAAGTCCGAAAAAGAAAAAGCCTTACAAATTTCTTTTAGTTTTGTTTTTGTTTGAAAAATTTTGAATTTTGTTTGCCGTCACAAATTTAATTGACGTTTGAAACACATTTATTTCCCTCAAAAACATTTTAAATGCATAAAAATACACTATTATATCATAATTTAAAAAAAGCAATATAAACACAAGAAATGCAATCAACTATTCATAATATAATATACTGAATTGATTATTCATAATAAAAATTTTTGGATCACTTGACCTACGTTATCATAAAATTAGCACTACTAATTATGAAGAGAAAAAAATTATAAATACAGACTTCTCTCTTTTTTTTTTTTTTTTCTTTCTTTTTCCACTCACCAAATTTTTCGCCGACCTTCATGATTGTGAAGAGAAGAAATAAAACATTTATCATTGCACTTCATGAATATTCATGATTTAGATTCGCGCATCTTATTCACTTTTGTTTTCTTTTTTCACTAGCCAAATTTTTCTCCGACTTTCATGTGAAAGGAACTTTTAATAAAGAAGCAAAAAGCTTCTCTCTAAATTTAATATAAATCGCGCACATTTACTTTTGTTTTCACAATTTGAGCACTATGGAATTGTAGGGTCATCGGTCATTTCCAGATTGGACACTGTAGGGTCATCTCGATCAACACTATGGGTTTCAGAGAGGCATGTGACGAGCTCGAGCCAACGTCAGCATTCTCACAGCGATGAAGGTACGGGTAGTTTAAGATGGAGTGGTAAAACAGACCTTCCTTCATTCGTTTTTCACCGCGGACTAGGCACTTCTTTCTTTCGTCCTTCGTCCCCCGGGATGAGGTTTTATCAACGTTGTAGTCAGCCGGAAAATAGATAACAAGGTTTCCTCAGCAAGTAACATCCTGGCGTCTTGTAATAACAGGGCTTCATCCCTGTTATCAGTGGTGTATTTAGCTTTAATAATACAGTCGTAAGCCATTTACACTCAAAACATATTTATTAATGGTAGTAGGCTGGTATCGATAACAGTCCACATCCGCTCTCCACAAGGGAGAGGGTGGACAAGACTTCCGACAATTCTGGAACAAATTACCAGGATCACAACATGATGGAAAAGACATGCGAAAAGCATTGCTCTCGCTTTTATACTAACACAGATTTGAGTAAACAGGCACAGTCGTTGGCAAACTTGTATCCTTACGCATTAAGGAAAATCATTTCATGCTTCCTTATATGGAAGTGAAAGGGGGAGAGATTCTAAAAATAACTCAGTCGTATGTTATTAGCCTTGACTTCCCAAAATAGAATCTCTCTACGCTTATTCTTTAACAAAGACATTTTATGAAAACGAAAGAGATTTAATTCTTTTATTAATACAAAAGTATTAATAATTTTTGTATTACATATATATATATATATATATATATATATATATATATATATATATATATATATATATATATATATATATATATATATATATAACATAAAATGCTTCAACTAATCTATTTATGTAATTCCCTTTTTGTAAATCTTTTTCTTAAATTCAAAACCTGGGCGCGCTTTCTCGCATTTTAATATCCACATCCTGCCTTATGATCTTTTTTTAGTTTAAGCATGCATAAATTATCATTCTAAAATTTTTCCCTATTCTAACTTGTGAGAGCCCAGCGACCTATTCAATAGAGCAATTACAATTACTAAGATTTCCCTAAAATGAGACATTTTACGGATTCATTTTACAAAATTTTCCCTAACTTTTACTGAGGAGAACAACGATTTCCTGTCACTAGGATATTCATTTGAGCGTTCGACAAACATAATCTTTATGGCTCAGCCCATCGGATCAAGGCCCAGAGGTCGACCAAAGCTGAGATGGGCCGACTGCGTGGAAAGAGACTTATCAGTCTTAAAAGTCTCAAACTGGAAGACAACTTCCAGGCAGAGGCAGGCCTGGAGGAAGTTGATTGAGAAGGCCAGGGCCCACCCGGGGCTGTCGTGCCATTGAGGAGGAGGATATTCATTTGCTCATAATGATGAGTAAGTAAAATTAATTTGCTCTTTTTAAAATCCTGTGCCTGTTTGTGCTCGCACTACTGCCACTATTATATATAGAATAAATTACAGAACAATGAAAAAAAGAAAAATATTTTAAAATAATTTTCTTTTTCTCTTTTTTCATTATTCTGCAATTTTTAAACACACACATATATATATATATATATATGTTACGGGCAATGTAATTATTTAGGTCAGTATTCATAATGCTTAGTTATTATGAATAATGACCATTAAAATTGGGCAATTTGATAACTTTGAATTACTTTACGATAATTTCTCACATTGCCCGGTCATTATAAATACCGCTATTATTTCTTTGGGCACTTTGATTAATTGACAGCAATGGGATGACCACGTGCGTGTGGTGTGATTCTGGCTGGCCAATCAGCATTCATTTTCATTCGCTTGTCGCGAATTACCGAAATCGGTGGTTGTTGACTTTCACCGGTGAATGTTGACAATCAAATTAGTCGCTTTGGTGAATGTCCGAAATATTTATTACATCCAATTTGATACTAATTTATTCGTGGATATAATTACATTTATTCGATATTTTAATACTTACTGACGATAGATTAGAACAAACATCAGTGTTTGGAGTATCGGGCAAATATATACCGGGCAATGGCACTTAACTTTAAAAAAATATCAGTGTAGGGTATACCGGGCAAATGTATACCGGGCAGTGGCACTTGACCTTAAAAAAACATCAGTGTAGGGTATACCGGGCAAATGTATACCGTGCAGTGGCACTTGACCTTAAAAAAACATCAGTGTAGGGTATACCGGGCAATGGCACTTAACCAGATCTAGTATGACTAGACCTTTGGTAAATGACCGAAATATATACTAGGTCTAGTGCCACTTTTGCTATAGCTTAAATATTTAAAAAAAATTAAACAAAGCTTTTGAATCAATTTTAAACTTATACCGAAATTATTGCTTTAAAATAAAAAATAAAATAATAATAAAAACTGCGCCAGATAAGAGTAATTGAAGTAGTTGCTTTATACAGTGCATGTGCGGGAAAAAATTTAAAAAAAAATATTATCCAGGTGCATCTAAAAGTGGATGAATATCCCAAGACACCCTGCGGCTGTGTATGACACAAATTGCCCACTTGACTTTTAGCATTATACAAAATGACCGGGCAATGTAATATTTGCAACATAATTTATCATTTTGTCATATCCTTTTAGGCACTTTTTAAATTGCCCGGGCATTATAAACAATGCCCAATTATTTACATTGCCCGTAACATATATATATTATACACCGAAGAGCCATTACATTATGACCACCCTCCATCTATAACAATGACCTCGCTCAGGTTTTCATGGTTTCTCGCCCAGGAACAATGTTTTCATGGGGCACATTAGGACCCATAATCCTCATAGAACAATCCCTGACGTCTGTGAGCTACTTGGACATAGTTGCAGACCAGGTTCACCTAATCATGGCGGTTGAATCGTCATAGATTGGTTCGAGGAACATTCCAGTGACTTTCAAGTCATGTCTTGGCCCCTAAAATTCACCTGACCTTAATCCAATAGAGCATTTGTGGTCCTACTTGGAAAACCAAATTCGCGCTACCGCATATATATATATATATATATATATATATATATATATATATATATATATATATATATTATATATATATATATGATATATATATATATATATATATATATATATATTATATATATATATATGATATATATATATATATATATATATAATATATATATATATATAATATATATATATATATATATATATATATATATATATATATATATATTATATATATATATGATATATATATATATATATAATATATATATATATATAATAACAGAGCTTCATCTCTGTTATCAGTGGTGTATTTAGCTTTAATAATGCAGTCGTAAGCCATGTTACACTCAAAAATCTTTATTAATGGTAGTAGGCTGGTATCGATAACAGTCCACATCCGCTCTCCACAAGGGAGAGGGTGGACAAGACTTCGGACAATTCTGGAACAAATTACCAGGATCACAACATGATGAAAAAGCCATGCGAAAAGCATTGCTCTCGCTTTTATACTAACACAGATTTGAGTAAACAGGCACAGTCGTTGGCATTCTTGTATCCTTACGCATTAAGGAAAATCATTTCATGCTTCCTTATATGGAAGTGAAAGGGGGAGAGATTCTAAAAATAACTAAATCGTATGTTATTAGCCTTGACTTCCCAAAATAGAATCTCTCTACGCTTATTCTTTAACAAAGACATTTTATTAAAACGAAAGAGATTTAATTCTTTTATTAATACAAAAGTATTATAATTTTTGTATTACATCCCCCCCCCAAAAAAAGATTTTTGGCAAGCCAAAAAGAAATCATAATAAAATTTAGAATTCTCTGAACTTTTAAAATTTATGTTGGTACGACTGTTCCTTTTCACTACTACAAATAACATTTTTTCAATTATCTGTAAAAAAAAAAACAACTATATACAATGATAACAATAAAAACATGATAATACAATTTATCTGTTTAGGCAACTAAACAGAAAGAAAAATGAAACATATTTTTATAACTAATCTACTAAAATTTTCAAAAATTTTTCACACAAAAATATACATAATTTTTATGGATTTTTATCCAAATATCACTTCTTCCCTTGAAGAAGTAAAAAATTTTCTTTTATTTTGGACACTATTCATGATTTAATTTCTACATTTGTGGGTTGTTATATTTCCTAAGATTTGATACATGAACTATTTCAAAATTTTGTTTACTTAAATTTTTCTTTTTATTTCCTATTTTTTCGTCGATGTTAACCTGATAATGTATGCACCCATTACCTAGTTCTCTCTTCGAATCATTTGAAATGTTTGGCCTTTCTTTCTTTTTCCTGTACTTTTTGTTATTAACTTCTTGGTCATTCTTTCTTTTTACTATTCTTTTTATTTTTGTTACCCCTCACATTATTTTTTTTTTTCAAAATGTTTACTTTTACTGAAACATCTTAACTTTTTTCAAAATGTTTACTTTTGTTGAAACATCTTAAACTTCTATTTTTTTTTTTTTTTCAAAATGTTTACTTTTATTGAAACATCTTAAACTTCCATTTTTTCAAAATGTTTACTTTTATTGAAACATCTTAAACTTTCATTTTTTTTTTTCACAATTTTTGACCTTAACATTATGAGAATTCTGTTGTCTAATGTGCAAGGATAAGTTGTCATTGTTAGAATTAGCAGAGATGATCAGTCTCATACCAAATTGAGTAACAACTGGCCCGACACAATTAAAAAACAAACAAAAATCTTTGCAAGTCTGCAACCCTACTAAAGCATACAGTAACTCAGTATCAAGTATTAAAAACTTAGCTGAGTTAACAATTTCGCCTATCGTAATAAGGGGAAACTCACAAATTTTGTTAAGTGTGAAATGTCCTTTTGTTTGGGTAACATTTAATTTTTCACATTTTTAATAGGAATATTTAGTTTTGACCAAGTCCGAAAAAGAAAAAGCATTACAAATTTCTTTTAGTTTTTTGTTTTTGTTTGAAAAGCTGAAAAATTTTGAATTTTGTTTGCCGTCACAAATTTAATTGACGTTTGACACACATTTTTTTCCCTCAACAACATTTTAAATGCACTAAAAAGAACAATATTATGTAATATTTTTTTAAAAAAATCAAGGTAAACATACGAAATGCAATCAATTCTTAAATATATTTCTCTATTAAATTTCATAATAAGAAGTTAACATCACTTTCATATCCAATATCAACAAAATATTTGATCATACTCGTGAGAACGAAAACTAAGAGAATAAAAAAAAAATATATCTACAGTACTTTCTTTCCATTTTCCACACTGTTCTTTGACCTTCATGACTTTTTGTTTTTCGTTGAAGAGAAAGAACAAATATCATTGCACTTCATGAATATTCATGATTAAGATTCACGCACATTCACTTTTGTTTTCACATAAATCTTCGGGATTTTACAGGCGTTCACATATCACTGGTGTTCACAGCAGCTTTTTAATGAAAGGAACTTTTAATAAAGAAGCAAAAAGCTTCTCTCTAAATTTAATGTAAATCGCGCACATTCACTTTTGTTTTCACAATTTGAGCACTACGGAATTGTAGGGTCATCTCGATCAACACTATGGGTTTCAGAGAGGCATGTGACGAGCTCGAGCCAACGTCAGCATTCTCACTGCGATGAGGTGTACAGGTAGTTTAAGATGGAGTGGTAAAACAGACCTTCCTTCATTCGTTTTTCACCGCGGACTAGGCACTTCTTTCTTTCGTCCTTCGTCCCCCGGGATGAGGTTTTATCAACGTTGCAGTCAGCCGGAAAATAGATAACAATGGTTTCCTCGACCAAGCAAAATATCCTGCAAGGCTTATAATAACAGGGCTTCATCCCTGTTATCAGTGGTGTATTTAGCTTTAATAATGCAGTCGTAAGCCATTTACACTCAAAACATATTTATTAATGGTAGTAGGCTGGTATCGATAACAGTCCACATCCGCTCTCCACAAGGGAGAGGGTGGACAAGACTTCCGACAATTCTGGAACAAATTACCAGGATCACAACATGATGAAAAAGCCATGCGAAAAGCATTGCTCTCGCTTTTATACTAACACAGATTTGAGTAAACAGGCACAGTCGTTGGCATTCTTGTATCCTTACGCATTAAGGAAAATCATTTCATGCTTCCTTATATGGAAGTGAAAGGGGGAGAGATTCTAAAAATAACTAAATCGTATGTTATTAGCCTTGACTTCCCAAAATAGAATCTCTCTACGCTTATTCTTTAACAAAGACATTTTATTAAAACGAAAGAGATTTAATTCTTTTATTAATACAAAAGTATTATAATTTTTGTATTACATATATATATAATATATATATATATATATATATATATATATATATATATATATATATATATATATATATATATATATATATATATATATATATATATATATATATATATATACAGAGAGAGTTCTCCCTAGGAATAATATGGGCAGTGTGCTTCCTCACAAAATATGGCCTTTAGAGTTTTGAAAGATCACTCACTTCCTTCCGTTAAAATTTACCAAAGTATATAATATTATACAGTTGGGCAGACCTTTTAAAAACGATACACACAGACCGGGCCGGATTACCCGTTAGGCCAGAATGGCCTTGGGCCCCCTTTAAATGGATTTTTTGAAAATAAATTTTAAAAGATTGAGAAAAACAAAGATTTTTCAAATTTTTTCAGAATATTATGATTATTTTTTAGTTCTATTGAATAAAATAAAGTAAAATTTAATTTATTATTATTTATTTTAATTTTAAATATGCTTTCTTAAATGAAAATATATATAAATACTTTTATATTTGAATAAATAAAAAATTTACGAGAAAAAAAATTTAATCTAAGGGCCCCAAAAATTTGAATGGCCTAGGGCCCCACGTACGCTTAATCCGGCACTGCACAGAGATCTAGAACACTACACTACATATAGAAAACAGTATTGGTTCTTCTTCGGGTTTCGCCTGACATGAACGGCTTTCTAGAAAACAAACAAACTGTATTAAAACATCCAATATTCGATTGACCCTATGGCGGTTTACAATATTTAATGTAATATTATTATTTAAAACTGCAAAAAACAAGAGACAACTTTTGTATTTACCTCTTTATTTCTCTCCAGTCGCTCTCTAAAGTATTTACATACGGGGAATCCCGGGGTGAAGTGTAAGTAGTAGTTGTTTGGTAGCGCTTATTTTTATCAATAGGTGTCACTACCACAGTATGACGAGGTTACCGACCCGACAACTAAATGGTTAAAAATTGAAAACTATTTAAACTGAACATTAACGGACAAACACAAATCTAGAACTACTACACACTGAAGAAACAAGGCGAAACCACAGACAGCAACGCTGCTTATACTAAAAAAATGAATATTAATAAGCATAGCATTGTCTTTCTATTTGTTGGCCTCCTGTCTTATCAGAACTGGTCAAAAGTATTGAAAGTCTTGCTGCCTTGCGGAATTTTGTTTTTAATTTAAATTTGTACATTTTTCTTCTTTTGTTTTCTACTTACAACTGTAAGCCTCATGTTATACTTTGTGGTGCATGAGGTAAGTCGTTTAATAAAATTAAGTCGTAGTAATTTTAAGTCGTTTAATAAAATAAAATAAAATAAAAATAAGCATAGTAAAGTTTCAAATACTCTTTCTTTTTCTACAAAATCAAAATGCACTAAGCTTAATAAGCTTTCGGAGTATTCTTTCAATACATGAAAGTCAATATTTCTCCCAGAAATTTACATTTATTCTGTGCAATAAAATCGGCCGATTAGTTTAAGTTTTATTTTTCAAATAACAAAATCAATTTTAAATGTTTGACATTTTGAGCTATGAAAGTTTTATAGTCACAACGGGTTAACACAGAAATGAAATATAAAATTTAAAACAATATTAAAAAAGAAAAAAAAAATCCTGTTTTACCTACCTACATTAATTAGAATCCTCTGGATCTCCTTTTGTGTTTCGAATATTAGCTTAATTTTTAAATGACTCGCGGAAGAATTTATGTTAATTTCATATTTATTTTCTGATAATAAATTTAATAATTGCGTTTTTAGGATTGTTTTGCTTCCTTAGAAGGTTTGAATGTATAACTGCCTTTATCATCCAAAAAAATAAACCTGCATTCGTTTATTAAGAGTTGTAAGGTAGAAGTATTTTTGATAACAAATGCTATCGATTTTTGAATGCGTAAAATGAAATTGCCTCGAACTGATTGTTATGAACGCAGAATGAGATAAGAAGCAAAATTTGACTACTATTCTTTTGGAAAAAGACAGTAAAATATTTATAAAATGCATGCAAATATTATTTGCCCTTAAATCTTGTGTGATTTCAGTGCATGTATCTGAGTGTCGCATAAAATCTTGATATTAAATAAAATTATTTCTAAAGTGCAAGTTCGAATGCGTTTTTTAAGAGGCTTAAAAGATGAGTAACGGAAAGAAATGTTGAGGTATTAAAGTTGAGAGTGGATTCACTTTTTCGGATCCGCGCCAAACAACCAAGCTCGAGATTGATTGGATTTTTTTAAAAACATATTCTGAAACCCACCTGAGTCCGAGATTTAAGAATTCAAGCATGCATAAATTAATATTTCGGGTATTCCCTTAACTAATTGAGAGAACCATATTATTCCCTCGACTTATGTGATGGACCAATTGTAATTAATAAGGTTTCCCTTTTTTCATGAGACGTAACATATCATCGGGACTTATTTGCAAGATTTTTCCTAATTTTTATTCAGGAGCACTTCGATTTTTCGTTGCATGAAAGACAGTTATCTAGCAAATAGTAGTTAAATATATATATATATATATATATATATATTTAACTGTTATATATATATATATATATATATATATATATATATATATATATATATATATATATATATATATATATATATATATATATATATATATATATATATACAGAGTTATTCATAATCTCCTCCGGAGTTTCGAAGCGTTATAGTAAAAAAACAAAAAACGAAGATGAATATGGCAAAAAAGAACATATGAAATTGTTCCGAAGGTATTCAAGTTTCAATTTAAGCAGTTGCCGGTAGAGGGCAGTAACATGTACCACTGAAGCCAGTTGTAGTAAAAATAAGGTTGTAGTAAACAGAGGGAATTATGAATAACCCTGTATATATATATATATATATATATATATATATATATATATATATATATTGTCAGAAAGAGTTTTTCTTTGAGGAGTAAAAAATTTTAGTTTTCTTTCTTGCAAAAATTTTCGAAATTTTTTATCTTTTCTTCAAAACAATATTCGCGATCGCAACGAACTATAGGGGGCGTTGTTGTATGTGCCGAATCCCTGCGATTTCCATATGAACAGTCATTCAGTTACACTGGAGACGTCTTTAATGTAGCATGTAGCATTGTAACGTTCCATCTTTATTGTGGCTGATTAAATTTAAAAAAGAAAAATGCTTGTTTTCTTTCTTATGCAAACGAAAACAAAATGGTATCTCCTTTTTTTTTAGAGAAGGAACATCCAGAACACATCGGAAAAATATTTGTAAATAAAGAGAAAAAAATAGGTATATTCTTATAAAAGTTCAAACCTAATGCCTGGGAAATAGTTTTACTAAATTTAATGGTATAACATGAAATGTCCATTTAAATTTTAACGTAAAATAAAGAATGCTTACGAAACAAAAACAAAACAAAAAAAGAACTATTCTTTTTTTGTCGCCATTTTTAGTGTTACGAAAATGCGTCTTTGGGACTTGCCAAAAACAAAACAAGATGCAATTTTATTTTTTTAAGAGCGAAATATTTTATAGAGTGAAATATAACGAAAATGTACCAATGTCCATAACATGAAACTTTATCTTAGTAAAAGTCCGTTTTGGAAATGTTATTTCATTTTGAATCTTATTTATTAGAGTTCATAATGGCTATAGAATCAGGTGAGAGAAAAGTTTGTTTTGAATCTATGCTAAACTCTATATCGGCCCATTTTCCACCTAAATCCGATTAACTACTTTGATTTTAAACAAAGTGTTTCATTTTAAGATTTTTTCCAAAAATTTTAAGTGTAGATTGGCGGCACTTTGGCACTTAAAAATCTGCCAAATCTGTAGCTGTGGTTAATACGTAAGTACCGAATTTTTCTTCCATACTTTTCTGAATCATATTACTTCAAATATTAGAATATGCAAGAAGTATACATAAACACATAATTTAATACCATTTAATTTTTCAAAAAAAGTATTTTGACAACAATTTTATCAAAAAATTATAAACTAAAAAACGTAAAATAAAGAATTCTTAGGATAAAAACGATTTTAAAATTTCCTCATTTTTCAATAAAAACTTTCGTTTTGTTTCTTTTTATAAATTCTTATAGTATTTAATCAGACGTAAAAAAACCATTTTGTAGAGAACGATCATCAAGTAAGAAAAAAAATTATTTACAAGCAAATTTTTTATTATAAAAATCATAACACTTACCTGATTTATAAGTCCGGAGAATTCCAAAATGATATGTTCTTTGCTTGAAAACTTTATTCTCAAATAATATATACATAGTTTATCCCTTCATTACTTTTAGGTAACATACCACACATCAAAATTTTATAATTGTAAGATCTCGATATGAATTTTAATATGTAGCTTAAAAACAGAATAGCTGTATTCTAGTTGAAATTATTTCAAAACTAAAAAACACTTACCAAGAAAACGATAAAAAATTTATTTATAATCAGCACAAAAGATACCTTTTCAAGTAATTCGGATTATTCTTTATTGTTGTTTTCTGAATTATGTAGATACAGAAATATATACTATTCTATGAAGAAGAAGAATATTCTATAACTATTACAGTTCTGTATGGAATTCATTGGAACACATTTATTCATTGGAATGACGAAAGCAATGTTGATTTCATTTTAACTTGTAATGAATTGAAGACAGAAAAATTATTTTACCGCAATACACACATCTGTAACAGCAAGTGATCATGAAATCATGTTATGTTGTTGGTAATAGAAAGGTAAAAAATATTGAGAAGTTGTTCTTCAAATGCTTGGCGTGTTCTGCTTCAATGTTTGGCATGTTCTGATTAGTTTTTTCAAGAAGTTTTACCTTTTCTTTAGGGAAATTTTGCTTCTTTTTTTATGCTAAGAAAATGGCGTCCGTCATTGCCAATGGTTATGTGGGAACTAATGCACGATATTTACAGTCTCCCGCTAGATGGCGTATCGAGTGTTGCGATCGCGAATTCAAAACATGTCTTTCTTGCGCATCAGAGTGGAAAAAAAAAAGCTTGTGATTTTTTTCTCATATGAAAAATAAAATAAAGAATAATGAAGCAAAAAATTTTGTTTTATCTACAGAAAGTTTCGTTCTATTTTTTTATTTTTGCAGTTATTACTTTTAATTTCCTCATAGCTTTCGCAACGAACTATAGGTGGCGTTGTTGTATGTGCCGAATCCCTGCGATTTCCATATGAACAGTCATTCAGTTACACTGGAGACGTCTTTAATGTAGCATTGTAACGTTCCATCTTTATTGTGGCTGATTAAATTTAAAAAAGAAAAATGTTTGTTTTCTTTTTTATGCAAACGAAAACAAAATGGTATCTCTTTTTTTTTAGAGAAGGAACATCCAGAACACATCGGAAAAATATTTGTAAATAAAGAGAAAAAAATAGGTATATTCTTATAACAGTTCAAACCTAATGCCTGAGAAATAGTTTTACTAAACTTAATGGTATAACATGAAAGGCCCATTTAAATTTTAACGTAAAATAAAGAATGCTTACGAAACAGAAAAAAAATAAATAAATAAAATAAAAAAAATAACCATTCTTTTTTTGTCGTCATTTTTTAGTGTTACGAAAATGCGTCTTTGGGACTTGCCAAAAACAAAACAAGATGCAATTTTATTTTTTTAGGAGCGAAATATTTTATGAAGTGAAATATAACGAAAATGTACCAATGTCCATAACATGAAACTTTATCTTAGTAAACGTCCGTTTTGGAAATGTTATTTCATTTTGAATCTTATTTATTAGAGTTCATAATGGCTATAGAATCAGGTGAGAGAAAATTTTGTTTTGAATCTATGCTTAACTCTATATCGGCCCATTTTCCACCGAAATCCGATTGACTACTTTGATTTTAAACAAAGTGTTTCATTTTAAGATTTTTTCCAAAAATTTTAAGTGTAGATTTGCGGCACTTAAAAATCTGCCAAATCTGTAGCTGTGGTTAATACGTAAGTACTGAATTTTTCTTCCATACTTTTCTGAATCATATTACTTCAAATATTAGAATATGCAAGAAGTATACATAAACACATAATTTAATACCATTTAATTTTTCAAAAAAAGTATTTTGACAACAATTTTATCAAAAAATTATAAACTAAAAAAAGTAAAATAAAGAATTCTTAGGATAAAAACGATTTTAAAAATTCCTCATTTTTCAATAAAAACTTTCGTATTGTTTCTTTTTTTTAATTCTTATAGTATTTATTCAGACGTAAAAAAACCATTTTGTAGAGAACGATCATCAAGTAAGAAAAAAAATTATTTACAAGCAAATTTTTTATTTTAAAAATCATAACACTTACCTGATTTATAAGTCCGAAGAATTCCAAAATGATATGTTCTTTGTTTGAAAACTTTATTCTCAAATAATATATACAAAGTTTATCCCTTCATTACATTTAGGTAGCATACCACACATCAAATTTTATAATTGTAAGATCTCGATATGAATTTTAATATGTAGCTTAAAAACAGAATATAGCTGAATTCTAGTTGAAATTCTTTCAAAACTAAAAAACACTTACCAAGAAAACGATACAAAATTTATTTATAATCAGCACAAAAGATACTTTTTCAAGTAATTCGGATTATTCTTTATTGTTCTTTTCTGAATTATGTAGATACAGAAATATATACTATTCTATGAAGAAGAAGAATATTCTATAACTATTACAGTTCTGTATGGAATTCATTGGAACACATTTATTCATTGGAATGACGAAAGCAATGTTGACTTCATTTAAACTTGTAATGAATTGAAGACAGAAAAATTATTTTACCGCAATACACACATCTGTAACAGCAAGTGATCATGAAATCATGTTATGTTGTTGGTAATAGAAAGGTAAAAATTATTGAGAAGTTGTTCTTCAAATGTTTGGCATGTTCTGATTAGTTTTTTCAAGAAGTTTTACCTTTTCCTTAGGGAATTTTTGCTTCCTATTTGCTGCTAAGAAAATGGCGTCCGTCATTGCCAATGGTTATGTGGGAACTAATGCCCGATATTTACAGTCTCCCGCTAGATGGCGTACTCGAGTGTTGCGATCACGAATTACAATAACTGAATCTCAAAATTAAAAAAACACGCATTTAATAAACCTTTTCTTGAAGATTCCGATTCACGTGATTTCGCCGTCGACTGTTTACTTTCAATCAAGCATCCATAGTCGAACCACCATTTTTAGAAATCTGCTACACTTTTCCTATAATTACTAAACCGATTTAAAAAAACCGATTGTTGTACTATATACATGTTGCACAAAATAATGGTAACGCTTCCTATGTCCGTTCATAAATTAGATAAATTGACGTGAATAAACCTTAAAAATACAGCCTTTTTTTGCATCAATATGAGCTTTATGCTGATATTTTATCGGAACAAATTGATCGGCACGGTACATTTTTTTAAACTTTTGTTTTCAAAATAACTTAAAAATCAAGTGATTTTTTTTCCCGGTTGATGAAGATTTTTCACTATTCTTCAATATCCTCCTCATTAGGATGAAAAATAAAAAACTAAGTGATGAGAAAGGTAATATTTCAGGTTGAAAACATTAGTACAAACAACCTTCTAATTCTCATTTATTTGTTAATGGAATACCGAATGATAATTTAAAAAAAAAAGATAGAGTATTATTTTGGGGAAAAACGTAAGTGAATGAAAAAGGTTCAGTCTTAAAATTAAACTTCTTTAGAATCGAATCAAAATACGAGTAAATAAATTAATAATTTAACTAGGTCTTAGTGTTTAAAACTGTTATCTTTGAATGATGCAGTTGTTTCAGAAAAAAGTTGAAGATGAATATGGCTAGATAGATATAATGAATTAAATGTAGAAACCTAGTGGTAGAAAATAATATTTTTAAAAAACCCCTAATCACTAGTTAAAAATTACAGCAAAAAAAAAAAAACTTATAATGTGTGTGTATATATATATATATAATGTGCATAAAGATTTTGAAATAAATATTTTTGTCACATGATCGCCAAATAGCAACCTTGTTCAGGATTGTTCACACCTTCTCCCAAAAATAGCGAAATAGTATCGCCAGTTACCACGTGATGAAAGCGAAGTCAGGTGCCAACTCCGGGTGAACGAGCTATAGGTGGCTCAAGGTTTCGTCAATTTCCTTTTCTTCACACTGCAAAAAAAAAATAATAATAATAAATAAATAAATAAATAAATAAAAAAAAATGACGGATTACCTAGAATAACTTTTGATCTAATGATCGGATCTTCACGCCCTAAGAGAGGACTCAATCTTCATTGATCGAGAGGGTGACTTCAAATATACTGATTAATAAGTGCAAACGATACTTGAAGTTTCAAAATCAGACGCAAAAATTTTCTTTCCCTGAAAAAAATCGTTTTTTTTTCCGGACAGATTCGTATTTCTGACCCCAAAAATGCAGGAGATATCCATAATTTTCGAAATATGTTCCTCACAGTTTAGTCAGGAAAGCGATTCAAAATTTGTATCTCTTAATGTTTATTTTACTTTTTGTGTATTTCGCCATATCTGGAGAACTTTTTAAGTGAACTGAAAAAAATTTGCACGCTGTTATGAAATTTGTTTTTCCAAAGATAGTTCTATGCAAAAAATAAATTTTAGTTGACACATATTTATTGTTTTTTTTTTTAAATAATAATCGAAGAAATTTTGAATTGTAAGGTATACAATTTTTTATATGATTTTAAGGTTTGTAATTTTACATGGCAAAATACAAAATTTGAACGAACTCGGTTGAATAGTTCCTGAGAAATCCAATTTTAAATATCTGACTTTTTTGAAATTCAATTTCTCAGGAACTATTTAACCGAGTTCGCTAAAGTTTTGTATTTTGCCATGCAAAATTATAATCCTTAAAATTATGAAAAAGATTTTTTACATGGAATTATCTTTCTATAAACTAATTTTATAATTGTGTGCAAAAAGTTTTCAATTTACTTTAACAGTTCTTAAGAAATAGCGAAATACGTGAAAAGTAAAATTAACATTAAGGGGTCCATACTTTGGAGCGCTCTCTTGACTTAACTATTAGGACCATATTTTGTAGATTGCGGCTACCCCTTATATTTTGGGGATCACAAGTCCGAATCCGTCAGAAAAAAAAATAATAAGGTATGTTTATTCAGAAAATGTACATTTTTGTGTCAGATTCTGTAACTTAAAATATCTTTTGCACTTATTATTTAGCATATTTGAAGTCACCCCCTGGAACCATTTTATTTTTTGCAACCGTCGTAGAACAGCCGACCCAAATTTGGGTTTACGACAACTAATGTTCAACTCCGTAGCCTTGTAATTTTGAACCAATCCAGAAGACAAGGAAACTCCTGGATCAGTACCCCAAAGGTATGATTTGTTATGCAAACATGGGGGACTTTATGACCCGGCAGATTTAACGTGCATCAGTCACCTTTTACTACGCAGGGAGTCTTCGGCCGATGGGGATGGAACCCACGACCTCTTGGACATGGGCCCAGTACCCTACCAACCAAGCTATCCCGGCCCCCCTCGAGCCAATAAGATTGAGTGCTAGAACGTGAAGATCTGATCATTAGATAAAAAGTTATTCAGGGTAGATCCTTTTTTTCTTATTTTTCTCGCACTGTACATTCCAAATCCTTATTAGAACATGCTCCCTTGAGAAAAGGTATGATTTTTTTCGAAATCGAAGACGAAGAGTGAGGAAAAATTGCACAACCTTGAGGAGCCTGTTCTATTTGTAAAGAGTATACGAGGAATACTGGTAATCGTGGTATTTAAAAAAATAAACCAACCTTTTTAAATTGTTACATTTATGTTTTTTTAAAAAGTATTGATTTTTTTTCAGAGAGAATCTCTTACGAAGTATTCTCTAAGTCAGAGGGACCAGCAATTTCCCTCATTTTGTCAAAAATTTTGCACAATGTTCGAATTTCCGCTGCTACCTGTGGTGTCGTTGGGGTGAGTAGCACTGAGTGAAACATTTTCCGCCATCTAATGAAATTTAACAAAACAACAATAAGTAATAATAGCTTGGACTTTTGTTGAATATATATTTCAAATCAAGAAAGAAGTGTCTTCTCTTGGCGGTAATACAAAGTACCAAAACTATCTTGAAATTTTCGTACTTGGACGCAGATCTTCCGGTAATAATCGGTAATCATTACGCGCAAGGATTTACCAACTCCGAACTCATGTAAGTCTAGCACATACACAAAATCGACCACCAGCTGCAGACAGAAATCCAGTGAGTGGTCAATTTGTGATAAAATCATCAAAATGATAAAAACATCAAGATGAGTGGTGCAAAGAATCAAAAAATGGTTCTTTGCACAATTCGTGAGTCATTTTTGCCCATGAATCGGTTGAAGCTCCAAATCTGCTCTCTGAAGTGCTGCTGAATCCACAAAAGTGAAAGGACTCGTAGATTTCTCGCCTGCACACTTCTTGATTGATTTTGACCTTTTGATATGTGGAATGTATTTTACCCTTAACCATGACCGACTGTGAAATTTGGAAGTGCTAAGAAAGTAATCTCACTACATGCGATTCGCGTACGTCTTACAAGTAATTTCTATGTGAAGTTCGTCTTGCATGTAGTTTCGTCTTACATGAAGTCATTCATCTCACCAAATCACGCTTTTATAAAGCAACTGAATGCAGTTTGAATAATCCCTCAATGTCAGGTGGAACAGGAAGTATATGCGGACCAGATCCTATCATTTTGACGATTATGTGCCTCTCCACGGTGAGCAACTTATCGTCTGTGAAGAATATCCGCCCCTTATCACTGACCTCCTACCCGACGCATCTTTGAAGTTTATACAGCTTTGGGTGCAGCTCCTATATCGCCATTTTCTGTATCGATTTACGATTGATTTAAATTTCACATGTGATTTCTCTCATGGAGGCACTTGAATTTCATTCTATCCGCTTTTAGATAATATTGTGGCTCCCCGACGGTAATTTTTTTTTCTTCCTCCGGGATGGTTGCCTATGTAGCCAGACTCCTTGATGCTGTTGGAACCATGAACGAACGAATGATTTCACTCTGCCTTTTTGTTAGACGTAAAAGCTCAGAACGCTTTCTTGATATCCTAACATAACGAAGTTAATCAATATTATCAAACCAAAAATTAAATAAACAATAATTTATGAATCGATTCAAATTTTTTTTTTTCAAAGAAGATTTTTAAAAAAAAAGTATCAAATGAAATTAAAGAATTAGAAAAAAATTTTGATCGCTTTATTACGATCACTGGTGATCCATCGGTCAAATGCTTTTTTCTCTGGTTTGACTCCGTTAAACGCCAGAACATTTCAAATCATGGCTTGCAAAAACTGTCTCAAATGATGTTTATCGTCGGATTGGTTTTCAAATCTTGTCTATGTACGTGTTTCAAGGTCCCGCTGTGGACTGATCGTTAAGACACGGTTCCCAGCAGATCACCGAAGTCAAGCATCACTGGCTGCGGTCAGTGTGCGGGTGGTTCACCACTTGGATCAGTCTGCGTAGGGACCGAGGGTGTGCGGTATTGGTCCTCGTTAAACTGTGCTACCGTAAAGTGCTCGACTTCGCGTGCAGGTCGTTGGGCTACGGAAGCAGGGGTGCCATCCCCTCTGCAGAGGATCAAAATTGTGATGGCATGTCTTCGGATCATCCTCAGGGATGTTTCCCAGACCGTCGCCAATAGCCCATTGTGCAGCTCTAGTGCGACGTAAATGAACTACAACAACGTGTTTCAAGGCGTCACAAAAAACTTTTCCTTCTTCAGCATTCATATTTACATTGAAATCCGTCACCGTCAAGACAGTAATTATAAGTTAATAATAAAAAGAATATAAAATTACTTTAAATTATTTTATTTTATTTTATAACCGTCGTTGAACAGCCGACCCAATTTCATGGGTTTACGACTACTAATGTTCAACTCCGTAGCCTTGTAATTTTGAACCAATCCAGAAGACAAGGAAACTCCTGGATCAGTACCCCCAGAGATATTGATTTGTTAGGGGAACATGTAGGACTTTGAGACTCGACAGATTTAACGTGCATCAGTCACCATTTACTACACGGGGAGTCTTCGGCCGGCAAGAATCGAACCCACGACCTCTTGGACATGGGCCCAGCGCCCTACCGACCAGGCTATCCCGGCCCAAAAAATGTGGAGGAGTGGGGGATCGAACCCCAGGCCTTTCACAAGCAAAGCTTTAAATTATTATCATGTAAATACATAAATAATGACTGCTGGAGAAAAGAAAAAGAAAAAACGAATTATAAAAAAAAATTATCAAACAGTAGCAGTCGCCATAGCAACGCATGCAAGGACGACGCATGCGCACTGTTTATTATTACTCCTGAGCACAGTTGAAAAGTGTGATGAAGTCCAAATAAAGTGCGTATGCCATAAAACCCAAAACAAGAACTATTTTGCCAATGGGTAAAAAAAGTGTGATCAATTTCAGTAAATAAAAATAATTTGGCTGGGCCAACACAAATCTTATATAATGATTGCTTTGAAATTTAACACCGGGTGTTCTATTACAGCCGCTTTTCATATATATTTTTAGAATCCTTGTAAGAAATGAAAAAAAAATAATTATGCAGATGAAGATCTGAGAAAGTAAAAGATTATCAAATGCGGGCAAAAGTTTATTGAGGAAAAAAAGAGCAAGGGCGGTACTAAAATAATCAAGAATATAGTTGTCTAGTAGGACCTATCTCTGAAAAGACCCTTTTTTACGATAATTCTGAAGATACCTCAGTTGTTGATAGACTTCAATAATCATTATTCATAGTTTGAAAGCAATATTGCTCTTTTTCTATTTAGATTTCGTTTGCAAATTTTACAAAAAAAAATTTTTTTTCTACCTTGTATACGAACCTTGTATACAAAGTACCTTGTATACGAAATCTAAAATTATCTTTCTTGCCCATGTTTTTGCGCGGGAAAAAAAATGATAGGATAGACAAAATAGCAGCCGATTTTTGCGAAAGGGATTTAGGTTCAAATATCACTGTGACAGTCAACATCTCCTAGAAGAAAGAAGGCCTCAGCGCGGATCAATTCAGTAGGCTGACGTAACGAACATAAACTGCGCAGTGGATGAAAAATAAGAAGAATGTCCCTTCGTTCGGACTACTAAGCAGCGCAGTGGTGGTTTGGTTGGTACGAAAGATGTCATGACGTTTGGACTACTAAAGGATCAAATTTGTTGTTTATAGTAACTGAGGTCTTCTCTTTTCTGGGAGGTTTTGTGACTGCACAGATCTCCTGTTCAGTGTTAACCAACACTTTAACTTTTTAAGTATAGTATTTTTTATCATCCAAAATTTATGTGTGTAAATTTGCAGTTGACTGGCATGTTAGTTTTCGGTGCTTCTGAGTGGCTTCATACAGATCCAACATGCCAGAATAATTTGCGGATTGTGATCAGTGGAACGAGTCTCGCTGCTGCTACACTATTCGCATTCGGTTTCTACGGTTATTGGGCGGCTCTTCATCTTCAGCACAACATACTATACTTGGTAAGTACCGAACTATGCTTGGTACTCTGCTCAGGATATCACAAAATATCTTCTCACTAAAAGTTTTGAAATTTATTTGCAAAATTTGTTGAAAGAGGGTGTTGTCAGCTGAAAATAATATAAATCTAATAACCTTTACTTGCTGCAAAAACGGTTACAAAAATTGGTTAAAAGTTTTTTTTTCAGACTGCAGCGCCATCTGTTTGCAATCTTTCAGTTTGATACTGGTAATCTTTTGTATTTGTTGGTAGAACTTGAGAGAAGAATTTTATTTTATTTTTTAACCTTCGTTGAACAGCCGACCCAATTTTTGGGTTTACGACTACTAATGTTCAACTCCGTAGCCTTGTAATTTTGAACCCAATACAGAAGACAAGGGAACTCCTGGAGCAAGTATTGGAAGAAATTTGTCTCCGTAGAGGACTTTTTAATGGAACTAAACCGCATTTGCATTACACGAAGAGAAAAACCACGAAAACCTCCCACGGTTAGCCTGAGGGCAAGGGGGTTCTAACCCATGATCTGTCTACTACTGAGGATATTTTAGCACTGTGGATGGTGCAAGCCGAATGTGGTATTCGTATCGACCAACCATCGCTGGGGTTCGAACCCAGTTCACCTCATTGGAAGGCGAATGCTCAATTCCCTAACCCTTCATGGGTCTGAGAAAAGAATTAACATATTTCCTAAGCAAAGCTCAGCAAACTGTAAACTTTCTCCTAACAATTTTATCTTCGAATTGTCTGTCATTTACGGACCGCTTGATAATAGCAAATGCAATAAGATTATAATAGAAATGACATTCATAATAAACCTAAGCTTTAGCTGTAACGTTACATATAATGCACAACCACGTCATTGGACACAACCATGTGATGAATTGCAAGTACTCAAATTCAACAGAAAAAAAGATAGAAATTAACAAAAATAAATTATGTAAGCTAAAGTTAGTGGGAAAAAGGTGTTTATTGGTTAAAGGGAATCGTAAAAGAAAAATTGCCATACTATTATTGATGCTAGTTAATTTTTGTAACAGGTACTAGTGGTATTATGATAATTGGTGATGTTTTTAATTGGTGCCAAACATATATAGGTACTGCCGTTGGTACTGTGGTAATGCGGTTTTTACAGTCCACCGGAACGGATAAGTACCGGAGAAATTATCTTACACAATTGTGGTCAATTTTAACTCTCATGAGGTGACTTAGATTAACAGCATCATGCCAAATGGTATTGGTTACAGTTAATCTTTATTTTGTTGGGATGAACTCCAAAAAATTGGCGGTTTAATAAGAGACTGAATAACAAACATCAAATAAAAGCCGGCGTTTTATAATAACTTTTCACTTTATATAAAAGGAACATAATATCTGTAAAATTAACTAAGACTATGTCACCTCGATTCTTATACCCAATATTTCATTCCTTACATTTTCATGCAGGAATATAGAAAAGCTGGTTTTAATTTTTTTTTAAATCACTCGAAATAATCTGCTTTGTATTGTTACCTAAGTCAAAATTTCTATTGATGGACCAACATAATCTTGATGGTAACCATCAATAATTCCATCATGAACCATTATATTTTTTGATGGTAACCAACATAACTTACCATCACCTCAATAAAGGAATTCGCACTGATTTATGATGGTCCAACATAAGAATTACAACTTATTTTGATTATTTGTTCATGTTGAACCATCGCGAATTTCCATCATAGTATCTTAAAAATCTAATTTTGGAACGATTATGAACAACCATCATCCCAATGTAGGAATTCGGTCTGATTTATGATGGTCCCACTTAAAAAAAAACAAAATTGTTTCAATGGTATATTCCTGAGAACCAACAAGAATTCCCATTAAATCATCATGGAAATGTATAGTTGGAACCATCATGAACCATCACGGATAATCATGAATTGTTGGTCCATGAAAGTCAAACTTCTCTTGATAGTTAACCATCATAGTTCTGAAGTAGCACTTTCCATTATTCAATGGTGGAAGTTTGTTGTCATATCAAAAACTGAACACGTCATTGAAAATGTTGGATGATGGGGACCATCAAATGATGTTGGACTGTCATAAATCGGACTAAAACCAACATAAACCATCCAAATGGATGGGACCATCAAGAATTTTGACTAGGCCATTGTTTAATTATCGTAAACGATCAAAATTGCAATTTGTCTTGTAGTTTACTCTAATCTTAATGATCTGTTTTGTGCTGGAATTGTGCTTTGGAGCAGTCATATACTCTTTTTCAGGAAAGGTATATATATATACATATATATTTATTTGTATGATTTTTTTACATAAGTTTTTGTTTTAAAAATCTATTTTAAAAAATTTTTTCGTCGAAATACATTTCTTTTTGTTGCCGATATGTTGGTGATGAAAAAAAAATCTTCTTTATGTGAACCCCTATTGATGTTTTATAAATATATATAGCCATCGTAGAACAGCGACCCAATTTTGGGTTTACGACTACCAATGTTCAACTCCGTAGCCTTATAATTTTGAACCCAATCCAAAAAACAAAGGAACTCCTAGATCAAGATTTGAGATGAATTTGCCTTCATGGAGAACTTTTTATTGGAACTAACTAGCATTTGCGTTACATGGAGAGGAAGACCACGAGAACCTCCCAGGGTTAGTCTGATGGCAAAGGGACTCAAGCCCATGATCCGTCTACCACTGAGAATATTTCACGTCAGCACTGTGGTCAGTGCCTGCCAGACGCAGATTCGTATCGACCAGCCATCGCTGGATTTGAACCCTGTTCACCTCATTGGAAGGTGAACGCTCTGTCCCAAGCAACCACGGCTTCCAACCATGGATGGTTGCCCGTGTAAAGCTAAGCACAAATGGCGATAGGGGTTAAAATTTGTCGTAAGACTTCCAAGTTACTGCTTCCGATTGATATTTTCGCCTAAGCTTGAAAAAGCGCGTCAATCAATATTCTTATGCTTGTAGTGTTTTCAATCTAACGAGTTCTTTCAATTTAACTTTTAACGAAACAAACAACAAATAAATTCGGAAGACTCAGCTAGCTTGTTATGGTGCTACTCAAAAAATAACAAACCGTGCTATTTCACACAAATTATACCTAAATAGGGGATAACACTCAAAACATGGCTAATCTTGCACTTTATTTATGGTGTAATGTTAATTTTCTTAAATTTGTTCTACACTAACGACGTGTCAGAATTTATGAATTACAGAAAACTTTTATGAATAGTAAAATTACGAGTAAATTTAAATTGAATTCCCAATCATAAAATTTCCTTGAATATTTAGCCTGTTCACACATCGCCTCGTAAGCATAACATAAGCGGAGGGATACACCGGAAAATCTCTAAATTTCTTCCGGTTTCAGGAAGCTTGTTATTGTTTATATTCAGTTAACCATCCATTGACCTGTCCGATTTACCACTCGAATTTTGAAATTTTCGAATCGCATCACCAATATTTTTCCTCGAAACGTGATCTTCACAGTAAAATACAGAAAATGGTGTTGGAACGATACTTAAAGCATAAAAATGGTGACTTTAGGCAGAGATTAAGGAAAGAGAATTTTATACGGTGCCTATGTGTCAACCATTTAGTTCTACAGAACGCACTTTGACATGAGTGTGGGAGAAATCACCGAGATTTCAATGCTGCTTCTCGCTCTTTTTATCTCAGTGTGTCGCGCTTAAACTATCATTCCAATTCTACCTACATTTTTAAATATTTTACAATCACGTTTTCTTTAAATCACGTTTTAATGCCGAAAAGTTGGAGTCGCCACTTAAAAGTTTAAAAATTTGTTCACTGTAGCTGTAACCGTGAGAGTTTATTTTCATTCATCACAATGTCGATATAATTCTTAGTCATAGATGGCGCCACTGGAAAACAAGACCATTTGCTCTCCCACCCCTTTGCCTTAACAGGCATACATCAACAACAACAATGTCGCTATCCTTAAATATCACCATAGAATATTTCATTTCGTTTGGTTAAGTGGATAGGCTACCAGAGGTCCATTTACATGGGAAGTCTTTTTATGACCCCTCCTGAAATTACATATGTAGGAAGGAAAAAAGAAAGAAAGAATCAAGAAGCGTTTTCCTTACAAAAATGTTACCATTTTTAAATACCCAAATTTACGCAATATTGTGTTATTCCGCAAATAATTAAATTATTGAAAATATATTTAGTACATTACACTTCTGTTAATAAGAGGGAGGCATCCATTTTATTTCTAGGCCCTTCGAAATGATTCTTTATTTCTGATGCAAGAAGCATCTGATGATCGAATTAAGTTCTTTCAAATACAAGAAAAAGTAAGAGAAAAATGTCCTTTCTGTTCCAGTTATTAATTAATAAAAATTGTACTAATAATTTTTCTTGTTTAATAAATATTCTCGCTTAATACTTTAGAAAAATCTCGTATTTTTATTTAACATAATCTCGAATTCCAATTTAACCGAATATTATTATTTAACAGAATCTCGTATTCTTATTTAACAGAATATTCAAATTTAGCAGAATTCGTATTCAAATTTTACAGAACTTCGAATTCTTATTCTGAATATTATGATTTCAAAGAATTTTCTAATTTAACAGAATTTTGTGCTCTAATTCAGCAAAATCTTAGATACCTGTTTAACAGAATTTCGTATTCTAATTTAACAGAAAATTTAAATTTAGAGCACATTCTCAAATTCTTATTTAACAGAACATTATAATTTAATAGAATCTCGTATAATATCTTACAGTACTGTTCAAGTGATACTATTTTGACCTAAGTATCATGCAAATAATCATAATTTAACAAGTAAAATAACTATCTGAGAGTAAAATTTAAAAAAATAACAATTACTGAGATATTGCGGGAAAATAGTTGAAAGCTGGTATCATAGTGGTGTCTTCTAGTTCGTAATTATTTTTTGAAAGATTAAGTCATTACAAAATAATTTGAAATTAAATCCAGTTAATTTGGATACCAAGAAATTTTAAAGCAAATCAGATATAAAAACAAATATTTTTAACAATAACAAAAGAAAACAAAACCATCTCTGAAAAAAGATTTAGAGGCAGAGTCACTTAGTGCTGCCTTCTATTAGGGTAAAAAGTAAACAATTCTGGCAGAAACAAATTTTTTAAAATATATATAAAATAAAATGCCCAGTTATTACAAGAGAAGGGTTTGTGATTTTCTCACAAACCCTTTGTGATTTCTGTGACATGGAACGGTAAATAATGGCTGAGAATCGAAGAATTGCAAAGTTCATTTGTTTGTTTTTTGAACCAATGAAACGTAAATAACGTAAATCTCTTCTTTGATTTCAGAACAAATGTTGCGGATCAAAATCCTACAAGGACTGGTTCGAGACTCTCTGGTGGAAAACGGAAAGGAAAAAACATTCGAATCTTGTAGTTCCCAAGTCCTGTTGCAGTGTTCCGGGATGCGAAATCGGAATTCCACCATTTTATGAAGTCACTGATCTTCACAATTTGTATCAGCAGGTAAAAATACGGAGCTTTTCATATATCCCTGTCAAGGCTATATTAATAAGACAAATGAAACCCCGCATTTAATTGTAGAAACAATTTGAATTTTTGGTAATAGTAACATAGCAACACACATCCTACTGTAAGCTCCCACGCAGTTGATATTCGATATATCCTTACATAGTTATCAGAATTTATTATTATTCTTTTTTTAATTTATTTTTACTCTTGAAAAATCTGAAAATCTTGTTTTCTATTTTATCATATAGATGAAATAGAAAAAATTATAGAATTAAAAAATAATATAAACCTTTACATGATTACTTAATTGCTGCCCTTCAACGCGAATCACCTCACTTCTAAGACCATTAATGTTTTGCATATAAAATAATGTGATATTATAGTTTTTGAAGGTGGCAAAAATAGTGAAAATTAGAAATGTAAAGCTGTTCATTTTAGACGATGAAATTCGAAAAAGAAAAAAAATCAAACATTTTTTTTACCCTAATAATGTAGGCAAAAATCTGGCGATCTTCTAAAATCTAACTAAGGTTCTGGATAAACTTTACCTGTTATCAAATGAATAATCCAAAAAAAAAAAAAAAAAAAAGAATAAATAAATAAAAAATAAAGAAAAAGAAAAGAAGAAAAAAAACTGAAGAGAAAAGTTATACTTATAAACTTAAACCGTGGCAGAGGATAGAGCACACGCCTCGTAATGAGGTGAACCGGTTTCGAGTCCCGGCGATTGCTGGTTTATTCGAACTCCACATACAGCTCGCTCCGACCATAGTGCTGACGTAAAATATCCACAGTGGTAGACGGATCATGGGTCAGAGTTTTCTTGCCGTCAGGCTAACTGTGTTAGGTTTTCGTGGCTTTCCTCTCCGTGTTACGCAAATGCGGATTAGTTACATCGAAAAGTTCTCCACGAGGGCAATTTCTCCAATTGATCCAAGAGTTTCCTTGTCTTCTGAATTGGGTTCAAAAGTACAAGGCTACGGAGGTGAACATTAGTAGTAGTAAACCCAAAAATTGCGTCGGCTATTCAACGACGGTATAAAACTAATAAACTTTATTTGCGTCAAAGAATAGTTGGCTACAAAATGTTTGATATCCTGAGCCGTTTTAAAATCATTTTCAAATTAGTGGACAAACTTAAAGTCTCTTAAATGTCACACATACCATGCCAGTGTGACCTTGTCTATATCAGACAAACCAGACGTGTTTTAAAATTTAGGCTAAAGAAATATGATAGATATGTCCATTATCAAAAATGCAATAAATTTTATATTGCTACTATCTCGGGCATAAATTCGATTTCGACAGAGTCAAAAAACTTTTCACCCCTGTCACATCAGCTTATCTTGATGCCCTTGTTTCATTGATATCAGGGACTAATATCTATGATAGATATGAATGCTAATTGTCTTGTTAACGGCATCAGCCTCTGACCATCTCTCCATAAGCGAGTGGAAATGCACTTGCTCTTATTTGCCTCTCTCTGCCATTGCGGTTTATCTAGTTTTATTTTTTTTTTTTTAACCTTTCTTTATTTTTTATTTTCCGTTTCATTCTCTGCCACCTCGGTTTTTCTAGTTTAGTTTTTTTCACGTTTTTTTCATAGGCAACTTTACGTTTCCAGTTTCAAAACACTTTTGTTTTCCTCATTCACATCAGGCGAGTCTTGATAATTTGCGCTAAGTTTTGAGCGCTCGATACACATCGACATTTATAACTGTAATCACTTTTTTGTAGCAAGTTAAATTGATTTAAACGTCCACTTATCTATTTAAAACTTTAATTCTATTTCCAAATTTTTAATCAGTATGAATAGACTATGATACATTTATGATTTGGCCAATCTTTGGTCTAGTGGTCACTGTATTGGATTACGGCGCCAGTGATTGTGGCTTCAAATCCCACCTTAGGCATGAATGTAACTTTCTCTCTCTCTCTCTCTGTGCTTTATGTCCTTTCTTTGTGAATGTAACCCGTCCTATAAGCAGGTTTGTGGTTGTATGACGTTAGCGACGCTACTCCACCGCCGTAGCTCAGCCACAGGTGCCCACTGGGTAGCGATAAGATAGTAGCAATTCTGACATTTCTGAGGTCAATGGTAAATAGACCAAGCGCCCGCCATTAAATCTATCTATCTATATCTATCTATCTATATATATATATATATATATATATATATATATATATATATATATATATATATATATATATATATATATATATAAACAAAAAAAACATTTATAATTATTTTCTTTAAAACGATTTGTAGATATACTGTTTAATTGGCGCGCTTCGCTGACAATCACATTGCTTAATTTATAGGTTGAATGTCATTTTGTCTTTCACTCATTACACTTGAATGTTGACAAACTATTTTTTCTTCATCTTTTCAGTGTTGCCAAGATATAATCCGTGATAGAAGAAATCTGCAACAGTGGGTTACCGCGGGCATAACGATCTTGTGTGGACTCTTACATCTTATAGCCTTTTTTGCCCTCCACTACCGTGCTAACATTATTATTATACTACAACAAGAACTGGAATTAGCACGGATGGAAAAATCTTAAATTGATTTGTTTTCCCTCTTCATTGCATGCAGGGCTCCAGGGCACAAAAATGTTTCAGACCTCTATAGCATCTTATAATGTTTAAAAAGGAGCTAAACTTCACATACATAAAAATAAATCATTCTTAAGATATGATGCAATAATTTCAACAAATTTAAACACATTATGATTACCCCATAAACTCAAATGAAGCATTTATGAACTATGCATTTTTAAAAAAATGGAGAAGCAACCGGTTGTAATTCTCAAATAATAAAATAATTTTAAAAACCATGGAAGTTAATTAAAATAATTAAATTAAATAAACATAACGATACAACAAATCAAAAAAAAAATCTAAAGATATTAATTATTTTGTCAAACTAAACAGTTGTCAACTCCCAGGTACCTAAAATTTTTATTGGACCGTAGAAAAACACGTTTTAAATTTTCTTGGTGATAAACAATTCAAATTATTGAAGTTTTTTTTAAAACTTTTTTTAAAATACAATTTATAAAAAGAAAGATTGATTCGCAAGGGCCCCCCTGAGTGCCTCGGGCCCTAGGACACTGCTCGGGTGTAAAGATGGTACTGTCCAAATGTAATGATCAATGTGACAATGGCAACATTTGCATGCTTTGCGTGGTTGTATTAGCAATGTATATAGTCCTGCTTGCAATGGAAGCTGCAGTTAACAAGATTTTAAAATATATTTTTACAAATTTAAGTCTTTTGTCATGTTTGTGTAAAATGTATCACTTTACTGATTTAATGTTAAGAAGACTTGACAGGTTTGACATTGTACCTAATTTTGAAATTTAAGGCAAGCTCAATATTTATATTTTCTATAAGAAACATAATAAAACGCCTTATTGAATATTTTTAATTAATATTTATCATTAATTCTTGCTCAATTAGAAATTCTCTTATAAGCTTTTAAATTTAGCTCAGTAAATTATTATAATATACACTACTATAAAAAATATATACTACTCGATTTAATATATACTACTAAAAAAGCTATTTAAATATATACTATTTAAATTTATACTACTCAAAAAGCTATTTCTTTTATCAAAAACAAACATTGTAATTTGTAGAATCGCTTGCTTGAAAAAGCATGATCTTTTTTCCCTTTAACTGCCTTTTAAAAAACTGGTTTATTTGAATATATAAATACACTTTTTTCAGTAACGGTAATATTGCATTCATTTGCTTTTAAGTTAAAATAAGTTTTCAAATTTAATGCAGCGTTGCTTTACAATAGTTTGTCATTCAAAAAGCTGCTTGATGTCCTATTTAAACAACAGAAACCACAACAGTTTAAATTAAAAATTAGAAAATGATTGCGGAAATTAGCCATATTTAGAATCGTTTGCTTTAAAAAATGTGCTCTATTTCTCACATTGATAAACTGTTTTTTTTTTTTTTAATAAATTATACATATTAATAACGCTCAATGTAACTATTCATATATAAATTATGTCTTCATGTTTCTGCTGTTTATGTCTTTTTGAAACATTACAAACCACATCAGTTTAAATTAAAAATTAGAAAATGTTTTCTGTAATTAGCCATTTTCGGAATCGTTTGTTTTTGAATGTGTTCTATTTCTAACTTTGATAAACTGTTTTTAATAAATTATGCGTATTAATGCACTTTTAATGTAACTAATTATTATATTTAATGTAACTAATTATTTACATTTCAGTTATGTAGAATTTAAAAGTTAACTTAAACATATTTTTTATGAGAAATATCTTAGGAATTTTGATGATTTCATTTCAGTTTTACACGGCTATATTAAGGATAGTAAAAACGCATACTTCTACAATGCCACTAAGTTGAAGATCCAAGATTTTCACGACATTTTAAATGCAAACTTGTAATAATTATATGGAATATAAGTTTTTAAAACAAACTATAAATTGCTTCCTTAGTGTAAAAAAAATTGGCTTTCATCCATTTAAAACTATCACTCATTATTTTCTTTTTCTCATAAGAATTTTTTTTGTTTTAAATTTAAAATGTATTTCTCATTTTGTTTTGAATTTATTGTTGAAATTTATTTATTTAATTTGAAATTTGTCACAAAAACTTGCGAAGTATAAACATCTTAAAACTATTTTTAAAAATAATTTAGTTTTATTTCTGAAGCCCTAATCTAGTTTCCTTCACTTTCTTTAATTTTAGAAAAATTGAAATTCTGAGATATTAAGTATTAGTTCAATTAATACTCCAATTTTGACTTCTGTTGCATGTGTGGGACATTCAAAATAAAACAAATTTCAAGATAAATAATTTTATTTAAAATATTATTTTTATATATATGTATATATAAGTACTATTTTAAAAATGGTTTGATCAGTTTAAAAAATGTATAACATATTTCTTTTATGAAGAAGTCAGTTAAAAAGTCTCGCCAACACGAACAAACTGCTGTTTCCTGAAAAGAATAACTTAAATAGTTCTTACAAATGAAATAATAAATATCACCTCATCTTCAATTAGATTAATAAATAAACTTTATTATACAGCATCATCGAAGGACAGTTGTTCTCTTGAAGAAAAAAAAAAACAGCAGGATAAACACTGAGCAGTTTTTTGATTGATTATTTACGCACGTAATTAAATACAAGTTCGGCTTAGAAGCACTTGCGGTGGACAATGGATGGTCCAGACTCATCGTACTCCTGCTTTGAGATCCACATCTGTTGGAAGGTGGAGAGTGAGGCTAAGATGGAACCTCCGATCCATACGGAGTATTTCCTCTCAGGTGGTGCAATGATCTTGATCTTCATGGTGCTTGGGGCAAGAGATGTAATTTCCTTCTGCATACGATCAGCAATACCTGGGTACATGGTGGTGCCACCTGTAGGAGAAGAATTAAATCATCATATATTAAATTATCTATAATCAGAATTTTTTTTTAAAAAAAATTCATAACTGAGTGTGAAAACATCTTGAAATCACTCAAATTTCTGAATTTTAGAACACTAGTTATGGTTATAAATAAATAGGAGTTTTCTATAGAACAGCCTACAATTTTACGGCTATTTGTATCTACGGCCATCCATAGGATTATCAAATACGACTAGCATAATCAATTTATAAAACTACTAACTATAGATAATGACAAGCTAATGGTAGCTTAAAACTATTAACAAAATTTGTAGTAAATATAACAATTGTACAATTGTAAATTAAATTGTAAATTATAATTGTAAATTATACAATTGTGTAATTGTAAATTATAATCTAACAACCTATACGTATATCATAGGTTTACGTTTGCCAAATTAATTTTAAGATTGCCATTTAGAACTTTTAGATTTAGACGACTTAGGACTTTTTGCCATTAGGCATATAATTCCTAAAAACTCCCAAGTATATCTTACACACGTGAATTCAAAAGTACAGACGATTGTGATAAGTGCATCTTAAACAGACGATTTCTAAAAGTCACAAAGTTGAAATTGCTAAATTGTGGAATTCATCTTCATATGATTACAAAGTGGAATTCGTTTGAAGTATATGAATGCTAAAAGTTTCAAAAAGTGGAATTCATCTGCATAAAAAGTAGAATTAAAATTAATTCCATAACATATGATACATAAAAATTTTTTAAAAGTACCATCTTAAACAGACGATTGTAATAAGTACATCTGAAACAGACGATTTTAACAATTACATCCTAAACAGACGATTTCTATAAGTTACAAAGTTGGAATTGCTAAATTGTGGGATTCAGAGTAGAATTCGTCTGAAGCACGTGAAAGCTAAAAGTTTCAGAGATTGGAATTTCAAAGTAAAATTAATTCGAAATAGAATATGATACCTACCAGAGAGTACAGTGTTGGCATAGAGATCCTTACGGATATCAATGTCGCACTTCATGATGGAATTGAAGGTGGTCTCATGGATACCGCAAGATTCCATACCCAAGAAGGATGGTTGGAAGAGAGCTTCGGGACACCTGAACCTCTCATTGCCGATGGTGATGACCTGTCCATCAGGCAACTCGTAGGACTTCTCAAGGGAGGATGTGGAGGCGGCGGTGGCCATCTCCTGCTCGAAGTCCAAAGCGACATAGCAAAGCTTCTCCTTGATGTCTCTTACGATTTCCCGCTCAGCTGTTGTGACGAAAGAATAGCCACGTTCTGTGAGGATTTTCATCAGGTAATCAGTGAGATCTCGGCCGGCCAAGTCCAAACGGAGAATGGCGTGAGGAAGAGCATAACCTTCATAGATGGGGACTGTGTGGGATACACCATCTCCAGAGTCCAACACAATACCGGTGGTCCTACCGGAAGCGTAGAGGGACAATACAGCCTGTTAAAAAAATTAACAACTTATTATTACCATCAATACAGATAATATAATTTTACTTTTGACATCAGTTAGAAGCGCTGCCGATTATAACAAATTTATTACTATAGTTTCAATTTCTAATTTTTTAACTTTTATTCAAAATTAAGAGTTATCTTCTTTTTTATAATTATTTTAGACTAAACACGATAATTTTTATATTATTCAGAGCACTTAAAGGAGCTTTATTGAGATGTTTAATAATATTCTTTGAGAATATTTTTACTAATTCTGAGGTTCCTAGAGATTATCTATATTAGGGATTATTTTTAATTTTTGCTTTGTAAATTTTTAATGATTCAGAATTAAAAAACAATTATGCAAAATTTAAACTATTTTCTGATATTCTGTTAGATTATTTTTGTTTTTACACTAGAAAAAATTTATACGACTTTTGCTTAAATATTTTGATAAATATATTTTTTAAAGATAATTTAAAAATAATTAAAGGATAAATTACAATAATTTATTTAACTGCCTTCATTTTGAACTTAAACTTCTTATTTACTGGTTAATTTTTACTTAAGTTTTTCGAATTTTGCTTGACATTATTCAAGAAATTTTTTTTCGCATTGGATACTTCGATTCAAATTCAAAGCAAATTTAAAACTCTTGTAACTTTAAAGTCTGTTATAGTTACCGTTATTAAGTCTAAAAATATCTGGCTAGTAAAAGCATGAATTAAAACCAGATAAATTAAAAATGAAAGCACGAAACAATTTATAGAACAACAGAAAGTTATTAATTTTTGATGAGAATAGTTTTTGTTTTGAATTTAAGGTTCACACTAACTCATTACGAGTATTTTAATTTAATTTTCTTTAGTTTATGTGTGGTTGTCAAATTAAGGTGTTTTTGTAAAAAATAAAAAAAGAACAGTTTGCCGTACCTGGATGGCGACGTACATAGCTGGAGTGTTGAAGGTTTCAAACATGATTTGTGTCATCTTTTCCCTGTTAGCCTTGGGGTTGAGGGGAGCTTCTGTAAGGAGGACGGGGTGCTCTTCGGGGGCTACTCGGAGTTCATTGTAGAAGGTGTGATGCCAGATCTTTTCCATGTCATCCCAGTTAGTGATGATACCGTGTTCAATGGGGTATTTCAGGGTGAGGATACCTCTCTTGCTCTGGGCTTCATCTCCTACGTAGCTGTCCTTTTGACCCATACCGACCATCACACCCTGTTGTCCAAAGAGAAAGAAAATTATTAGCAACATCGACGGATAAGAAAGTGCCTTTAAACTCCTAGCCTAATAATAATTTTATTAACTTTCTCTAAAGAATTATCTGAACGGACAAGTGTTTGAAAACTTTTAAAATTGAGAAAATTTTCTATCTGGATGAAGATTTTAAAAAATCAAGTTTATGAGCCAAACAATATTGCGCCTGGGTGACTTTTTGATTGGGTATACTATAGCCTACGTCACACGTCTTGTTATCCCTACTAAATTTAACTAGCAACAAATAACAGCAAACAAAACAACTTCCAACAACAAATAAATATTAAACGAAGCTTGTTGCTATAAGTCACTGCTCTCCCGGTTGGAATTGTATTAGTCTAGTTCTTTTTTAAACAATTGATTTTGTCAGTTTATCAAAGTTTGTGTATTTAGTAAACATATTTAAAGCTCAGTTATTCCTAGTAAAATTTTCTAAGTGGAAGTAATAGTGATTTTTTTATATTATACCCAATTATTAAAAATTTGTTATTTAGCATCACTTCATCAAAAACAAGTCACGGATGACAATTAAAAATTGACAACAATTGTAAAAATACAGCTTTTTCACGAAAACTGTGTATTATGCCATAAGAGCATTCAAGGAACTTGGTTTAGTTCGCCTTCATCAAAATAATTGTGTCACTTTTGATTGATAAAAAGTGTTGCATAAAGTAAAATAAAGTGAGCATGTTTCATATCAAATTAATTTACCTTCGGTTCAATTTGGTGATTCGTCTATTTTTATTAATAAGTGTAATAATTTTTAGGTAAAATGGTTTTATAAAAGGATTTTCTTTTGATAATTCATAAAATGATTACTAACTTAAGTTTTATTTCGGGTGAAATAAATATGAATTATCATTAATGTTTTTAACTTTTAGAATAATAAATAAAAACTTATTTTTCAATGTTCTTTATTTAGATGTTAGAAATTTTGTATTATTGGGGGAAAAAAACTCATATATTTTCAATGGATAAATGTTGTATAAATGGAGTTCAAAGTCTAGTAAAATTTTTGGAAGGTACAATTGTACAATTTTTTAGGTTAATACAGTGAGTATAATTTACAATAATTTTTTAATGTTAAGTATTTTTTAGTATAAATTTTAACGTAAACAGTTTACCTTTTAAAAGCTAAATGTTAAATATTTCCGCCATAGATTTTTTAAATTTCTTTTTTATTCATTAAATATTGAAATAGCATGACAAGAAAAGCTTACAGTTATTTTCTAAATTACATGCATAGTTCATTATTAAATTCAACAAGACTGATACAGTTTATATTTATTTTTTAGCATTAAATATTGTTTAGCATTGTAATTATGATACCAGTTAAATTTATATTACGTTTCTGATTTTCTAATATTTTTTGCATTGAAATTAAATGATTAGATTTTTATTTTTAAAATACGAAATATTGTGAGACCAGTAAAATTTAAATTCATTTTTGAACTTTTAATAATACTTAATATTTGAATTTTAATATCTTAACAATTAATGGTCTAAATATTGTAAGACCAGTATAATTTTTTTTTTTTTTTTTTTTTTTTTTTTAATTTTTTTTTGCATTTTAAGGCAGATTATGATTTAAATATACAAGTGCAGTGTTTTATAAGACTGCAGTGGCTTTTGTAATATTTTTTTTTAAATTAAAGGATTCATTTTTTAAAATATTAAATCTTGTGAGACTAGTAAAATTTAAATTCATTTTTTAATTTTAAATAATATTTGAATTTTAAAATCTAAACAATTTATGGTCTAAATAATGTAAGACCAGTATAAGTTACAATTTTTGAATTTTAAGACAGTTTATGATTTAAGTATAGCAGTGCAGTAAAAACTGACCTGATGCCTGGGCCTTCCGACGATGGAGGGGAAGACAGCTCGGGGTGCATCATCACCAGCGAATCCGGCTTTGCACATACCGGAACCATTGTCAACTACGAGAGCGGCAACGTCGTCGTCACACATGGCTTATCTAAAATCAAAGATTCAAAAATATAGTTTGGTAAAAATAAGAACTATCTTTTCTAGTGCACAAACCATCGATCCTCATATTTTGACTAAAGAATAGTTTTCGATTCTTTAAATTTGTCACGTGATTTATATCCGGAATGCTGCTATCCATTGGTACAACTTTCTAACTAACTGAGATTAAATGAATCATTCACGAACTTTTTTCAAAAAAATAAATAAATAAATAAATATTATTAATGAAATCAGTTAATTGTTTAACAACAACAAAAAATATTCGAACGATAAAAATATAAAACTTTTCGAACGGATTCATTGAAGTTCAATATGCTTTTTATATTAACGTGAATACTACAAATTTCAGCAAAGAGCCTCATAAAAGCTTAATTAAACTTAAAATATCGGGAAATCTATAAAGTTTTAAGAAATTATCGTAAAATGTTTAGACATTTAAATTCTATTTATTTTAGCTTAATGTTTCCGATTTAAAAATCAATCAGAGAACTAACCAATAACTTTTAAAAATCTTAATGACTAATTCGGCAACCTAAACAAATGTACATATATATTCATTTAATCTTACGAGCTATACAATTCTGAATTATCATTTAATCAATAGCACAATCTCGCGAAATTTTTAAATCTAAGTGGAGAAAAATAAAATAATTTTAAATCTTATACTTAATTTAAATTATTTCACATTTCACAGCTTCAAAATATTCAAGAAAAAAAAATAGTTTGGGAAATCTAGAAGAAGTAATAAGTCGTAAAAGAAAATTTTGGAATTTTAAATGCTAAACTCAATCTGAAATTTTTAACAAATTCTAAAATTCCGATGATGAGTCGGCACAATGGTCCGATAAAGAGTATTCAGAATAATTGAATCTTTTACTCAATCAGAAGTTTAGATTGAAAAATTAAACTATCAAAATGAAGAAGAAAAAAATCGTCACTTAAAACAGTATACTTTCACTATTCAATCGGAAATTTTTAAAATTCTATCACAAATTTTAAGACTTAAAAATCCGAAAAAGAAAATTCGAAATATCCAACCCTACATAGTTACTATAGAATTAGAAATTTAATACGGAAAGAATTAACCGAAAAAGAAAAACACTCGGAACTTCGAATCCTATTCAATGAGAAATCCGATGCGACAAAAATGGTCAGAAAAGAAGATTCGGAATTTAAAATGCAATACGTTAATTATTCAGTCAGAATTTTAATTCGGTAAATCTTTAACTGAATAATACGAAAAAGCAGATTTTGAACTTAGAATCGTACTTTTTAACAGATCAATCAGAAGTTTGTTCTTAAAGTCTGAAAAAAATCCTTAAAAGCTCATTCGTCATTTTTGAATTCTATACTTATATTAATTGATCGGAAATTTAATTCGGAAAAAAATCTTAATCACAATTTATAAATTTTTAACTGAATAATACGAAAAATGCGGATTTTGAACTTAGAATCGTACTTTTTTACAGTTTAATCAGAAATTTATTATGTCAAATCTTAAAGTCTGAAAAAATCCTTAAAAGCTCATTTGTAAGTTTGAATTCTATTAACTGATCAGAAATTTAATTCTTAACTAATTTCAGAAATTTTAAATCCTACGTCCGATTAATCCTAATGATCCAGGTATGAGCACTACATTCACAAAAAAGGTTAATCCAATAGGGTATTAATCCAAATTACCGTTGGCTTTGGAGCGGTGAAGAGAGAAACAACTGCTGCTGCAAGAGTGTTGCGAGTGAGGATTTCGAGGTGTGTGCTGGGCTTTAAAAATGGGATAGCGAAGGAGGATTCCTTGCCTCTGCCATATAGGGTTGAAGGAGGATGGAGCGCTATTTCGGGTACACACACAACCAAATATGAAATGGAGGGGGAATCGTTCAGTCGGCGTGGGAGAGGGACCCCCTTAGTCGGCTCTATTTTGAGGAGGGCGCGTTCTCTAACATCACCTACTTTAGAAGCACCCACAGGCATGCACGTGAGGGAGGAAGGAATGCATATTCTCACACCATCAACAAACATCAATGATCCCCAGGGTCAAACCCCATTACAATCCAGGAGATTCTCTTTTAAAAAAAAAAAAAAAAAACGTTCGAATTTTATGAGGAATTAAATTAGTAGCAAAAAATTAATAACGTTAAAACATTCGAAATGCGAAAGCAATTAGAACAAAGAAACATTAAATAGAATTTTTATTGTTGATATTCTGTTTAATGTTCCTTTGTTCTAATTGTTTTTGTATTTCAAATATTTTAATGTTTTTAATTTTTTTTAAATTTGTTGTTATTCCTTATGGGTCTGCACATCAAGTGCTGTTGCTAGAAGTAATAAATAAAAAAAAGATTCGAAGATTTGATTAATCGAAGTTATTACAATCTAAGATATTCTCTTTAGAAGAAAAAACAAACAAAAAAAAAAAAAAAACGTTCTAATTGGATGAGGAATTAGATTAGTAGTAAAAAATTAAAAACGTTAAATAAAAACAATTAGAACAAAGAAACATTAAATAGAATTTCACAATTGTTGATATTTTATTTAATGTTCCTTTGTTCTAATTCTTTTTGTATTACGAATGCTTTAATTTTTTGTTGTTGTTGTTGTTGTGGTTGTTGTTGTTATTGCTTATGGGTCTGCGTGGAATGTTTTTACACTCCATCAAGTGTTGCTGCTAGAAATAAAAAATTTAAAAAAAGGATTAGTAGATATGATTAATTGAAGTTACTGTTCTTTCCTAATGATAAAGTATAAAAGAATTCAATTAACATAATATAGGTGAACGTTGCGCTGCAGATGAATAGAGATGAACGACGTGAGAAAAAAAAACACAAATGATATCACATTAATATGTGTTTAGATATTCTATAACTTCGGTAACCTAATGATAAATAAATGCAACTGAAAAATTAAGGAATTTTGCAATATATATTACTATAACTGAACAACGTTAAGAAAACTCAAATAATACCACGTTAATATCTTTTTAGACATATTATACGGTCCCTGGCCAAATTATTAGACACACTATAAGATCTTACGTAAAATCTTAATTATCAGGGGATACTGCACAACCTTATTTTTTTATGCTCCTGAAATCGGTTTACACTTGTTTATGTTCGTGTATCAATTGGCAAACATTGTATTGCAATACGTTTAAAATAAATGCAAATTGGAAGTATAAAAAAAATCTCTTGAATTAAAACTCATTACATGTTTGTTTAAATATAGAAGTATTGCATATAAACTAGTGCAAAACATGTAAGTATTTAAAAACTACAGCGTATCCAATAATTTGGTCTAATTATTATTATATACTACTATAATACCTGATATAATGAATATTCTATATTTATATAACATATCATCTAATTTACCCAGTCGAATTTAAATTATATATCGTCTAATTTAAACAATCGATACACGACCACGAACAATCGATACACGCAAATCAGTTTCAGTCGTGTAAAAACAATAGAGCTGCATAGTATTACCTGATATTTAAGATTTTACATAAAATTATTTAGTGCGTCTAATAATTTGGCCAGGGACTGCAATGCAATTTAATGTAATTAAAAAACCGATGAGCTTAGCACTACATGTGAATAAAATTAAACAACGAGAAAGAAAGCACAAATAAAACCCTATTAATATCTGCTTAGATCATACTATAGTTTCGGTGCCATAATGAAGATCTTTCATTAATGCTTTAGAACAAAACATTTAAACACATGCATTCTGTGTTGGGACACTAATAAAGATCCTTCAGCATTAAAGAACCTAAACTAAACTATGCCTAATTATGTAATGCATTGTTTGTGCTTTTCCACATTGTTTAGTTTCATTTGTACTTTTTTCCACGTTGTTTAGTTTTATTTATAAAGTAATACAAGCATTCTTATGTACCGTAAGATTAAGACTAAACTCGACGAAATTTTACATTTTCTTCGCGTTTGAAATCAACCATTAGAGAGAGGCTTTTAATACAATCAAATCATCAAATCAAATTTTCCAATTTTCAACAATAAATTTATGGTTGCTTGAAAAAATGGAAAATACATATTCATAACGCAAATAAGGTCATCTCTCAATCAGAATATGAGAGATATAGTAGTTGATATTCTGAATTTCTTTTATATTTTTTCTGACAAAATTATATCTATACAATTTCGTAGTTATCATTTTCGGAGAAAAAATTTAGTGTTATATGATTGATTGTTTTTAAAATTTGAAAGAAATGATTTTCTTTTCGGGTAATCAGTTTGCTTTCTGTTTAAATGAAAATAAATTTAAAATATATCTATAAGTAAACAAATGTATATTATGTATTCAATTACATAGCCGAAATTGCAAACGATATTTATGAACATTTAAAAAAAAAAAATGCGGAGTAGAAATAAAATGAGAAGAAGCGAGGATATAAAGCTATTAATATATTCTTACTTTCTTATATTTACAAACTGTTTCTTATTTCTTTCATGTAAAATTAGGAAACGATTCCAAGAACATTACCATTTACGGAATAAATTAAAATTTTGTTTTTCAAATAATCCCAAATGTATTTGATGTTTCATATTCTTTTTATATCATAAAAGAAAAAGTATAAAATTAAAAATCCAAAAACGATTATGAAAAGAACATAATTTCTTTCCAAAAAGCTATTTTCTTTTCTAGTTTTGAGGCATTATTTCCGAATGATTTACAGAAATAAGCAAACATGAAAAACTTATTTAATCCTTTTTGTAGGTTATAAGTTTTTCTACCGTGATAAATAAATATATCTACTTATTTCTTTTAAAAAATTGAAATGTCGAGTTATTTTTATACTGTAACATACAGTATATTTTCATACATTTGCCTGAAGAATAAAATATTGACACACGTATAAAATAATGCCATCTAAGTTGATGGTGATCAATATTTAGACGTTTAAACCCACATCAATAATTTAATTAAAAGAAACAATACATAGTAGACCAAGAGGCTTATGGAGGTTAAGGCTGAACAATGTCGTGACTAAAGGCTTGATTGTGCCAATGTCGTCAGTATTGTGCACGATAACGCCTTTACTCTCCAGGCAAGTTGGTACCCATCGACCTAAAGCTGGGTGGGCTTCAAGCCACCACTGCGAATCGAACTCTAGTCTTGTACAATGACAGCTCAGAGTTTTTAACTGCGGCGCCATCACCGCGCGATAATTGAAAGTTTTATAATAATTGGATACTTCCACTTAAAGAAGAAGACCTCCCATACCCACACATGTGACCTATGACATTAACGTCAGCTAATCTTTATCAGCAAAATGGCGTGTTAAAGTTAACTAAGTTTCCCCACATAAGTTGGAATGTTAATTAACGATAAGCTAATTAAATACAGAACCGTATCGCACTTTGAATTAGCTGAAATATAATTCTTTCTTGTCTACTTCTTTTACTTAACTTAGATTTATTATTTGTTCATGTATTTTATCGTAACTGTAATATATTTTTGTTTTGTGCTCCTGGCAACTTCGATGAATAATTTATTTTTTTATGTTCCACATGGTCTCTTCTCTGTCTTTGTGTTAAGTCTGTGTAAATATATAGTGAAAGAATTGAAATCTTTGAGAAAGAATATTTGTGAAAAAATTTAAAAATTTGTCACTTAGGATAATTGATGCTTGACGGGCTGGACTTACGCGAAATAGAATGCAAAGAATAGTTGCTAACATAAACAAATGCCACGTTTTAACAACCAATCAGGATCGAGATACCCGCACTTCGTCATTTGCAGGAATCTCATTGTGAAATATATTTAAATATCGTTTGTTCTTTAAATCGTAATTTTATTCAGACGATTATTAATACTTCCAAATAAATAGATGAATACTTCCAAATAATGAACGCGTAGTAAAGTAGTAATGATTAAAAAATTTTCTCGCTTGTGTTACAGTTATTTAAACATATTTTTATTTTCATGAATGACTTTGTAATTATTTTCGTAACAAAATGCAATTCGTAATCTGAATTTGAAACTTCATAGTTTACTCCTGGTTAGTCAGCACTCCTTTTTTTTATACTATGTATAATATTGAAAAATAATTTTACCAATAACTAATAAATTATTTATGTAGTTGGAAAAAATATCGTCAAGAAAGTTTTCTATAGAATAATAAATAGAATATGATCTACTATTTCGTGACCCCTCCTTATAATAACATAGGAAATATGCCTTTTTTTATTTTATGTTTGGTTCACCAAAAAATGTCTTCATTTACAATGATTCTCATATAGTGAGTGAATAAGGGAATGGGAGAATTAATAAATTAGCGAATCAGTGAATCGGCAAATCAGCTGATTTGTAAATTAATAAAAAAAATTTCAGCCTATAAATTGTGGCACGGCAGTCTAACTCTGAGATTTCTTTATTTATTTATTTCTAATTTGAAACACAGTTACTTTACATTTAGTTTCGTACAAATAAATAGTTAACCAGATATTAATTTTAATTTTTAGTACGTTGCGAATTCTCCTTTGGCTTTTATCACACTATTATGAAATTCAAAAAACAAAAAAAAAGCGTTCGTTTGTTTAACTTTTTATTTTTTCATCTTAAATGACCTACGTATTTTCTTAATTAACTTGTAGTGTTAGAATTAAAGACAAAGAAAAAAACTGTTATCGTCAACGGGAGCATTTCAGATAATCTAGAAATAGAAACGTAAACAAACAAATATTAGGGTTAACAAAACTGCGTCTCTTTGGAGAACTAACTTTAAAACGTACTGTTGGCGAGAAAATTCTCTGGTTGTGATTAGTTTATGATCATTTTAAGTAAAAATGTTTTTTTTTAAATGATTCAAATCTTTAATTGCACAAACAATATTATTCGTAACAACTGATTGGAATCACTTGCTAAAATCCTTAATAGAAATCAAATAATTCACTGGTTAGAGACAGCGAACTGAAATCACTTGGATTTAAGCTAATTTGAATTAAGATTTGTACTAATTTGAATGGCCGGGATAGCCTGGTTTGTATGGTGTTGGGCACATGTCCAAGAGCTCGTGAGTTTGATCACCACCAGCTGTAAGAATCTCCATGTAGTAAATGGTGCCTGGTGCATGATAAATCTGTCAGGTCACAAAGTCTTCCATGTTCCCCAAATCAAATCATACATCTGGGAGTACTGAATTGGAGATTGATCGTTCTCTGGTATGGGCCATAATAATGATTCTGTGGATAAATGATGAATTAATGAGCCCGCCCTATAAACGGACTGTGACGTATGTGTGTGGCAGAAGTCAAATTATTGGCAATAGATGGCACCACTGGAAAACAAGAACAATCGCACCTCTCTGCCTTAACTGCATTAATGATCACGACAACAATAACAACCAATTTTGAATCAGAAATGAAATTAACTTGGTGTACAGATTCAGTACACAAATCTGATAAAAGAAAGTTTTAGTGACTATTTTTCGTATTTAAATTTAAAAGATCAGGTGGTTGTACAACGAATTTTAACCCTTAATCAATCTGACTTCCATATTAAGATCGAAATCTCCAAATATTTTTCCTCAATCACATCTCTAGTAATAGGTAACCAGTAGCTTTGCGTAAGGGAGGAGCATTTAAAGTTTCTGATATAATTTTATGCAATGTAATCCTTTTTTTTCTTTTCAAATCAACGATAGTTTTAATAATCAAATAATGGTAAAATGCAGAATTAACATTTTTTTTTATCACACTTATTACAGTTTATCAAAACATAGTTAGAATCGAGCACTGAGTCCAGGTAAATTTAATACTGAATGAGCGAATTTATGGTAATTATTCAAATCAGTTGATACTAATGCGTTTATATATCTCATTTCAAATCAGTTGAATCGAATAAGATCGGTTTATTAATTTTGATATTGAATAAAATGATCTTATTTTAAGGTTTCAAAGTGGTGACTCTATCATTTGATATCAATCATATTTCTAACAATTGATTCCAACAAATAATATCTGTCACTTCGAATATTTTAATAGATTGACTCAATTCGTGATTCGTCAAATCATCAAACGGTTTTAAAGCTTGATGATTCGGAGTTCGGAATAAACACAAACGGCATTTCGTACTCTATAATTCGCGAAACTACATTTTCTCGAATCATCAATTCGAAATTGGTTCGAATATCAGCGATTCCAATCAGTTGATTCGAATCGAGACATGAATAGCTTAATTTGAATCAAGATCATAATAACTTGATGTAAATCAAGATCCGAAGCATTGATTTGAAACAATTGATTCGAATCATGATCCGAATTAGTTTATTAGAATTACGATCCGAAATAGTTTATAAGAATTAAAATTCGAATAACTTGAATGAACTGAACCTATTGATTCGAATCACTTTTACGATTTTATTTGCTAAATTATACCTTTAGGTGTTCCGCGAATCACCTAAAGGAATTAGTTCGTTGAACTCATATCGCTTTGTTAATTCGTTTTAGCCAATACAAGTATTAGTAAACAAATGTTCCTGCTGTCCAAATAGAGGTTTTCTTTAAATCAATGAAATCGTTTATAAGAATTAAAATCCGAATCACCTGAATGAACAGAATCCATTGATTCGAATCACTTTTAGGATTTAATTTGCTAAATTATACCTTTAGGTGTTCCGCGAGTCATTTAAATGAATTAAAGTAGTTCGACTCATATCACTTTGTGGATTCGTTTTAGCCAATGCAAGTGTCAGGTCAGTAAACAAATGTTCCTGCTGCCCGAATAGATGTTTTTTTTAAATCAATGAAATCGTTTATAAGAATTAAAATCCGAATCACCTGAATGAACAAAATCTATTGATTCAAATCACCTTTATGATTTAATTTGCTAAAATATACTTTTAAGTGTTCCGCGAATCACCTAAATGAATTAGTTTGTTCGATTCATATCGCTTTGTGGTTTCGTTTTAGCCAATGCAAGTATTAGTAAACAAAAATTGTTCCTGCTGTTCAAATCGCTGTTTTCTTTAAATCAATGAAGTTTTCTATTTCTAAAACGCAAGACCATTCTTGCGAAAAAATACTTATTTTTAAAATGTTTCGAAAATATGCAAAAGAAAATGGTTACAAGCAACAAATCGTTTGATGAACAGTTAAAAATATGTGTCAGTGACTTAGAAGAAGAGAGAGAGCAGACGAATAAGAATCGGCTTGTTAAAGAAGAGCGGAATTGAAGTGAAGCCAAAAAAAGATTTGCCTCCATCACGTCTAGAAAAGGAGAGAAGACCTCCTACACCTTCTCTTCAGAAGCTGTTTAAAAAAAGAATATCCATGCCTTTATGACTTGCTTTTAGATATTTCTTTAAACTCAATGTTTCTTACGGAGATCGTTAGGAAAAGAAGAAGCGATGCATACAATTCGCGAAAGTAATATTATTAGCAACGTGAGAGACGTTAAAAACTGTGATAGCTGCGCATATATCTGCGCAGCAGTGATTCTTTGATACCTTTAATTGCAATATCCGCAATAAGGAGAATTCGTAATAGTAAATGAAATTATCTTTATGAACCATATTTAATTTTGAAATAGCAGTAAAAAGACTAAAAAATGAATAACTATTTTGATTTGAAATGCATATCTTTTTGTAGATCAAATTAAGTAACTCTGTACTTTATGAACTGTTTACAGTGACAATTTTCCAAAATGTTTTTACAAGAAGGAAAATGCAATATCTTTTCATTGATTTGTCGATTTTTAATGGAAAGTTGCCAAGAAATTAAAAGATAATAGATATGGGGTATTTTCAGGGATTTTTAAAAAATAGGTGAAGAATTTTTCTTTTGTTAAAAAGAAGACATAGTCGGTGGTTGCCAACACATTGCCTTATGAAAACGAGGGGTTCAAATTCTTATCTTCAGGCCCAGGTCGTCTCCTCAGCAGAAGATGACAATGGGATACCTGCAAGTGACGTAGTGTGGGTATATCGATCCTGATTGGTTGTTAAAACGTGGCATTTGTTTACCTTAGCTACTGTTCTTGCCATTCTATTTCGAGTAAGCCAAGACCGCCAGGCATCAATTCTCTTAAGCGACACATTCTAAATTTTTTCACAAAGAATCTTTCTCAAAGATTTAAATTCTTTCACTATATATTTTTATTCAGAGACTTAACGCAAAGACGGGCATTAAATCATGTGGAACACAAACAAACTAATTATGCATCGAAGTTATACAAAACAAAAATGTATTATGGTTACAATAGAATACATAAACAAATAATAAATCGAAGTTAAGTAAAAGAAATAGACGAGATAGAATTATATTTCAACTAATTCGATGTGCGATACGGCTCTGCATTTAATTATCTTATCGTTAATTAATATTCTAACTTATGCAGAGAAACTTAGCTCAACTTTAATATACTGATAAAGATTAGCTGACGTCATACATCACATGTGTGGGTATGGAAGGTCTTCTTCCTGAAGTGCAAGTACCCAATTGTGATGGCAGGTTTTCGGGTCAATCTTTTACCAATGTGCAGCTCTAGTGTGACGTAACTAAAGTACCTATAAACTGTGATAAGTTGTTCGCTTTTCTGCGCTGATATCAGAAATAAATAAAAATGTTTCCCATTTAAACTTTTTTCATAAAGGGGTAGGGCTCAGGGGGTAGAGCGTTCGCCTTCCAATGAGGTTAACCGGTTTCGAATCCCGACGATAGCTGGTCAATACGAATCCGCATCCGGCTTGCTCCGACTACATTCAAAAATTCATAACAGAAAGAAATACATTGGCACTGAGGAACTCAGTGGTAGACGGATCATGGGCTAGAGTCCCCTTGCCGTCAGACTAACCGTGGGAAGTTTTCGTGGTCTTCCTCTCCATGTAACGCAAATGCAGCTTAGTTCCATTAATAAGTTCTCTCCACGAAGGCAAATTCATCTCAATTCATCTTTTAAATGAATTAATTTTCCATTGAAATATTTTTGATTAGAATTTCTTAAACATATTAATTTTATTTAAAATTTAATTTTCTTACAGGTTTTATTCAAGATTATTTAGTTCCGCAGTGGACTGATCGTTAAGACACGGTTCCTAGCAGATCACCGAACTCAAGAACCACTGGCTGCGGTCAGTGTGCGGGTGGGTGACCACTTGGATCAGTCTGCATAGGGACCGAGAGTGTACGGTATTGGTCCTCGTTAAATTATTCCACCATTAAGTGCTCGACTTCGCATGCAGGTCGTCGGGCTACCAAAGCGGGGGTGTGATCCCCTCTGCAGAGAATCAAAATTGTGATGGCATGTCTTCGGATCACCCTCAGGGATGTTTCCCAGACCGTCGCCAATAGCCCATTGTGCAGCCCTAGTGCGACGTAAATGAACTACAACAACAATCAAGCTTATTTACAATTGTTAAAAAAAAATAAGATTTAATTTAACTTTTTCGGATTCAAATTTTCATTCTTTTGTTTGACAGCTGGCACAATAAGTGGAACATTTTTAGGATATTTTACCTGTCTCGTAAACGTTACCTTAGGGCCAGTGTTTCTCAAAGTGTGGTACGCGTACCCCCAGGGGTACGGGAACAGTTTAGCGGGGGTACGCGTTCTTTTGCGAAATATCTTGCAAAAACGAAAATTTCAAAAAATTTTATTTTAAAACAAAGTTAGCCCTGAAAATTGACGATTACTTATTTTTCTATTGGCTATTTTTTGCAGAGTTATCAGTTAATAATTAGTAGTGTCAACAGCCAGTTGTGATTTTTAACTTTTGCGCAATTTTTTATAGTAAAAAATGCATTCATATTTTTATTAGTGGTACACAGCGTTACGAAAAATTTAGAAAGGGTGCACAAAAGTCATAAGTTTGGGAAACACTGCCTTAGGGGATAGGGATTAGTATATTTTATCTGTCATTGTAAATCAAAAATGAAAAGGATTTACAAAACTCATCAAATATTGATTAATTTGTATCGAAAGAAAAAAAAAAACATAATGTTAAAAGCAAGTCTTAATCACAAACGTTTTAGTGCCTCTTTAGGCCCTATGCCCAAGGCTCATCCCTTTAAACCCGTGCGATTATAAGGTCCTGGTTTTTAAAATAATTATTCCTCGGGAAAATGCATGAATTTTGAATTCGCGATAGTTGGAATATGGCTAAGAGAAAAACGAAACTGGCAAAAGATTTCGAAGTTTAGAGTTTGAGAGTTCCAACGTCCCAGTTCCATACCCAAAAATAGAATCCCTACCGATCATCCTCGTTTTTCGAACATCCTCCCTCTCTTTCTGTGCGGAAAAAAAATAAAAATTACTGGTAAGCAGCCAGAGTGAAAAATGAATAATGAAAATTTAAAAAAGAATTTAAAAGCTGTTTTTCTTTAAATGAGGTCTTAGAAATCACAAAAATAATTTCTTTTTTGACAAAAATGTATGTTAACTCTTCCGTAACATTCTGACAAAAGCCTTCTTTAAATAACACTTCGTTTTAAAACACCAAACTTTTTTTTAAGTCACTTATGTGTGTGTAATGGGTATAAAATTTTATTTTTCAAATGTATACTGTATTTAGTAAATTGAACAACAAAATTGTATGAATAATGCCATGTTGTTTCGCCGCTCACGCGTGAAGGACGGCAGATTTTACCTTTACATTTTGTTTTTATTTTTGGGGAAAAAAATGAAAATGAAAAGAATCATGGCAAATATTTCAAATTCATTATTGTTCTTTCATTTTTTAGCACTATCTCAAAAATTTTTTACTTGCTTTCATTAAATACATATTAAATAGTGGGAGAGAATCTGTACGGCGTGATTGTATATTGTATTTGGCTAATTTTCTAATAGTGATGCTAGTTTTTTTTTTAATAACAACACGTGTTAACGAACGAGTAGGGCCGGCGGCCGGCACAGCCTGGTTAGCAGGGCGCTGGGCTAGTTTGAATCCAGCCGGTCGAAGACTCCCCGTGTAGTAAGTGGTGACTGGTGTACATTACAACTGTCGTGTCACAAAGTCCTCTATAGTTTCATAAGAAATCATACCTCTTCTGGTATTCAATTGGAGATTCGTTCTCTGATTCAGGTCAAAATTACGAGTTGTGAATGAAAGGGTCAGCCCTATAAAACGGGTGTGACGTATGGTTGCGGCAGACGTTGAATGCTTGGCCGTAGGTGGCGCCACTGGAAAACAAGAACAATCGCACCTCTCTGTCTTACTGGCCGACGACAACAGCAAACTAACGAGTTAAATTACGATTTCGTTTTTCAAAGAATATCTAGATAATCAAATATTTTCCTTACTTGTCTCGTAAACAATAATTTTATTTTGAGTATTAAAATTTATTCAATTTTCTTTTCAAGTATTAAACATTTTGTCGAGCGAAGGAAAATGTTTTGCGAAACGTTAAGTGCTCTGCGGAACATACTTAGAAAACCTCTGATTAAAAGCTTTCGTTTTAAATTTCTACTTATGAGCAAGAAGTTAAACCTCTGTCCAAAATCTCGTAAGAAAAAATTTTGAGACTTAAAATTATTTTTTCAACTTTTGGTATAAATGAAGTGTAAATAATGGCGGTAGAATACACTATCTTTCACGAAATGAAGCTTTTTTTCTTCTTCTTATGCAATTTTTTAGAGGAAGAGAAATAAAAGGGACCAACCTAAATAGCTTTTGAACTCACGAGCTGTGACTCAATTTGAATGGTTCGAGAGCCAAATAATGTTGTTGTCGTACGCCATTAAGACAAGTGGAGCAATTATTCTTGCTTTCCAGTGGCACCATCTATGACCATGAATTCAACTTCTGCCACACCCATACGTTACACCCGTTTTATAGGGAGGACCCATTCCTTTATCCATTCATTCATCTACAGAATGTAATTTTGACCTGAGCCAGAGAACGATCAATCTCCAATTCAGTACCACTAGAAGTATAATTTGTTATGGGAACGATGGAGGACTTGGTGACCCTACAGATTTAACGTGCTCCAGCCATCATTTACTACACGGGGAGTCTTCGGCCGGCTGGATTCGGACTCGCGTTCGTGAGAACGGGAGTCCAACACCCTGCCAATCAGGCTATCCCGGCTTTGTTTTTATTATTCTGTTTGGTAATAATCGAAAAATGTTTGTGCACAAGTATAAAATTTGTTTATCCAAAGATAATTCCATATAAAAAAAAAAAATTTAAGCAATTATTTGACATTTTTCATTATTTTATTCGTTAATAATTAAAAAATTTTACGATTGTAAGGTATTAAAATTTTTGCATGATTTTAAAACGATATAAAAATTTGTACATATCACAATTCAAAAAATCTTCTATTATAGTCTTTAAAAAATATAATTCTTAACCAATAGAAAATTCTCCAAAGAATGTAATCTTAAATAGTAGAATACAGAATGTGAACGAAATCGATCGAATATTATCAATATCAACCGATATTATCAACCAATTGTTGTAATACCACAGGATTCATTTATAAATTTCATCAATACATTTCTTACAATTCGCGTTCCATATCCATGTTTTTAGTTCAAAGGTAGGCTTTAACAGAAAACAACATTAAACAGCTCTAAACAGCGTGATTGTAACTTTGTCTTTGTAGCGTTAAACCCGCCAACATAACGTAAAGATACATAGCATCTAAAATAAACGGACATGCGCAGTTGCTGCCAATCTTACGCATGGAATCGTACGGAGTCCTTTGCCGTCAGGCTAACCGCGGGAGGTTTTCTTCTCCATTTAACTCAAAGATCTCCATGTAAAGGTTAGTTACATCAAAAAGTCCTCCACGAAGGCAAATGTCTCCCAATACTTGGTCCAGGAGTTCCCTTGTCTTCTGGATTGGATTTAAAATTACTAGGCTACTGAGTTGAACACCAAAAATTGGGTCGGCTGTACAACGACGATTATAAAATAAAATGCTTAAAAGGAACAAGATTTTCAAAACTTTTTTTTTTTTTTTAATACAAGAAAAAAATTCAAACGTGGGTAAAAAATAAAACTTTAAAAAAAAAAAAAAATTAGCATTTGGAAAAACTTCAGATTTTAAATAGGAGATGTTTGGAGGGGAAAAAAATGCTGGAAAATCTTATATTTTCTAGGATTGAGAAAAACATATATTAGATTGAGAGAACTAAAGATTCCTAAAAAATATACTACTCAAAAATTTATGAAATGAACCTTTTTTTCTTTCTTGCAAAGCTGCATGGTTTATTTAAACCTAGTTCTAAATTGAAAAATTAGATTAAAACAGTATAATTGTTAAGGCGGAAATAGGGGGAGCTAATATTTTTGAGGAGGAGGAATCCCCCATTTTGTCGATATAAATCATTTATTAATGAACTTCATTTTGTTCCCATAACTGGCAAAGGACTTTCTTAGCGCCAATATATTTCTTTCTGCAGTGCATTTTTGAATGTAGGACAATTTCAGGGACATTTAAGAGAAATACAGTTTGCGTCATTTTCGCGGATGGCGTTCGTCTGCCATTGTAAATTAGGCGACTGATGCTGGAAGATGAGTGCCAAGGATTTCGCCAAGCGACTCATCTTTCTAAAAAGAGATACAAGGATCAAGACCTACTGCATCCCAGACGGTTGTTTTTCTCTTCTTAACTTTTCATCCTTTTATTTGAGTGAATTATTTCCTTGTTTAAGTCCCAAAGAAAAACCATTCAAGGTAATATTTTTTTAAAAATTGTATTTTCAATTTCCTTTCCTGAGAGCAGAAAACGATGTCTAATTTATCTATCGAACCTATCGTAGTTTTTGTCTCTGATTAATCAAAATTAAGCTTTTACTGCAATTACGGAAATGTGTGTCGTTTTTAAAAGTTAGTAAATTAAAAAAAAAAAAAAAAAAAAAACTATAAAACAGGGAAGAGTTTAGTAAAAAACCCATTTTTGAAAAATTGGTAAAAATACCTGAAATTCGTGTGCAAGAAAAAAGTGTATGTAGGAAGAAAATTATCAAGAATATTATCAACGTTTTAGTAAAATATATCAATGAGAGATTTTTTTATCTTCTTTAAATTGTGAGAATATGAATCCCAATGTGAGGTTTTTAAATTACGTGAACATGAATGGGAGATGTGTAATTTCCAATCTCATGAGAACATAGCACGATGTGTGATTTTTAAATTTCGTGGATAAATATTGCAATATATATTTTTAAATGACGTGAATACGAATCGCGAAAGATGCGCATTTTTAAAAAAAATTCTGCGTATACAAATCTCGAAGGGAGATTTTTAAATAACGCGAATATGTATCACGATGAGGTACTTTTAAATCTAGTGAATACGAATGGCGATAATTTTAAATCGCGCTTACGTAGAAGAAAAAGGAGTCTTTTCTTTTGGGGAGAGATAGAACTCGAAAAAGGCAAAACTTTCTTTGAATAAGCGAAAATTTTCTTTTTATTAAATTCAAGAAGAAAAAAAAAAAAAAAAAACGAAATTCCGCCTAAAAGTGGAAAAAAAACTCATCCATGATAAAATCATACTTAAAGTCTTAAAATTCAGAAAAGCCATTATTTTAATTATTAATAAAAGCAACATTAACTTTTTTCCCTTGCCTCCTGTAAAGCAAAAATAAGATTTTTATAGATTTAGTACGAATCATGGAATAGTTTTGCACGTGCTTTTTTTTTTAAAGAAAAAATTAAAACTCGTTGATTTTAAACGTAGTTGAGGACAGGAATTTGAAAAAAGAAAGAAAAAAAAAGTGGGGAGGTACCTTGTTAATCTATGCTTAAAAGAAGAAAGAGAATCTTGTCTTTAGCAAGCGTCATTAATGTTTCCTGTTACTACGATGACTATTCGATTTTATTCTTGTTATTGTATTGAACAGGATATTTTCAGGCGTTTTTTTTACCTTATCTCATTTTTCAATCTAAAACTTGATCGTGTATTTTATTGTAGGTTCGATTTGCTATGGCAACCATGACTAAAAAAAATATTTGGTTTGTTTATAATGAAACAAAGTTGTGTTTATCTTCTTAGAAATTATTTTAGAGCTGAAACTTCTTTAAAGCGTATTAATTAACCTTATCAGTTCCGTGATCATATGTATCAAGTGTACCAACATGTGGGTATCTGCTACATTTTAGATTTTCAGATTCATGACTTTTTATGATTTTCCATGACTAATTCCAAGAATTTTTCATGACTTAACGAAGTTACTATTTTTTCCGACAATAACACAACAATAAATTTGAAATGATAGGTATAACCAAAACTCTGCATCTTCACATTTATAGATTTTAAATTTAAAAAACAAAGTAAAGAATGAGTTGAAGCAGTAAAATAGCTGAAAAAATACAAAAGAAAATAATTTATTTCATCTTTTTTTTTTCCCCTTGCAGAATTATATTCTAAAGCTACTTTTCTTGTTCGTCCGAAAGGAAAGAAATACTCCTCATTTTTCTGTTTTCATTTCTGAATAAAAAATAAAAAAATTCGCCAATGATTGGCTTGCTTCAGCTAGAATTTTAAACTGATAAAATAAAAATAAATAAATAATAATAAAAATTCTGAAAGCACGGAAGTTTAAAAGATAACTCGCTCTAGATATGTTTTTCCTTTCATTTTTTGAAAGAACATGATAAGAACATTTTAATAAAATAAGACTGAGTGGGGATTTTGCTACAAATTCAGATATTCCGAATACCATGGAATTGGGGGGAGGGGATAATTACCATTTTAAAAATTAGATTTTTCGGGGACCCAAATCCATGACTTTCCGTGATTTTTTAAACAAAATAGTTAAAATCATGAAAAATTTTGTTCAATACCGAAATTCATGACTTTCCAGGTGCGCAGATACCCTGTGTCCGCGATCGCACGAGTTAACCTTAACGACATTACAATTATCGTACATGAAACAAGCCTTCCTGAGTCTTAGTGACCCTAGATCACACGGTCGTGATGCGGTATATTCTCGTATTAATAAGCACTACTAAAGCTTTTTGCAAAGTATTTTATAAAGTGGTCGCGAGTCAAAAAAATTAAGAATTTTTCCGATATTTTAAAAGCCTCACTACGAAAGAACTGGAGGTAAGTGACGTTTTATATAAATATTTGAACCATTCACACGCGTAAAATAACTTAAAAACTAATTTTCTAAACTCCTACATTAAAAGATAAACTAAAACAAATTTCTCCACAAATCACAAGAGTCAGCCTAAATTCGGAGAGTAGAAAGCGCTTCGTTTGCCGAGGCTGAAGGGATTAAAAAAGAAATAATAATAATTGAATGAAAATATGTCCCCTGATGTTTTGTATCACATAAGATTCCAGAATGTTTTACTTCAAAAGTATGAATGTTCTGCTGTTTTGTAATGGGCTCAATAAAACAAATTGCAATCCTGATTTACCTCAACTTTAATACCACCAGTTTATAAGATTATTCAATTTATTTCAATATAATACAAGTTACTAGTCTATAGAGTGAATCTATTCAATAATGCAAATTTAATAAGACTTTGGTTACATTTATGTTATTATACTGCCATAACTTCTTTTTGCATTTAAATTTTATCATTACATTGTGCTATATTTTTTAAAAAAAAAATAATTTCACTCTGCCAACATTTTAGCTTAATAAACAACAAAAATTGACATAATTGTTAACTTTCAAAAAACGAAATTCAGCAAAAGAAAATTGGCCAAGATGAACTTGAACTGTTATTTTTTTTTATTCATAATATTTTAATTAAAAAAAAATATTACTGAAAAGAGGGAGAAAAAAATTCGAAACAATGTCGTTAAATATTATTTATGGTACTGAAAATAATAAACCTAACGTATCTTCATTACAAATGAAATTTTCAGAGTGTATATGCACATTGACAATTTTGTAACAAAAGGTAATATTTCTCTCTAATAAAAAAAAAAGTTTATACTTAAGTTATAAAAAAAAAAAAGCAAACTAAAAAATTTTGCAATGACAAGTCTTGGAAGTTAATTTTAGGCAATTACATATTTATGAAACTTGACATAAAAACTTCCCTTTCTGCACTGACTCAGTTTGAGAAGACAACATAATTAAAATTATTAGAGTAACAAAAATCTTAACAAATTTGTAAAATTTTGAAGTGCATAAAAAAAATTGATTTGTCCCATTTCTTTTTTCACGGCCAGGATAGCCTGGATGATAGGACATTTGGCTGCTGTTTGTGCTCCTGAGTTCGAATCTAGCCAGCCAAAGAATCCCCAAGTATTAAATTATAATTGATGCACGTTTAAATCTGTCAGGGTCACAAAGTCCTTCAAGTTCCCAAAACAAATAAATACCCCTGTGGATGACTGAATGGGTCTGCCTAGTAAAACGGGCCGTTACATGTGTGTGGCGTAAGTCTTATTCTAGGCTATAGTAGGAGTCCCTGAAAAAAACGAACTCTCTGCCTTTAAAATCCTCTAGATTACAAGTAGGCCTGCTGGTATTGGCAAGTAAAACATTTCTCATCCCCTCAATTTAAAAATATTTTTTTAATCCTTTTAAATTATTCTCATATCTTGTGAGAAAAATTTCAAACTTTCAATTTTTATAAAAATTTCAATTCAGACTGTTTTAATTCATTTAAACTAGCAACATTGTTTGACATTTAGAATAAAATTGTACTGCCGATGAATGGAGGTGTGTTAACCAAACAAAATTTGTAAGACAGACTCTAAGAAACAGATTATTCTTTTTAAAGAAACAAAGCAACTAAAGATTTTAAAAATTGTTTATTACCAAAAACAAAAATATTCTTGAAAATAACTTATTTAAACTTGCGCTCCAAACATAAGATTTACTTTAGTTTTGAGGGAATGAAATTATTTCAACCTTGATCACAATGACAAGAGAATTAATTATTTTTAGAACAGTTCTCTAGAAGCACTTTCGGTGGACGATGGATGGCCCAGATTCGTCATACTCCTGCTTTGAGATCCACATTTGTTGAAAGGTGGAGAGCGAGGCCAAGATGGAACCTCCGATCCATACGGAGTATTTCCTCTCGGGTGGCGCAATGATCTTTATCTTCATGGTGCTTGGGGCGAGGGCAGTAATTTCCTTTTGCATACGATCAGCAATGCCTGGGTACATGGTGGTGCCACCTGTAAGAGAAGAATTAAAATTATAAATTATATTAAAAAATTTCACAGAGTATGAAAACATCCTGAAATAACTAATTCCCGAGTTTTAGAACAATAGCTATGATTATAAATATATAGGAGTTCTCTATAGGACAGCCTACTAATTTGTGGTTATTGTATATATGGCCATCTATAGGAGTATTATATTAAAACTAAGTATTTAAGTTTTTAATTATTTTTACTGAAAATCTCCTTACTTAATGTTTAAACAACAAATTTGTTAAACTGAATTAAAAATAATTTAAGAAACAAGAGTTAAAATTTAGATTAATTTATATTCATTCACATGGTGGTGGTGCCACCTGAAAAATGCAATGAATGATAAAACTAAATTTGAATTAAGAAATCAAGAGCATCCAAGTCTAACAAAAAAATATCTATAAAAACTTGTCAATACTATATTCTAGAATACTAAATTCAGTAGCGTGAAAATTATCAGAATAGTTTGCCACTTTAAAATTTTATTATGCCACTTGAGTATATTATGCCCTATTTACACTAGCAAATGAAATTATAATGGGAAAAAGAACAGTACAGGAATTTTAAAGGGGATGAGAAATCTGCACCAAAAAAAAAAAAAAGTTTACTGTGAACTTGAACCCAGAGTTTTAAATCAAATTTGGGGGTCAACTCCTGTGACATCAAGATCATGTGTGGGTTAACCTGCGAGAGAGAGAATCATTAATAACTTTTTAAAATTTTTATTTCTTTAAATGTGTAAAGATCTTCATTAATGTAATAAAATTTTAACTTTCCGAAATTGCACTCTAAGTCTGATTAAAAACTCATTCAATGTTACTTCTTCACGTATGAAAAATAAAAAATTTTAATGTAAATAAAAATTATTTAAGAGTCAGCTATAAAATTATTTTGTTAAAACAAATCTGTGAAAAGCTAAATGATCAACTAAACATCTTAAAAACTCTTAACTTTCCTAAAATTTTATATCTGTGCATTTTACAATCATAAAATTCTAATCTTCTAAATTTGCACCAATGCTTTAAATGAATAGTTAAAAATGCTTATAGGCAATGAAAAACACTTCACATTATTCTGGAATAAATAAATGCCAGTACTCATTTCTGAATAATTTTAAAAAAAGTATTAATAAATATTTTTTAAAATACGGCAGCATCAAAAATTATGGGTTATAGAATTTATATCTACCTACCTAAGAAAAATTAAAAAGATTTAAGAGAATTAATAGTAAGATAACCTTCACAAGGGACAAATTATTTTAATAAAAAGTCTTTTCGAACTTTGTTTAATATTTAATTTTTATTCAAACAGCCCCTTTAGAGTTCTAAACAATAGAATTAACTAAATTAACTAATTAAACTATTAGAATTTTCCTTTTATTGTGCATGAGAGAAAACTGCAAACTTTAAAAGCATATAAAATGATTGGTAATAATGACTATAAAGGAGAAAAATTGGACAGATTTGATAAATTGTGTACGAGATTAAAAGATAATGGGATAAAATTTAGAGTCAGAGTCATTGCTACCATCCATGGAAATTGTAAAAAGGGTTATTTAGGCTTTTGTCAAGTTCTTCCTTTCATGCAATTTCACACGATACTGCCGATTTTTTCCCCAGCACCCTATAACTTGATATTTTTGGGTCAGAAATAATTTTCAGCCATAACTGACCAGCATGATCCACACAACTGATCGACTAATTACGTTTGATAATAAATGATGTAAAGGAGCATCATTAATAACAGCTTTATCATAATCATTTTTCACAAAAAATATAAGAGTATTAATCTAAGAGACAAAATTTCTTCCATGTTTTGTTGTACAAACATGAGAAACAAATCTGTACATCTACCATATGCAATGCGGAATTCTGATAGGTGCAGTATACGAAATAAGTTACTTTTTGTCAATTTTAGAATAAAATTAAAACTATAATATAACCATCTTAAACTTTTGTCATTAACAAGTTTTCTTACAGACTTTGTTAAAAGTACAAGCGATCTAGTGCACATCTACATATTCCTTAATATTAAAAACTAAATTTTCTCAATTCTTTTCTGAATACAATTCATTAATGATATGTTTACTTTTATACCACGCTATTTAATTGAGTGCAGGATAAAATATATTTCGAGATTTCCTCTACATCTGTACAACTCATTAACATAGAATTCTAAAAGAGTTGCATGGTTGCTATTAGTTTGATTTTATCACAATTATTTATCGCACTTTTTTCGCACCACAACACATTTGAATGTGTAAGGCATAGAAAAAGCCTTGGCAATAAATTAAAGCTATTAAAGCCAATACATGGATGTCTTAACAAAAAATTTCTTAACTATACTTGGCGAAAACTATTCTAATGTATAAATGTCATACTGGTAGCCGATTTCTGGATGGTGCAAGGTGCCCTCTGGGACTTGGTACTGCAACCGTACCTTCTAGGCAATTTTCAAAATTATAATCATAACTGCACATTAAAAATGAAGATCAATTTTTATTTTGACGTAAATCCATAGTTAAAATAAGATTTCAAATATTTAGTGTAACTTATTCTTCATTAAAGTAGTTTATGCAATGCTAAATATATAATTACTTGCAGACATCACTCCGGAATATAATGGGAAATACATCAACAATTTTCATAATTATATCTCTTAGAGTTATATTTTCCACCAGACCAATTCTTTTTCAACAAATTGCAATTTCAACATCTTCAACTGAAAATTCCTTCAAAACCAACCTTTTTTCAGAATTCTCCAGCTGAGTGCATATATGTTCCAACTCGCGCACCAGTAGTACTTTTATGCACTTGGCAAAGCATGTGATTGAGAGATAAGGAGAATTTGGTGTCGCAAGCACTACATTTTTGATGCAAGTTGGCATAAAGGATTGTTAGATTTAGTGAAAATATGGAGAGAAAAAATCTGAAGATAGTGATTGAAAAAAAATTTTTTTTTTTTAAAAGAATCGAATGAGTTTGAAAACTATGAATATTTAATTAAATGCTAGGAATACTGTTTAAAAAAAAAAAAAAAAGCAGAGAAAGCTTAAATTGCACTACTAAGTGTTGCTATTTCATATCCTTAAAAAGATAAAACTCAGATCGTCAAAAATTTTGAGATTGAAAAGATAGTCCAAAGATTAGCAACTGATTGGAATTTATTCTACAAATTAACTTAAAACATTTCACATTGTGATGGTAATCACTCTTTAATTATAAAAATCGAACCAGGCTCTCAGGTCTAGAAACTACAACAGACATTACAGTGGATTTCGTACCACCAAAAGGCATATTTTACCATGGGAAGGCAAAAACTCCCCATAGTACCAGAATTAAAGGGCTCGAGTAAAAAAAAAAAAAAAAAAAAAAAAAAAGAAGAAATAGAATTTTACTTAAGACATGGTAAAACATGGATTGTGAACACTAAATTAAACAGTTAGCTTTTTATTTTTTAAGCTATCAAAATTTATACACTTATTTATCTTAAATAAATTTTTAACAAGTATACACCTTATTTTCTAAAGAAAAACAAAGCAGTTAATATAAAACCAATCTGCTTACCAGACAAAACAGTGTTTGCATATAGATCTTTACGAATATCCACATCACACTTCATGATAGAGTTGTATGTAGTTTCATGAATACCGCAAGATTCCATTCCCAAGAAGGAGGGTTGGAATAGAGCCTCTGGACACCTGAACCTCTCATTGCCAATAGTGATGACTTGACCATCGGGCAGTTCATAGGATTTCTCCAATGAGGAGGAAGAGGCTGCTGTAGCCATTTCTTGTTCAAAGTCTAAAGCAACATAGCACAGCTTTTCTTTGATATCACGGACAATTTCTCTTTCAGCTGCAAGATTAAGATTTTAAGTCACTAATACAGATATTAAAATACTGAATTCAGAATGTAACATAAATTTTTAAGCAAAGGAAAAGATAACTTAATATTGCAAACAAAAAGGAAACATTAAGTGATATTTCACCAATTAAAAATATTTCTTTCAGATATCGCTAACGAAAATTATTCAATAATCTCAGCAATATGCAACTAAAGTAGTAAAAACAATTTTAGTTTAAGTATTAAGTACAAATCTCTGGACTGCTCTATGATGTCACATTGACATCACAGAGCAATCTGGAAAAATTTCTCTGCAAAATAAATGCTGGTGCCTAACTTTTTTTTTTAAAAAAGTTTCTTATATTTAACTTTTTATTTCTCATAGTTCTGCAGTGTGTACTCAACACTTCAATGTATTCTGCTATAGGGGATAAGAATTTACAGATTTATCGGGGGGGGGGGGTTATTCTGTCCTCTATATTACCTTAATCTTTAAAAATGTTCAAGGTCTCATAGTTAGAACCAAAAGTGCCAAATTAAGACCTGGATGTAGAAATCAAACTTCAAAACAAATCAATTAATCAACTAACCATTTATAAATTTACTTCCAATATTTTTAAATATGCAGCAGACCAAGGGAAAAAAAAAACTTGCTAGGTTTGAGGAGCAATAAATTCTAGCAATAAGTGCATAATTGCAACAAAAAAAAAAAAAAAAAAAAAAAAAAAAAAAAAAAAAAACATTCTTTTAAATAACTGTAGGTCAAATAAAGTTTTAATGAAAGACATTAAATCAATGTTTTAATGTTACGCTTCAGTTAAAGATGCAAAACAAATTAGAATTCTCTTAAAAGAAATTTTTTGATTAAATATTTGGTTAACTCAAGTCCTCCCCAGCAAAATAGTCTTACTCATTTAAATTTTTAGTAAATTAACTTTAAATCAGTTGTGAATGCTAAAAACTTTCATTAACCAAGTTTATTTTTGTTTGCATATTCATTTACCTTCTTAACCAATTTAAATTATTCAAGACTAATCTAAGTTATTTTAGAAGACAACAGATATTTGAACATCTTTTCTTAGAAATAGCTATACAGGAATAATATATCACAATCACAGTTCAAAATATAGAAATTTTTTTAATTTAGCACAATTGCTTTCACATATTAAGAGATGTCTACGACCGGGGATAGTAGTAAACAGAAAATAGCTGTTCATTTTTATGCAGAATATATTTAGATCAATGTTTGGATTAAACATTTTCCATAAGATAACAAAAACAAAATATTACAAAAAAGCTCCAAATTATTTTTTCTAAACATTTAGGAAAACTTATTCATTTCATTTTCTTAAAATTAACATTTTGCTCCTAAAAAATAAAAATTTATTCTGTCTAGAAATTGTTTATCTTGCAGTTTTTATACAGCAAACAATAGAAATTATAGAAAAGGTTTACCCGTGGTTGTGAAAGAGTAGCCACGCTCAGTAAGAATCTTCATAAGGTAGTCGGTAAGATCTCTGCCAGCTAAATCTAAACGAAGAATAGCATGGGGCAATGCATAACCCTCATAGATAGGAACAGTATGAGAAACACCATCTCCAGAATCAAGAACAATACCAGTTGTCCTACCAGATGCATACAGAGACAACACAGCCTGAAACATCCATCAAATCAATAATTAAACAGTGGCTGGTTATCTTTACTGCTTTCAATTTTCTTTGTTTTATTTTATGCGAGTGTTAATGAATACATTAATGTGTTTAGTAAAATACAACAAATTTTTCAAGGAACCACTAACCAGATATACTCTTGTTTTATTAAGCGAAATGTTATTAACATGCTCATCAGGAAAATTATACACTATTCAAAGCATTTTGGCAGTCTGCACTGGGGAATTCAGTAGTAAAAATTCAAATAAGTCACAAATAGATATTATCTAACAGTTTTAATTATTATTTATTCAGCTCAACATATAGAAAAAATTTAGCTTAAAATAAATTCTTCTATAAAAATAGGTTTCTAAGTTCCTAATTATTTCTCCAGGGGTTGGTCTACGTTTTTCTGAGAAGGTAGCTTTTAATATAATTTCTAAATTTTCACAAAAAGTAAACAAAAAAATATGGATTTGTTTCTCACGGGATGAAAAAATAAAATTTAAGATAAAGTATTTTAACAGTAAACTACTGTTTTTCCTAAAGTTGAATTTGTGAAGGTACCACTAAACAGTAGTAAATCTGGCCTGGACAGAACCCTGTTCTCAATTATGGTTTTATCCTCACTAAGGGTTAGAAAAAGCATACAGAACAGTTTTGTTTAACTTAGGCAGCAGGGATTGTGAGACAAAGTGAAAAGCCATGAAAATTTTACTTGCAAAAAATAAGATATCAAATTGTATACCACATGTTTTGTATTTGACATAATATCTTTGAATGAGATTTATAATTAAATTGCCTACCAATGATGAATACCACACCTTTATAGTAATTTAAGAAAAATTTTAGTTCTTGCAAGTATAGCGAGGTCAGATTTTTAAAATTGAGTGAATATGAATTAAGATACAATTATTGGATTATAAAGAGATATCGGAAGCTACGAATTTTTAGAAGCATGGGCTTAATGTTTTTTGCTTCACTAAAGGCAGGTCTTTATTTAAAATAATACAAGTCTTCCATTTGAAAATATTGTACAAAAAGTGGATATTTTATGATTGTGCATTCATTAAGTTAATTAACAATTTAGCGAGGAATTAAACAAAAAACTTCCACATTAATTTTCTTAAAAAATCCAAGCCATCTAAATAAAGTACAAAACACTTTTTCATGTACTAATTCATTATGCTGATTATATCATTTATAAAAAAGTAAGTAAACACCAATGGTAGTTTTTCCCCCATTGTCTTTTTTAAGAGGTGAAATTATGATGTCACATGCTCGCTCGACTCTTCAAGCTATCATACCTTTCATCAGGGGTCTATCTAAGCCAAATTTACTACCGTTTAGCGCAAGGTTCGCCAAGTGGGCCCACTTTGAAAAAACCTGCCCAGGTTTTATTGGGTGGGCCCACCTTGAAAAAACCCCACTTGGTGGGTTTTTTCACAATTTGGTTGAAAAAGTTATAATGTTGAAATTTTTTTTTAAACAAATGAGAAAAAAAATTCTATTAAGTGATACATTAAACAATTAACAAATTTAAAGTTATATTTTCTGGTTTTAAAAAAAATAAGGTAAAACTTTATGTATGCTTTATAATTTTATGATTAATTTGTTTTTGAAATTATGAAGTTAAAATTTATCTAAAAAATGCAGTCTTTTTTCTAAGGTTAAATATTTGAAAAATGGACAACTTATACGCTTTATAATTATAAGTAATTTTAATTTCACTTTCTATTGATCGCATAAAAACATGGAAGACCATTAAATATTTATTCCAATTTAATTTTATTAAAAGTAAAAGTCACATGAAATTTTAGTTTATACTGATTTTAAATTTGTAATAAGTAACACACTCACATACAGGGGTCTGTTTAGAAGAAATTTGGGTCAGTTAATGGACTCTTCACAAAATAATTTATCTTTTAATTGGATAGAATATTATGTAAATAAAAATTAATTTCGGGCAATTTTTTTAAATAATAAATTTAAGAATTGTTTAAATTTACTTAATGCGTAACACATTAAAAGTGATACAAAACTAAGTTGTGTTATTTAAAATAGTATGTGAATTGAAATTATTAAAAATGAGAGTGATTTTGCCCATTATTCGTCCGAAATGAATATTCTGTGTTGAGCAGTATAGGCTAAATACCAAATATTTGTATGTTGCATCTCTAATTTAGAAGCAGTAATTGTTTAGCAGAATCCTGTATCTATTTACAATTTAAAAACTTCTTGAAAAAGTTCAAGCATTTTTGCAATAACAGGACCCTATTTGCACAAAAGCAAGACCCTGGTTGAAAGAATGGGACTTTACATGCTTATTTTATGTTCACAAATTATGAGTAGTTTTTTCACAATTTTACAAAAACCTTTTATAAAATGTCTGGACAGACCCCCGATATATAAATATTATATGCTTAGTAAATATAGTAAATAGATGTGTGGGAAAACAAAAAGATTAATAAACTTGTTCCTTTTATATTATTGTTGCATTTATATTTTATAGTGCTTCAGTTGAAAATTGTGAAACATTATGTATCCAACAATAAAGATTCATCAAACATTAGTGATAGTGCATCATTTAAACTTATTTTAATTTTATTATATAAACTTTTGGGATTCATTTTTTTAAGCTTATACAACATTTAATAAATAAAAATATTCACTAGGAGCACTAAATGAAAAAACCAATTTCTCCCGGGTTTTTTTCAAATAAAAAAAATCCAATTTCCCCCGGGTGTTTTCAAACCCTATTTTAGCGGTACCTTCATAAATTAAAGTTTAGGAAAAACGGTAGTTTCACAAAATTCTTAAAAATTTATTTCTGAGTCTTGTAAGAAATAATAAATCAACATTATAATTTGTATTATAAGCAAATACTTTTAAGTATTAGATTTTATTTGGAAGAACAGGTGTCAATATGGAAACATCTTAAAAATATAAAGGAAAATATATTACCTGAATGGCAACATACATAGCAGGAGTGTTAAAAGTCTCAAACATGATTTGTGTCATCTTTTCTCTATTGGCTTTAGGATTTAAGGGAGCTTCAGTTAATAGGACTGGATGTTCTTCTGGGGCTACTCTCAGTTCATTGTAGAAGGTATGATGCCAGATCTTTTCCATGTCATCCCAGTTGGTCACAATGCCGTGTTCAATGGGATATTTCAAGGTCAAAATACCTCTTTTACTCTGAGCTTCATCACCAACATAACTGTCTTTCTGACCCATACCAACCATCACACCCTAGAACAAAGAAACATATTTTAGATTGGAACAAATTCATATTTAAGAGAAAAATTTTACACATTTCATATACATCTTAAAACAATGGCAAGTAATTTTCAAGATTATTAAGAGAATATTAAAAATTAAGAAGCTTAATATCAATAAAAGAAAGATTAGAGATTAAATATTTAGCTTATTTATATTAGCAAATGTTAGAAGAGGTACCACATCAGATATTTGGTAGTTTCCTAATAATATTTGTATTTGTAGAACGGTAGGAGAATAAAATTTAGTAAAAATATAGAATATTTAAGAATTTCAGGTTTTTCTAAAAAAAAAAAAAAAAAAAAAACAGGACAAAAATTTTTTTAAAAAAAAGAATTATGAAGAATTTATTTAATAATGAAAGAATGAATTTTAAAAAAAAAATTTCCACAAATAGTATAGTCAGCAATGTTGCAATTAAAGCCAGTTTTTCCTTTAGTTTTCACACACAAATTAGAAAATGAAAAATACGGCAGGTATAAACTTTAAATTTACAGGAGTTGTGATTGCAAACCAGGGCAATTGTGTCAAATCTAACTCTTTTATAAACTGTTTACTTAAAAACTACGGCAAACAAGTTGTTAAGCAGTAGATTCTTCTTAATCAGGGTTGCCAGTCAAATATGGAGAAAAAAAAAATTCCCTGTGCTCTCCTTGTACATATTATACACAATATATTAAGAGGAAAAGACTACTGTGCTCTTGTGTGAGCTACATAGGGCTAACTATACTTTTTCTCAATTGTTGGTAAAACCTAGAGGAAAAAAGGATTAGCTGAACATACTTAAATAATGTTTTAGTAAATGAATTAAGTTTTATATAGCTGAAATATCTTTCTTTAATATCTCATAGATAACGCTTTGAGTGGTCACCATTTTTTGCAAGACTAAAATAAGAATTTCCTATACTTTTCCCAGTTTTTAAAGAAAGAAAAAAAAAAAAAAAATCAAAATTCCCTGCATTTTCCTTGTTATTTTAGATTATTTTTAATTCCCTGTGGAATACCAACCCTATTAGTCTACTCCCACCTATGTTGAAGAACAAAACTTTCAACTTAAAAATTTCAATGCAAACTTTTGAGAAGGAAAAAAAAAAAAAAAAAAAAAGAGAGAGTTGGTTTTTCTTTTTTAGTTTCCACAGAGAAAATAAGAAAATACTGGATTCTTTACCATTTGTTGTAAGAAAATGGGTAAACTTAACTTTAAGTCCAAACTTACTAATTTCTGCCATAGAATTAAAAAAGATTTTCTTCTCAATATAAATTTAATCAGTTAATAAACTTACAAGCAATTAAACTATCATTATCACTACTTTTAAGAATAAAATTTTTTTATATAATACATTATATAAAATATATAATTATGTATTTATATTTTATACAAAAATTTTAATACTTTTAAGAATATCTTATAGGATAATTAATTTAAGAATTAGTTTAATTTATAGTTTAATGCTGTGTCCATGGATCAAAATAATGTGGTTGGATTTTATTATGGAAAAGAAGTCAAATAAGCTTGTTAATTTTATGATGGTACAAGTACAATATAAAGAGAAATGTTCATAAATACCTGATGTCTGGGTCTTCCAACAATGGAAGGAAAAACTGCTCTAGGAGCATCATCTCCTGCAAAGCCAGCTTTGCACATACCAGAACCATTATCTACAACCAAAGCGGCAACTTCGTCATCACACATTTTGATCTACAAGAGAAATATTGCACACAAAGGGTTAGAAAGAAATAAGAACAGAGTTTCATAATTGCAAATTGAAAAGTTATTACTTATACATCAACCGCGGTTACAAATGTTGACTTAAGATGGAAAAAAAAAATAGTTTAAATCAATTAGACACAAGATTTATTAGAGTTTACAAAAGATGCTGGAATCTGGCATACTGCAAGGACATCCTCAAATGACATATATAAAGATGATACTCCACCCCACCCAAAAAAAGAAACACCCTAGAATTTCTTACTTTATAGGGTTTTAGAACAGATATTTACCCAATAAAGAAATACCTTGCAATATTAAATCAGGTGAATTAGAAAAATTGTAGACAAAATTATTCTACAATGGCTTAGAAAGTTTAATTTTAAAAATACTATTTTATTACATTAATTTTAATTAACAAATTTCTTCCATTCAAAATTTTCAACTGTTTATTAAAAAATATTTCAATTAATGCAAGTTTTGATAAACAGTAGATGCTAGAATTCATATAAATGTTCTATAATAATTGTCAACTTCATTTGAATGGTCATAGTTCATTCTCTTTTTAAGAGTTTAAAACTTTTTCTAATTTATTATGTTGCAATTTACCAATTTATTAGTAATACTCAAATAAAATACTTAATTATAAAATTGACATTTAAACTAAATGAAAATTAACTTAGAATATTAACTTACAACAATGTAAAAGTGAATCATTGGCACTATAAATAAATTAATTTTTTTAGCTTCATTTTGTCGAAGAAATTTTTCATAATAATTTTAAACGCAAGTTTCGGGTCAAAGCCCTAAATATTACTTCAATAAAGAGCTCTAAGAAAGCTGCAAATAACTGCTATTATCAAGGTTACTAAATAGCATTGAGAGAATACCAGGAAAAGAATTTTCATTTATATTTTACTATAAAAATTTTAACAAGAAAAGAGCAATATTTTCAGACATACTTGATAAATAAATTAATTAGATGAACTTCACATATAATAACGAACTACAATACCGGCTTTTTTGAATAAAAAATAAAAACAGCAATTTTAAGTATTTAAATAAGTAAAAATATATTTGATTGATATTGAACAAACAATAGGATCAAATAATAAAAAATACAATTAATTTTTACCAATTTATTTAAGTTTTCTTCGTTCAGCAATAATACAATGCAACGCCCCTGAAGAATATCAATCAGAAGAGGCTGATTTAATCTCTGCAATCAGAAACTACGGATATATGACTTTTATATAGGGGAGAACAGTTTCAGAAATGTGCAAATCTTGAAAAGATGAAGACTACGCAGACGATAAATAAAAATAATTAATCTATTGAAAATAAGTATACGATAAAATATTTGAATATTTTAAATTAAAATAATTATATAATGAAAATATAATCATTTATATTAAAGTAGTTAAAGAAAATATCCCTTAAAAAGAAATCGACTATTCCAAAGCCCATGTCATTTTCCATATAAGGTAAAATTATCATATCTGAGAAATTTGATTGGTCAAGAGGACTTTTTCAATCGAAATCATATCAAATCGGAGATGCAAAGTAGAAGTTAAAGTTAGAAAAAATCTCTCAGGTGGTTTAAGAGCTTCAGCTCTATTTTCACTGTATGTAAAAATTTCTCGATTGAGAATTTGGTGGTTCTAGTGAGAATCATGTTGATAACGATATTTGGTCTTGGTTGGTTGGTTGGTTGGTTGGTAGGGGATCTCTGCTTCACGCTTTTATTTCCTCTGCTATAGAATGGAGTTTTAGATGAGTTGTATTGATGCTGGTGATGATGATGACGATGAGACGTGAGAGTGAACGCTGTTCTTGAGGAAGCCAAACAAGTTCATAGTGAACTTAGTATTTTTCCTGGAGATCGGAATTATAAAAAAAAAAAAATTTCCAAGACACTTTTGGAGAGGTTGGATTAAAAAATCCAACATTTGGTGAATCCAACACTTATGGAGAGACACGTTTATCAAAACGAAAATTCTTTAAAAGGATGTAATTGAAACTCTTTTTCCCAGGCGATCAGGGAGACTTAAAAAAAGAATTTTTTTTAAAAATTTGTAACTGTATTTATGGGTTTGGAGACTGGAAACTAGAAACGTTTAGTAGACATTAAGAAATCCACTAAGTTTTTAAGAAGATTATCATGAGGGTCATAACTAAGGAGACGATGTAGGGAAAGTGGGAAAACTCCTATTGAGGCTCGCAGAGCCTGTCTCTGATGTTCAAACTTGTTGCATTCAAAGAGAAAATGGATAGCAGATTCTGGGTATTGACAGTGATCGCACAAAGGGGAGTCAACTAGTCCTATTTTTGCATATATTTCGTTAAGTTGGATTGTGTTGCTTCGGAGACGCGAGATTAAGATATCATATTTCCGGTTTGGGAGTTGATTGAGGGAGGTTTTATTAACAGGGTGATCAAAAGGGAAACGCTTGTGGTATTTTGAGTTAGTCCGGAGGTTATTGAGTTCGCGGTTTGAGTCTAGAGCTGCTGAATATGATAAGTCCTCAGGTGAGATAAGAGGGATGGCTCGAGGAGCATTGGTGGCATGTTTGGCCAGTTTATCCGCGGTTTCATTGGGTGGGATGCCGACGTGTGCTGGTGTCCAGGCTATCGTAATTGATTTAACTTTTGCAGTTGCTGAAACGATCTTATTTTGTAGGAGGAGGATGCTGTGGGGGGATTTATGGGTAGCCGAGATGAGGGCAGTGATTGCGGACTTACTGTCCGATAAAATAACGTAATCCAGATACTCTGTAGTGATTTTTGTGATTGCTAACCAAATTGCTAGAACTTCTCCGGTGAACACTGAGTTGATAGGGTGGATTTGAGAGATATAGGACATGTTGTTCTTTGAGTTAACAGCCGCAATACCTGTGTTCGAATTGGATTTTGAAGCATCGGTAGCCAGGATGGTATAATCTTTCCAAAGGGTGTGGAGGGTTTCCTGAAAGAGAGGGAGGATTTCGTTGGGATTTTTCGTAGTTTGGAATGGAAGATCGTGTATATAAATATGGACGTTCGGGAGATCTGTGAGGAATGCTGGAATGTGGAAGGGGATGATATTGTATTTGCTTATGCCCTTATGGTTGAAGATGTCCTGAAACTTGAGGAAAAGGTGGGGTTTCTTTTTAAGTCTAGTAAAATGAAATTTATGCAAAAGTCGATGCATTGGAGAGTGAGATCCAAGGGAGCAGTGACGGAGGTAGAATTTCTTTGCTGCTAAAACAAGTCTGTGCGATATTGGGGTGGTGCCAGCTTCTTTGTGAAGGATATGAATTGGAGTCCAGCGTGGGAGGCCTGTCGCTGCGCGGAGGCTAGAGTTGTAAATTGTTTCGATTACTCGGAGATGTGATTTTGGCGCAGAGAAGAGGATTGGGCTGCCATACTCTAAAGTGCTTCTGATAGTAGCGTTTACAATCTGAGTGAGGTGGTAGGTTCGAGACCCCCACTGTGTACTAGAGATTCAGCGGAGTGCATTAATTTTTTTTAAACATTTCTTTTTTAGGTATTGAAAATGGCCGAGGAAAGAAATGTTTGCGGTGTAATAGATGCCGAGAATTTTGATGGAGTTGACTTGGGGAATTCGTTCGTTAAAGATTGTTAATTGAATTGTGGGTGAGAGACGTTTGTTGGAGAAGTTAATAGTTGCACTTTTAGAAGGTGAAATAGCCATTCTCCAATCCGTACACCAAGTTTGAATGGCAATGAGGGCATCTTGGAGTTTAGCAATAACCCTGTCAAAAGATTTTGCAGCGTAATAAATGTAGATGTCATCAGCAAACACAAGAATTTGTACTCCAGTGGGAAGGTGTTTGTGGATGTCTTTAAGGTAAAACATAAAAAGAAGAGGGGAGAGGACACTGCCCTGTGGGAGGCCCTGGGGTTGCTGGAAATCTTTAGACCGGGTGTTGCGCCAAGAGATGTAGAAGGTTCTATTGGAAAGAAAATTTTGTAAGAAGAGCGCTGTTTTTCCAGAAATGCCGGCCGATAGGAGTTCGGTGAGGAGACCATCAATCCATACGTTGTCGTATGCAGAAACTAGATCGAGTGCGACACAGACAATAAATTTTCTCCTTTCACGTGCTTCTCGTATGTCATGGTAGAGTATTGAGTGAGCAGTGTTACAGTCTCGAAAGGGGAGGAAGCCAGTGTGGGAGGGGGGGAAGATATTTTGTTTAAGGCTAAAATTAAGGAGCCTTTGAAGTAGCATCCGTTCGTATACTTTAGCGAAAGTAGAGGTGAGGGCGATCGGTCTATAGCTTCTAATTTCTGATGGGTTTTTTCCTGGTTTTAGGATCGGGACGATTTTTGCTAGGGTCCATGAACTTGGGGGTTGGGCTGCATCTTGAATGGCATTAAAGTAGTTAAGGAGCTTAGTTGGATAACGGGAGTGAATAAATTTAATGAGAATAGCTGGAATGCGGTCTGGCCCAGGTGCCGTATTTTTTGTTCTATGTATGGCAGCATCCAGTTCGGTACGCGTGAAGGGGGTATCCAAGTGATTGTGGCCTGTACCCCAAAATGAAAAAGGGATTGGGCAGGGGCTTTGAGCTTTAAAAAGGTTCTCCCCCAAACGGTTCGCTTGGTCGAGTGGGCCAGTGATGTCTGTCGCTTGGTGGGTTAAAATCAAATTTCCGGCGGGAGCAGAGGAATTTCGCGTTGAGATGCTTTTTAAGATTTTAAAAATGTTTTTTGAAGACCCTAAGTTGGAACAAATTTTGTCCCAATAAGTTCTTTTTCTGCTTTTAATGTATTGACGGAGTTGGGCGGAATAGTGTTTGTATTTCAGCCAATATGTGGATGAGACTTGTTTTTTTGCCTTGCGCAAAAATTTCCGCTTTTGACCTAAGAGAAAAACGCATTTTTGATCCCACCACGGGGTCGTGGGATGGGGAGAAAATTTTGTAAATCGGGTGTTGTCGTTGACTACGGAGATGCAAGTATTTTCTATGTTCCTTGCATTGAAATTATTGTTTGAAAGAACTTCAGCGATTTCATTCTGTGCATTTTGCAAAAGTAGGTACGGGCGTGGTGGACAAGGGTTATTTAAGGAAAATTTAATTTTGGTTAAAACTGGAAAATGGTCACTATCGAATGGGTCTGGAAAGACAGAGAAAGAAGATTTCTGGAAAAGTTCAGGGGATACTAGGGTAAGGTCTAATAATGTCTGTTGATGATGTGGGCCGCTAAAATGGGTGGGAGTACTTGTATTCAAGATAGTGATATTATTTAATAGGATCCAATCGAGGAAGATATCCGCAGTTTGGGAGGCCGAGGCAGAGCCGAGGGCTCGGTGTCTCACGTTGAAATCTCCAATAATGATGAAGGGTTTCTCAATATTGGATAAGAAATTTTCCAACCATTGTGAGGAATAATTTCCGTCTGGGGAGTAGAGATTAACTACCGTGATTTGTCTATTGTTAACTTGGATTTTGGCACCGAGTATCTCAGTTCGGGAAGGGGGGAGATTTTGGAAATAAGTTTTTTGAAATGGGATATGTTTCGAGATGGCTAGGAGGGTGCCACCACCTCTATGGTTAGGGGGCTCACGATCCTGTCGGAGAGTAATTTTGTTTTTAAAAGTGATTTGGTCATTGGTTTGAAAAAAGGTTTCTTGAATACCAATGATATCGGCTTCAAGGAAAATGGTTTGACTCAGCCAGTGTCGTTTATTTCTAAGGCTGCGCGCGTTCCACTGAAGGAAATTTATTGTGGGAGTCAACATGCTAAAAACTTGAGTTTTTTGTTAATAAATTTATTTGTAACTTTTTAAGGTATCCCTAAACGCCTGGGGAGTCAAAAGGAGGATTTTTTATTTATTTTTTTTTTTTTTTATTTTTTTTTTTAACAAACAAGTTAGAAGACGTTTTCTAAAGAGTCAAAAGGCATTTCGCCGTCAATGTTCGGCGGTAAAAGAGGCATTGATAGGGGCTGCTCTTCTTTTAATGACACTTCGTTTCCTTCTGGTTGATTAGTACAGCTTTGTAGGGGAGGATTATTAGGCTTCTTTTTCTTCTTTTTATTTTCCCGTTCGGGTGAGGAGACAGGTGAGTGGGTCACTCTGTCTTCCGCGGGGGGCCCCTGAGGAAGGCTGCTACGCTGGATGTTTGCGATTGCTGGAATTAGGACTTGGTTGATTGTTTTCGTTAAGTTCTCAATTTGGGCCGCCAGCAACGAAACTTGTTTTGTGCATGTGCTCTCAACTAACTGTTGTATTGATCCCGTAAACTTGTTCAGTTCTGATTTTAACTCGGTACGGGTTATATATTCTCCTGCCTCGGATTTCGTAATCTGGGCGAGTGAGGGTTTTTTTGAAAATGCTATTCTTCTTGCTTCGCAGAGCGGAACATGGTGTGTCGATTTTATTTCGATTAGTTTTGAGTAATTTACTAGTGCTGGACAATCTCGCTGGTTAGGGGTGTGAGGACCGTTGCAGTTTCGACAACATGGGTTGTTGGTGCATGGGCTCGGATGTTCGGAGTGGAGGCGTCCGCAGTTTTCGCATCTGGATGGTTTCATAGCAGTATTTCTCGGGGTGTCCAAAACCCCAACAATTTTTGCAAATGGTGATACTGTCTTTAAATATTTTCGTTTCATAGAATTGGTACCAAAGCCGAATTTTGTCCGGGATAGCTGTTCCAAGGATATTAAATAAGATTGTAGATGTTGGCTTTCCGCGGTTTAAAAATCGGCGGATTTCGAGAGCCTGAGCTTTATTTTCAGAGTTAAATTCTCTGCTAATGTCTAACACTTCGGTTTCTGCCGGTAGATTTCTGACGATGCATTTTGTAGTTATTAGTTCTAAGAGGCATTTGACTGTTACTTGAATGTCAAGTATAGTTTTGATAGCTAAAACGTACCTTGCTGTTTCCAAGTCTTTACATTGGATTAATAGTGCCCCATTTTTTTGGAACCTAATGCTTTTTATACCTTTGTTTGGTACAGAGTTTGATAAGTCACATTTGAGCCGTACTGGTGAAGTTTGGGGTATTGTACAATGTTTTTCTTTGGCCTCAATGATGAACCAAAAATCCGTTGAGCCATTTTTTTTTTGCTTCAAACAGGATATTTTCTAAAGGCTCATTGGATTGCCATCTCTGTGGAGAGTCTGAATGGCTGGGCATTCTTGCAGGTGCGCCCCCAAAAAGTAAAAAGTCAAAAAGGCTTACCTGTTTCTTTGTATTCAAGAGAAAGGGAGAGATGATGTAACCCTTGTATTTTGTGGCAGCTTCTTGTCATTATACTAGCATCATGCTAGAGGTCAATCTATCCGGCTCGAAAGATTGTGTCAAAAGCACAAACAGTTGAAGCTGTTGTTATCCTTAAGGAAAGATCGAGAGTAAAAGGTGGTTTCACACTTTGGGGAAGAGAAAAGAGTTCGACACTTTAAATTCGAAGTTTTGTGAATCAATCCCAAATAGGCGTCATCATCTCGATGGCACCAAGAAAAGAACAAAGCAACCTGTGCTTATTATCAAAAAAGTAAATTCAAAATCACGTAGCGCCAAAAGCTGCGATAATACTTCTCATTAGCTGGCTTTTATCCCAAAGAAAGGAATAAACACACGTATTATATTATGGAATAGTTTGAAGCATCTCCAAAATTCTAAGTTCTACACCAATTCAAAATTCCCCCGCGATCAAAACGAAGTTTTCAATAGTCTCCTACCATCCATCAAGTTCTAATATCTTAACTATTCAAGATGTTTATTTTCAGATTGAATCACTTTAACTACCTATTTCAATATTACAAGACTTCACGATATTTGGTCAAAAAGTATAAAGTGAGCTTAGCGCCTGCTTTTGTGAAGAAGATTACTTTGAATTCCATCAATCTTCTTATAACCCTATTTTGATTGTATCTTAGCTACTACAATATCATTGGCTTAAATCTAAAATTCCAAACCTAAATTGTAATTGTATAATGAGTGATGAGGATAAAGTTACAGCTAATTCATTCCATATAATTTTTGAAAGGGTTTAACATTTGTTATGTAAATGGCGCATTCATAGTACCCGCCTGGGACAATTATCAGCTAAGATTAAAAATGTATCTTTATGAAGTGAACTATATGCAGGTTAATTCTCTTTTAGAAAAGTGAAATCTTTCATCATTTTTAAATAAACTTCAATTGTTTATGCAAAAGTAGAAAACTTGTGCTCTGCAGTTTATCAGTCAAAATTATTGCTCTAAGGATAGAGTAAAATTTATGGCCCATGGTATGTCAAAATTTTCCTCGTGCCTTTACTGATACCAATGCTCATTGTGAGTCTTTTCATAATAAATAAGAAATAGAGTGCTTTCAATAGAAGGGTAAATAAATTAATGAAATACTTTTTGCAAATTAGAAAATATATTTTTAGGGCATATGTTTTTCGTAGATTAACCAAAACCCATCTTTGTATATATCCAACCTATTTTAAAAGACACTACAATGGTATAAAATTTCTGATAGTGATGTTTATAAAACTTCTGGTGACTTATATGTTGTAATTAGAATAAATGATTCTCGCCCTGAACCTGATTTATGTAGTTATACATATGCCACATTTCTCCTTGCCTTATCCTGTGTAGCCATTTATATGTTTCTGATTGCCTGGATAGTTTTTTGCTTTGTAAACATATTCATAAGTTGCATTCAATAAATTTGAAAGTTTTAGACTATCAGAAAGATTGTCCAACGGTATTGTACAGTTCTTTTAATGGTAATCCATTTGATCAAAATTTTGATATTTATGAAACTGATAATTTTAAATTAAATGCTGAAGATGATGCAACTAAACTTAAAAGGAGCATCAGTCAAATTTTTATTCAATGCCACTATCACTCCAGAGTGCCATTATCACTGGATAATGGGAGTGCCTTTATCACTCCTTCATTCCATTTAATTTTAATTGGAAATCAAATACAGACAAAGGTATTTCTGAATGTAACCAATATATCTCTCAGTTGACAGATTTTCTTGCAAATGAGAAAGTGCAAAACATTTTGTTACCACAAGTTATTGAAAATCTAAAGCAATTAATATCTTGTTGCCGTGACATATCAAAAGTATGAGTTGGATGGGTAGTTCCACCAAAAAGAGTAGTGAGACCGCTTTGAAGGTGTCACAATTATGCCTGGAAAATGATGAATGTGACATGTTTAATAATTCATGTGCTATTATTTTTTTTATGTATGTGTGCTTATAACACTTTCCTGGTAATTAAAAATGTTCTCTTAAAATTTATATTTCTGTGTTTAATGTCTCTCTTTCACTCTGTAATTCAAGTTGATTCAAACTAATTTATGCAATCCTTTATTAGATTTGCAATTTGAATAGTAGTGCTTTTAACTATATACTTAACCATTGGTTGAAACCTTAACAAGGTACCTTGATTGCAATATTAATTTGAAGCAGCTTGTTCTCTTCTAGCTATTGCTTGGATTGTACATGGAATTGTCCTGTAATAATTTAATATAGTTTATTTTTTATCTAAAAATCAATTAGTATTCACATTGCGGTTTGTTCTACTGATGATTCATATTTGTCCTGAAGAATAGTCTCACAGCATTGTCTGCTTAAAGCTTTTCTGTGAGATATGTTTACCAGGACTTAATCTTTCCACAACGGTTTATGCAGATTGTCACTTACTTTGAAGAATATCTCTGTGCTGTCACAAGGTAACATTTCAGTCATTCATTTTGCAATATGTATTAAATAAAATAGTGTATTTTTTTTAATTCATAAAAATAATTAAGTTCTTTATTTTCTGGCATGGTTGTTAGCTATTAATATAATTGCAGTCTTAGATTGGATTCTGACCCACTGCAGAATTTTAAGGTAACATGATTTCTGCTTTTCCATCGAAAAAAAAAATGCTTAAGCAGACAATAGTTATAAAGAAGACTTTTGGCTGTTCCTTTTATCAGGATGTTGCCTCTAGTAGTGGCCATTGACCTTATATGATTGCACCTGCAAGCACCATCATAGAATCAAGCTCGTTACAAATACTCTTTGTCTATTGTATAAGAATGAAAAGAAATGACATACTTCAAATTGTAAGATCCAACTTGATTTTTTTCCTATTTTATACTTTTGACATATGCTGTACTCTTACTTACCGCTAAAAAATAAATAAAATGAAAAAATAAAGATAAAAAAAAGAAAATGTATTTATTTATCATTTCTTAAAGATACATATCAAGAGAAAGCTACCATTTCATAGTTTATATATATATATATATATATATATATATATATATATATATATACATATATATATATATATATATATATATAAATCCTAGGTACTTAATTCACTTTATATACAAGCTATTACTACAATATCAGTACAACTATTTCAGTTTAAATGAATTTCAAGTTATAATTTAATGCTACTATATTTAATTAAAAACTTCTTGAATTTGGAAAATACGTCCAATAGTACGTTAGTAGAAGTCATCTGACTTAAACACTGATAAGTATTGAACAATGGCTTGCTCTTGACTAATAGAAAACAGAGTTTTGGGAAACGAAAAGCGTTGATGAACTTATTTTTAACGAACAAATTTTTATGACTGGATTCCAACATCTTTTTATTTTGAACTAGCTGAATATCCGCTCTTCGAACGGGATTAATAAAATAAATAAAGAATAACTCGGTACTGAGCAACGGAACGAAATCATGGACAAAACTGATCAGCATATACTGATAAAATCAATAAAAAAAAAAAATAAAAAAATAGAGATTTTGACTGTATTCATCATCACTAAGCATAATATCGAAATTTACCATTAACTTGGAATTTTTTTAAATAAGTTACTTTTTTAATTCATATAATAGGTATTACCCATGTTAATTAAGCATCATTGGTGACAATAATAGCATGGTGCTTGTTTAAACTTAACGAATAAGTATCTGAACTCCATAAATGCCTATTGAAATACTAAAAAATAAGCATAGCTTATTTTTTAGTAGTTCAATATGCATATCTTGCATTACTTAAATGAATTAAGCATTGGCGTTAGCCCTTTGACACAGAATTTTCATTTAACATTGTTTTCATACTTTTTTTCATTATTTCTTTGTATTTATTTAGGTCAGAATAAGTGAGACATAGTATATTTTGAATTTTAATAATACATGGTAAAATGAAATACAACATGAAACACCATGTCTTTTTCTGGGTAAAAAGGTAAAATCTTTCAAAAGCAGCTCATTTTCAAACAATTTAACAAATATGCAGTTATTTAGATCTTAGCTAAATATTTATTTATAATTGAAACTTTTTCACTTTACAAAATCTATTAATAAATTTTTGAATATGAATCAAAGATTTTTTTTTTCTAAACTATTTACTTTGGATTTTATATTTCAGTAAAAATACAAAATTCTGTAATCTAACGTATATTTTTTATCAACTATATGACTGTTTTTATTTTTTATTTTTAGAGAATACCAAAAAAGTATATTCTTGCTAGAAATCAAAAGGCAAGAAATGTGGATTTCTGACCCCCAAGATATTGGGCGTAGCTGGAAATATGGTTCCAATAGTTTGGTTAGGAGAGAGTTCCAAAATTTGGACCCTTTAATGTTAATTTTACTTTTTGTGTATTCTACTGTCTCGAGTACTTTTTAAATGAAATTCTACCTAACAATTAAATTTTTTTCGACTATTATTTTATAAAATATTAAATATTCCTGATAAGTTATATTTTGCACAGAATTCGCAAAAATATTTCAAATTATTTTAAAAGTTTTTGAGATATGGTGAAATATGCAAAAAGTAAAATTAACTTTAAGGGGTCTAAACTTTAGACTGTTCTCCTGACAAAACTATTGGCGATCGCAACACTCGAATACGCCATCTGGGGAGAGACCGGTTTCATGCTTTTAGCCCTTCTCCCTGCCATCTCCTCCTCTTTTCAGTTGTATAGGAATGTACTACGCCATTTTCCCTTTTCTTAATATTTTTCCTTTTTATTTAATAAAAATATTTTTTTAAATTTCCGTGATACTTTTCTTTAGAACTACGTTTGATGTAGTTTTCAGTTCCATATAGTTTTCCGAATTAAAAGATTTTAATCTACATGAAAATCGAGAAACTAACGTACTTCCTTCTACTATGACTTTCCACACGCTAATAGGGAAAGCATGTGAAGTATTGCCATAGGTAGAGAGTTCTGCTCTACGCCACCTGCAGCCCATTTCGATCGCCAATCGAGATATTAAAATCTCTGCTCTCGGTGCTCCGTCGTTCGATGGCGCTATACATACTCTCCAGAAAAACTTTTGTTATATAGCAGAAAAATGAGTCTGCAGATAAATGAGAACGATTAAGTGTAAGCTCGGTCACAATTTCATTATTAATTTATTTTGTACTCAAAACTAGCGTTAATGTAATAGCTTAAATTTTTTTAAATGAAGACATACAAGCCAAAAAGGTTCCAGGATATGAAAATCATCAGCAGTGAGTACTGACGATTGGAAATTTGGTAAATGGTTTTATTGACCTCAATCTGCTTATTCACAAACACAACAGCCTCTTACATTGCTTATATGCCTCAACCTCGCGATCCGAAGCCATGGTGGCTAAGAGAATAAAACTCCCGCCTCCCAATGAGGGGTGAAACTAATTCGAATTCTAGTGATGGCTGGCGATACGGATTTCGCACCCAGGCAACACCTCCTAGAATAAGGAAGGCCTCAGCACGGATCAATTTAGTTGTCCGATGTGACGAAGTTAACTGCGCAGTTGATGAAAAATAAGAAAGATGTCATTACGTTCGGGGTACTAAGCTGCGCAGTGGTTGAAAATACGAAATATGTCATTACGTTTGGACTACTAAAGGATATTTATGGTAACCTGCGCTGAGGCCTACTCTTTCTAGGAGGTGTTGACCCAGGTCACACCGACCACAGTGTTAACGTAAAATATCCTCAATGGTAGACGGATTTTGGGTTAGAGTTCCCTTGTCGTCAAAAAATTTTTTTAAACCCATTTTTATACTTTCCACTTATTGCACATTTGACGTAACTATTAAAACTCAACAGTAAATAATCTGTAATCAAAACTCTAATCTGTCCTCATAAAAGAGAGTATTCAACGATTCGAAAATAAATTTTCTATAACGTGAATTTTTCTCCTTTTTAATGTTATTCTTATTTCCAATAACTTTTTATAATTTCAATGTTATTGTTTTATTGTTTATCTTAATGTGCTTTGATTCACATTATTTCGAAATAAATAAATAATAATTGATAACCATATAAAAATGGTATCGACAACTATTTTTTTAACAGCAAACTCTTGTCATAGTTTTATTAACTTTTCAACGCAAGTAATTAAAATTTTATACAAAGGAGCACATTCAATGTCGAATAAACATAATATATATAAACAATTAAACAACAATTTAAACTTCGATGCAGAATTATCTTAATATTATCTTAATTATCCTAATTATTAATAATTAATGCGAAGGTTAGGAAATTTGCGACGTACAAAGGTTAGGAAATTTGCGAAGTACGAAGGATAGGTAATGTGCATAGGATGATTAGACTCTACTTGGCATAACTATTATTTTAATTAATATCCAAATTTACTTTTTCTTACAACAGAACGTAAGAAAATAATAATAATATTGCAGCTAAGTTTTTATAAGAGAAGACTTAATAATTTGAAAATAATTACGAGCACCTGCTAACATACTCTTAATATCAAAATGATATAATTTCATTTGAAAACAAATAATAAACATAGCAAAGAAAGCAAACATTTTTAACTATCTAAAAATTTGAAAACATTTTTATTTAATTTTTATTTTTAAAGCAGAAATCACAAACGTGCATGCACGAAATTATTTGAATTTCTATTTTAATTCACAATAAGCGAGATAACTTTCCTATTTCTTGCAACCAAGACTGATATTCAACAGCCAATCACAAAAGCCTATTGCTCTTATGCTGTCATATTTTTGTTGCCATTTTGTAGAAACTATTGTTAAAAATTAGTTACCAATTCCTATAAAAATGGAGAACTATAAACAATGAATTTCAGCTTTATTCAAAGCAAAAATAAGTAGTTGAAAGCTTTTTCTGATTAATTGTTATCAAATGTTTTCTTTTAAACTTAATTTTTGCTTCATTTTCAATCAGCTCTTTTGATTTGTATTGTTATTTAACCAGTTGGAATCTATGTTAAATATTCAAACAATAATTTTAACTCCATATTTTTAATATGAGTTTCATTGAGGGAATTGGTGATGAAGTAGTTTTATTTTTCATTATTGTGTTTGTTTTTGCTCTAGCAGCTCTAATAACTCTAGTTGGCTCTGTGCCTTCAACAGGTACAACAGTACCTAGACGATATGAATATGAACATATAGCATCTGAACAAAGACAGGTGCGAATTCTAAAATTTCATCTATCTTCTATGACACTGCCAGTGATTTTTTTTTCATTGCTAACAAATTGTAGTTCCTATTGAAATTAGATACTTTATTAATCTATTGATTAGCTAATTGTGTTTTTTTCTAGGGACTTGCCTAGTATAGATAATCACGGTCTATGGACCGCGAAATACTGTTTAGTCTTTTCAAACACACTCATACGACCTAAAATACGTAATACATGATTTAATCAAGTGACCTAAAATATGTAATATCACTTATGTATGACGCACTATACATGATTAAAATTTGAATTATTTACTCCTTACTTTCAATTCAATTGACAGGTTGTGCTTAACTGAGGTATAACCACATAGATTGATTGCCATATTGAAGAGTGTTGAACAAGAAACTAAACTAAAACCTGCAAGAGGCTTTAAAAAAAGAAAAAAAGGGGAGATTTCCGAATCCTGACTTGTGCCAGAATAATCGCCAAGTCTTGGGAAACTTCTGGGCAGCGGCCCGCGAGAAATTAAATAAAACAATCACAGAGGTCACAGATTTAAAAAAAAAAATTGCAAATTTAAAATCTATTTGGCAACTTTGCGATTATAGCTGGTGCAACAGATCACGATACGGAAATATTCCCCAAAAAATGCTGAAGGAGACAAATTTCAAGTGCAGCCACTACCAAGAAAATTTCTACACGTGTCTTTTTTTAAATTTTCGCAGGTTTAAAATAAGGATGTAACGAATATTTGGCCCTTTTGCAGAATATTTGACTAACCAAATATTCTGCAAAGTATTATTTGGAAAATTATTTTTCGACAATGTTATTTTCAAGGAAATTTCAATAAATTTAATAAAGAATAATCGGTACTTTTCGGTTAGCCAGACACAAATGTTGGCGATTGTGAACCAAATGCGAGCCAAGTTGCTAAGTGAAGTGAATGACAAAACAGTCAACAGAATAAATATCGAAAATGTTCAACTGTAAACAAATATTTATTAATGTCAAGCAAAACAAGTTCAACTATAAACAAATATTATTGAATTGTAAACAAAAAGTTTGGCGATTTTTTGCTTGCGTCTGGCTAACGGATAACTATTGAATAATCTAAAATTGTATTTTTACTTTTTACACATATTTGTTAAATTCTTAAAGTTGTTAATAACTTGTTCTGAAAAACAACATGGAAAAGCAAAATTTGAAGAATTGAACCTAGATTTCTTTATACTGAACTATGAGCTTTTTTAAAATTATATTCAGGCAAGTCAAGTTTTTTGCCCAACACTATATTTTAAAAATTTATAATTTATTTATTTTTTGTATTTCTGTTTTAGCTAAAGCTAAGCTAATATTGTTTAACTATTGTTAATAGTGCATTTTTTATTTCCATTTTTAACTTTTCTTTTTATCAGCATTTTTATTATCTATTAGCCTTTTTTTTAAAGAGCCTTTCTAATAAACGTTATTCTTTTATGGTCACTTTTTTTAAAAATATGGCAATGAGAAAAATTTGAATTAAGATTTTTAACGTTAAAACTATTGTTAATTTAGAACGATTTTTGTTTTGGTTTGTATAGTCTTTTTCTTTTTCACAAAACTTATGTTTTTATTATGTTGTGGCAATTAAGAGGGTCTCTATTTGACTTTACCCATCACTTTTTTCTTAAGAGTACAGTAATTGGAAAACTGAAATATTTAGCTTAAAAATTTTCTTTCAAAAACTAAGATCAATTTTTTGCACTTTTGTATATAATCTTTGTTTTTATAGGTGCTTTTATGATAGCACTGCATTTTTAAAAGCGTTTCTATCAGGCATTATCTATTGTTAATGTTGGAAAATATTGTTTTTAGCTTTAAAGTTTTGTTTTAAAAATTAAGAGGATACTTTTCTAATTTTTTTTCAGTAACTGTTTGCCAGTTTTTTTTTTTTAATTTTAAATATTTCTTAGTATCATAATATCTAATTATCTTTATTATCCTAAGCATAGCTATTAAATTTTTTTTCTTCTTCCCTTTATCCCATACCTGCTATACAGCTAATTTTTTATAATGACTAAATTTTTTATTCTAAATTTTTTAATAAGATTTATTAATGACTTTTTTAAAAAAACAAATGCATAAATAAATATTTTAAAAAAGTGATTATTTCAATGCGTTTTTAGAAACTCTCATGTCATAATTTAACATCGTAGAAAATAACGGAAATGTCAAAGTCATGTGGGGAAGCTCGCTAAAATTGAAGAAAAAATTGTGAAAATTTGCGATGAAATCAGCACAAATAAAGCTCATTAATAAGAAATTATTTGAATGCTTGATTTAAAATTCACATGTCTGAATGAAAATCGAAATTTTTAAAACCTCGTTGGAATGCATCACAAAAACCGCGGAAAAAATTATTAAAAAATAACTGGGATTTACGATGAAATCACCAAAAACAAAGCATGTAAAAAAGTGGTTATTTAAATATGCGATTTATAGCTTGCGTGTCATAATAATATCGTAGTATATATTAAATATGGGATTTTCAAAATCACACGAAAAAGCATAGCAATAGCTTTTGAAAAAAAAAGAAAAAAAAATCATTTAGATTTACAATATAATCCACCCATAAGCATGTCAAAAAGTGATCTATTAAATATTTGATTTATCATTCATGAGTTGTAATACCATAATAAATGTATCAAAATTTTAAAAGCCACATGGAACTGTTATTTGGATAGACAACAGTTACAGCTAGTCAAAAAGTGATTACTCAAATTTGAAATTTGCACATTGTATTAAAAATATCTGATTTTTTAAAACCATAAGGAATTTCATAGCAATAATCGTTCAAAAGCTATCTAGAGACAACATAGATTTACAATAGAATCTGTGCAAATTTAATGCATCAAAAAGTGATTACTTAAATGTGCAATTCAAAATTTTCCAGTTTTTTATTTTAAAAAAAATTCTTTGCATTCAGAAGCTCCCGTGGGCCATACGTTGTGTACCCTTAACTTACATAAATTGAAAAATTTCTAAAAAAAAAAAAAAAAGAAAATGTTGTGCAAAGTGTTTTCTGATCCCCCCCTTCTGTATTTAGTAGGTTTTTTTTTCTTCGTCAGCACAGAGATTCAGCTAAACTTTGGGAACTATGGGTCTTTTGGAACCAGGACTTTTGAATTTCTTGGTGATTTTTTACTTAAAGTTTAGAAAAATTAATTATGAAATTAATAATTATTAAAAATTTATTAAGTTAAATTTAAATAATAAAAATTTCTGCTTCAAAGACATACATAAAAAATAAATGTTTTATGATTATGAAAAAAATGTGAGTGCTAATATAATAAAAATAATTTAACAAATTAAAATCAAATATCTATCAAGTTAGCTCAAAAGTTTTTTTCTTCTTTTGTTATAAACACTAATAATAGTTAAGCTTAGTTTTGCTATAATTCTTTTGATATATTTTTTTTCTTTCTGTTTTTTTCCTTTCTTTCCTAATCTGGGGAATGTACATGTTGAAAAGTTACTCCTCAAATGTGCGAGTGCAGACCTGTGCGTCGTAAAAACTGATGAAAATCAGTTTTTACAACCCACAAAGTTATTGCTACTGATATCAGCAATCAGTAGCAATAACTAACGAAAAATCAATAGATAAAATGACCCAACCGTCCCTTCAAACAGTAGACACTCAAATTAGTTATTTGAATTTTGCATGTCGTAATAATAACGTATGGAAAATAAAAAGATTTTTTTAAAGAAAATGATGTATTAAAAACTAAATTTAAAAAAGATACAAATTTGAAAATTACTATCAATAATGTCCGAAAAAACTAGTATAAGTCTTTTTCAAAGAATCAACACAAATCCAGTAACCGTGGCAAAAAGTGATTACTGTGAAGAATAGGCTTAATTTTGGAGTTTTAAGCATAATCTTTAGTCTTTTTCAGATAAGAGAGTTGATCAGAAGGATGCATCTGATGAAGGAAAAAGAAAAGAAAAGCCGAAAGGCAGTATGACGTTAATGTCTCAAGAATTAAAAAAAAAAAAAACTCAAATTTTTTATTTTTTATGTCAGAGAGAAAAGAAGCCCATAGCTCTAAATCTCTGCTAGTTATGAGAGATATTTGCTGACCTCTAAAAGGCGATGTGTAATTCATGAGTTGTTAATACGTTAGAATTTATAATAATGGCTTCTGTCTTTAATTTCATTTAAAAGTTAACTAAATGTTAGTTCGAATCATTCTGTCTTTGCTTTAAATTTAATATTAAAACATATTTTTTTATAATTTTAAATTCATTTCCTTTTTTAATTCTATTTAAAATTGAGTTTAACTAATAGGGCAAAAACATTAAAATCAATAATTTGTTTTCTTCTCTGCCATAGAATTCTGAAATGTTAGTTACTCCAAATTCAGACTCTTTAAGACACCGGCATAATAGACCTCCAGCTAGTACTCTTCAAACAAATACTAGTTTTATTATAGAGAAAATTCCATCATTTTGTAATTCATATTAATTTTTGTTTTTTTTTAACATTTTGGCACTCATATTAATTGATTTGAAAAATTAAATTTTTTTTACATTCATCTCCTTTTTTAATGCTATTTAAAATGAAATTTAACTAATAGGGCAAAAACATTAAAAATAAATAATTTTGTTTTCTTTTCTGCCGTAGAATTCTGAGCTGCTAGTTACTCGAAATTCACACTCTTCAAGACACCGGCGCAATAGACCTCCAGCTAGTACTCTTCAAACAAATAGTTTTATTATAGAAGAAGCTTCTGAGGAAATTAATGGTAGTGATAATGTAAATGTCGAAACAACTGTTGAGGGAACGAGAACAGAAGCAGATGGAAGTTCTGTAGGAGACACTAGTGAAGATTTGAGAACTGACGCAGATGGGAGTGCTTCCGTTCCTCCACCAGAAGAAGCTACTCCAGAACCTCCATTAGATATTCCTGAAGTGCCAGAAGAAGCATCTGCTCCTGGAGACATCAATGTACGTCTCAAATACTTAAATGATACTGAGAGGATAGTCACTACAAATCCATGCACAAAAATTGGAGATTTTAAAAAGTAAGTTTTGCTTCTGCATAATTACAGTTTAATGACAATCAGGGTTGGAGTTTTTGCCGGCAGAAGGGGTTTTTGCCAGGAGAGTGGCAAAAACCTGGTAAAAACCGGCAAAAACTGGTAAAAACCGGCAAAAACCAAATTATTTAAATTGCTGATTAAATATTATTACAAAATACTTGAAGCAAATTTAAATCAATCATAAGGAATAATAATTTTGATACATTACATGAAAAATTTATTTTTAAAATATTACTAATTAATATAAGGGTAATAATTTTTAAAGGATGGAAAGTTTTTGACCTCTTTTTATTTTAGAATACTTAAATAAATGTTTTTTTAACAAATTGTTTTCTTTTTTACTTCTTTTTTACTTTTGATATGTATTATTTTACGTATCACTCTTACACTATATTTAAAGAGAGACATAAGAAAGCTAAGATGGCTGTTTTATTAGATAGATTTTGATAATCACCTCATTTCTCAATATTACTTCAAAATGGAAACAAAACTACACAATTTAAATTCTTGTAAAATTTCCAGTGAATTTTGGGAATTAATGTCTCATTTACACTCATGTCCTTCTAGTAGTACTGCCATTGAAAGAGCGTTTTTGAATTTTCCATTTGTACAATATAAAATTCGGAATAAGTTGACTCTAAATAATGTTTCAAAACTAGTGTTCTGTTATGCTATGTTGAGACAGCACAAATTGTATTGTGATGATTAATAAAGTATTGAATTTGGGCAAATTTAAAAAATTGCATTCATACTTGTATATTTTAATTAATTGCACATGTTGATAGATATTTTATGTTTTAAATTATAGTTATATTAATTTAAAATAAGTTCATTTCACTGGAAAAAAGAGAATAATCACTAATTTTCCAATCAATGATGTTTTAAACTACTAAAATGATATATTAATGCATTATGATTTAATTATGGAATAATAATTTTGTTAAGTTTTTAAAATTATATATATTTATAATATATATTTCAATTTTAGAAATAATTTTGTATCAAAAATGTGTTTTTGTCCTCTCATTTTGGAAAATATAGGTTTTTGCCACTTTGCTTGGCAAAAACCTGTTTTTGTCAGGACGGTTTTTACCATGGTTTTTTCCACCTGCGGCACAATCTTGCCAACCCTGATGACAATGCAGGGTTTGCCTGGAAAATACAGGGAATTTAAAAATCAGCTAAAATAACAAGGAATTTTATTTTTAATTTTTGTCTTTTAAGAAACGCAGACCTCTCAAAGCACAATCTTTGGGATATTTAAAGATGATAGTTTAGCTATATTATGTTATTTCATTTATTATAGCATTATTTGTTTTATATTGAGCTGTTTCTGATTTCCCCAAGTTTTTCCATCAACTATAACTAGCATTTTTATCCTAACATAGTTCACAAGAGCGCAGTGAATGTGTGTTTAAATCAACTTAAATTTATAATGTTGAAAAATATGGCAAAAAAAGAATATAATTCCAATTCTTTATTTTAATGTAGACATTTTGTTTGTTTAATAAAATAAAATGCTCATTCATTCTGATAAAAAAAAAAAAAAAGAGGTCAGAATCAGCTTAAATTTATAATGTTGAAAAATGTGGCAAAAAAGAACATAATTCCAAATCTTTATTTTAATGTAGACATTTTGTTTTATTCTCCTAATGTAATTTAAGACTGAATAATGAACATTCATAGTTCATTTCAGGATTCCTTGATTTAAATTTAACAATGGCATTAATGATTAACAATAACAATGATTTTTAAGAAATAAAAAATCATTGTCATGTGGTGCAAAAAAAAAAAAAAAAAAAAATAATAATAATAATAATAAAAAAATTACAGCCTTTTTTAAATCACATTTTAAAAAATCTTATTACTTTTTTAGATTTTTTTTAATTAATGAGATAAAAGTGAAAGATTTTTGACTACCAAATTTTAAAATCTCACGAGGTTATGAATTTATATTCTGAAGAGAAAGAATTTCTGGACAACTGAGGCTGCCTTAGAGAGTTCAAATTAAATATTTCAATCAAATTAAATTATTTACTCAGATCAAATTATTTATTATTATTTTGTTATAAAGAAGCTGTAATAAATAAAATGATAAAAATGAAGGAGGGAAGTATTGTACATGAAAATACAGAAAGGGAAAGGACTAAGCAAAAATTCAATACATTGTTTTGTTACGTTAATATGAAAGCTCTAATTAATAAATAGTGTCCATTGAGTTAAATCAACTCATTTTTTAAAAGAAAATTATTGTTGTAAATCAAATGATTTATTTAAATCATTTATTTAAAAATTTACAAATTACGAGATATTTTAAACTTTTTCATGATTTTTATAGTTTTAAATTCTTTTTATAAATATACTACTTTATTAGCAAGTTTTAATTAGCATAATTACTTAGTATTTAGTACCTATAAGTTACATTACATTATTTGTAACTGCCAATCCCTAGTTTTAAAACAATGTTATTTATTTTCAAATATTAGTATTAAGTTAAGTAATTAGAATATTTTTTATTTGTTTATTTTCTTGATTTTCATTAGTTAATTATATATTTTTTTAGCGATTTTCAATCTTAGAGATATATGTATATTCTATTAAACAAATTTTAATGCAGCAATATTGTTGGAATGTTAAGATTTATTTTTAATAATATTTCAATTATAATTACATAAATAAAATTTAACGAACTTTAGTTTTTAAATTGAAGTAGTAAGTTTTTTTTAAAGAAAATATAAGAAATTCGCAATAATCTTATCATTGAAGATGTTCTTTTGCAGGAAATAAATTTTATTAATGAAAATTCTGCCATTGCAAATGAAGAAAAGCATTATTACCTAAAATTTTTTAGTGTAAATAAGTTTCTTAAAGCTTCATCATAAAAAAATAGTATTATGCTAGTTTTTTATTCTGGCAACAAAATAATTTTTGAAGTTTGAAAAAGACTAAGTGCAACAATTGCTTACAAACTGATTAAAAATTTTTTTTTGATTTAATTTATAAAATTATATTGTGATTTTATAAAAAATGCTATTCAATTGATTGAAATTTTTTTTTTTCAGGAAGCATTTCAGAGACACTATTAGAGAAAACAAAATTGTGAGATTGATTTTCGCTGGTCGCTTGCTTCAGGACAACATGACCGTCGAAAATTGTCGCATTCTCGACAACTCTGTGGTGCACGTCCAAGTTCTTCCAGCACAAACAGTCCAAAGCAACCAAACCACTAGTCAAAACACAGATTTGGATGTGGGGCGCCTGCTTGTGCCAGCTGTTACTGTTATTTTAGGCATGTGCTGGGTGCTATATTCTAAATATCCAGAATTTTTCTCCACGTTATCTTTAGGAGTGCTCGGAACATTATCGTGCCTCTTTTTTGCTTATGTTGTTCAAACTCATCGTTAGTTCTAAAGGGTAATTTTATTCAAAGGAAAAAAGCAGTGTAATTATATTGGGTGTTCAGCAGCGTACTTACCGATTTAATAAATTGCCGAAACTGGGTTGCCACTTCGCAGGGAAAAACCTGGAAAATACAGGGAATTAAAAAATCTCCTGAAATAGCAAGAAAAATGCGGGAAATTTTTATTTTTTTCTTTACAAACTGGGAAATTTTGTTTCTTTTCTTCATTTGAAAAATGGAGACCACTCAATGCTTAATCTATGGGATATTTAATGATGATATTCCAACTATACTAAATTATTTCATTTACTGCATTATTTAAGTATTTTCAGCTGTTCCTTTTTTCGTCTTAAGTTTTTCCCTCAAATAAAATTAGTATAATAAGCCCAACATAGCTGACACAAGAGCACAGCAATTGTTGTTTCCTCTTAATGTATTGTGTATAATATGTACAGAGAAAACAGGGAATTTTTTCTCTCTCTAGATTTGAGTGGCAACCCTGAAAAAGAAAGAAGAGTAAAGAATGAAACAAACAGCATGTTTATTATGAAAGCTGTAAAACTTTTGCACTGGAAGTTTTCAAATCAATTACAAAGTTTGTCAAAATAGGGCAGCGAAGACTGTGTAGAGTTTGTAAAAATAAGGACTGTCATATAACCTGCTGCTATGGGCAAGGGACATAAGAATGTAATCTAACCTGTAATGTTCCAGTAATTGAAATATACAGTGTACAATAGAATACTAGGCACTTCGTAATCTGGTGCAACAATCTTCTTTCACGTTTCAACTTCAGAATTTATTATTTGGGTCATCAATGGATATCTTTTCATCAATAGCTAATTGACTAAATCCCAAAAATTTCTGTGTAAAATGTTTACAGATTTCACAATAACTAAGTAGTTTATTTCCTTTTTCTAACATTATTTCTTTACAAAATTTTTAATTAAGAAATTGCTCAGTCCTCCATTGGGGCCTGACCCTGTATTTAATAGTACTAAGAGGAAACTGAATAAATCCTTCTATATTTGTACTGCACTGCTCTACCTTATCATATATATCATTGTTATATTTCTGAAAATATTTAAATACTTGTGTATTTTCAATTGTTGATTTTATCTTATTTATATATTTAGTATGTGTTTTCAGTTTCAAAAATGATGTGCTTTTCTTTGAAATGGTGTCTATCTTAGTTTAACTTGTATTAAAAAGTCACTCCACTGAAAAAGCTACCATGAATACTTTATTAAAAATTATTACATTGTCAAGATAATTTTATGAATGGAAGTGATAAATATCTATTAACATTTTATTTCTGTTTTATTTTTTTTTTTTCATAGTATACTGTATACTTAAAGAATTGTCTAATGTGACATTTCTTTTTGAAAATTTACTTTTGTGTAATTATTAGAAAAAAAGAAATCTCTTATGTAAACATATGGTTAAATTCATCAAAATATTTACTTTTATGGTGATGTTTATAAATTTTTTTTTTTATGTATTTGCTTGTCTTTATGTATATGGTTGAAATTTATGGGTTTAAAACAAAATTAAGTTTAGAGGGTTTCTATTTAAGGTTTTTTTTGATTAGATAAGAATATTTATCATACTGTGGGACCCGTTTATAGCAAAGGTAATGGGAAGCAGAAAAATGCTTGTTAAATCTGGTTGTTTGCTATATTCGAATTCAAGGTTAGTAGGTACAAAGAAAAAAAAATAATTAAAAATATAAAATCTTACATGAACTGCTTCATTTTACATATTTTAACTACATATTGCAAAAAATTTTCTGAGGTAATTTTGGCTTATTCTTTTATACATACAACCTTCCTTTTTGACATTTTAAACAGCAGAATAAAAAACAAGCTTCTAAGAAATGGTAACAGGTTTTGTAGCGTTTTTAAAAAGTGCTTATGCTTATTTTTTATTTGTTTTTTAAAAGCCCTTTAAGGTACTTTTCTTATACAGGGTTTGCAAAAAGCGCTTAGTTTTCTATTTTTTAAAAAGATTTTTTTCTTTCCCGTGTCGATTGGCTTTCTAAATTATAAAAAATGCATGATTTTCCTAATTTTCTCTGCAATATTTATCTGAAACTAGTTATTTTATCATGATTATGTAAAGTTTTAGAAAATGTTTTTGAATTTTTTTGATTTTATGTTTATAGATTAAGAACTTTAAACAGTAGAAATTTGTTTTTTTTTTATTATTGCTGCACAGGTCCTAATTATGTTTTTTTTTTTTTTTTTTTTTTTGGAAAGTGATTAAATATATTTGAGTGCTTAAAGGGTACTTATTTTTTTTTGTAGAAAAATCTGGTTATGCACCCTGTTTAAGACCCAGGGATGAGCTTTTCTTAAATGTGATTTTTAAAACCAAAAATTCTTTGCAACCACTGAGATACTTCTCTGATATTCAAAAACCCTCAATATTCATTCTTCCTCTTCTGGAAATGAGAGAATGGGCTGACATGGTGTCTAGTCTGTGGCATGTTTCCCCCTTTCTCTGAAGGTTGTTGTTGATAATTTATAGAAAAAAAATGTTCCAACTATTTCTACACTGAAACATATTTCACAATAATTATGTACAAAAACACTAATAATTTAAAATAATTGATAGTACACTGTGCAATTTTTTTAAACTGTTTTTATTATTTCTGATGCTATTCCCTACATGAGTTTTTTTATTAGAAATATGGAATTAACATTAATTTGATGCTATATTCTAAAAATTACTTAAATTTTTGTTTCATAAAAATTTTCTTCATTTCAGAAATGATTCAAAAGGAATGTCTTACATTAATAATATCAATAGTTCTTTTAATGGTTTAAAATTTTCAAAGTAATAAAAGTAATTTTTTATGTTTATAAACAGTGCCAGAAAATTCAATATTCACTATATCGCAATTTAAGTCAAATTTTTTAAACAATAGATTATTTTAACTATACCCACTTCTATGATATATTAATGGAGGAAGCTAGTGGGATTAATATTTATGAATTTGCTAAAAAATTTATCAAATATTTTTGTTTCTATTTCTTTATTTAAATTTATTTCTTCATTTTGAATAACTGCTTTAGTATTTGGATTCTTTTTATTAGCATCATACTTTTTTATTTTACATATTGAAACTCGTGTTTTCTAGTAATTTGAAAAAGTGTGCACTTTTTCAATTATTGTCTTGCAGTTACTTGATGCACCAAGATTGAAGTAATCAGCGTTTGAATCATTCATGAATATTTTTTATTTTTATGCTACAAAACTTTTTTCTTTTAATGTAGCAAGCTTTTTTTTTTTTTTTGGAACGAGTTTATTTTATAATGTTTTCTGTTACCATGAGATAAATCAAATTCCTTTTTCTGATCAATTGATTGTTGATTTCTAGAACAGATTTTAATCTTCCAAACCCCTATTGGCTGGGCTACTGTTTATACAGGGTTCCCACAGTCCTTAAAAACTGCTTAATTTTTATTTTGGAAAATAAGGGCCCTTAAAAGTACTGAATTTTGGTACAAGGTTTTTAAAAGTCCTTAATTTGTTCAGGTTCACCATACTTGATAAGAACGATTTTTTTTCTTACTAACATATTTTTTAAAAAGTCGTTTTTTTATTACACAGAATGAGACCCCCGTGGCCAAATTGTGGCGACACTGCGACATTGTCACAGATTATTACAGAGTTTTGCAAAAAAGATTCCTCCTCAGGGAAATTGTTTTTTTGTTTTCTTTTCTCGAGAATTATATTCAAAAGATGCCTTTCTCACACATACATCAGAGGGAAACAAAATGCTCATGATTTTTTTATTCTCATTTGAGAATAATGAAAAAAATACAAAATCCTAATTTCTGCACTTAAATTTACAACTCGATTTTAATGAAATCATTAAAAATGAAATACGGATTAGTTTCGTAGATGTCGTTAACCCTTAACAATATAAAAATATTTATATAAAATAAAATAAAAACCCAATCTGAGTTTGCAAAAATTGCCTGATCCTACTTTGGTAAACTCAGTAAATTTATACAGTTATATCAGTACTACTGTATTAAAATTGTTTTACTTTTTTATTTTTTTTACGAAAGGTAAATATTTAGCACAATGACTGGTAGTATATGTATATTTGATGAAAAAAAAAATTCTTTTTTTAAGGTCCTTAATTTTTTCAAAATAAAGTCCTAAATTTTTGCTTTCCTAAAAGAGTGGGAACCCTGTATAATCTTAATTATACTTGCAACACAGTTAACTTTCAAGCCTTTATAAAGCTATGACAGCCTGTTTACACCAATTTCTAATGATTTTGGCAAGTAAAGCTTTTTATCACCAAATTTGGTAATTTTTTAAAATTAAAAATAATTCATGTTGAACAAAACACTTTTACTAAAAATTGTTTTACTATTCACTACTTACCCATTCACCAGAATCTGCATTTGCAATACAATTAGTTTTTTCAGGTAAATTAAGAGTCAAACTCTAGCCAACAATTCCTCCAGTCAATTGCTTTGAGATATTTTTGAAAGAAAAATTAAAATGATTAAGGAATATTTTTGACCGAGTTACCAGTCACTATTTGATGTTATGAATTATGACGATTAAGTAGTTTCAGAGTATTACTGGATGACAGAAATGTAGGCAAGCAGATGAAGAACCAAGCTATATAATATTAATGATAATAATTTTTTATATAAATTCAAAGGGTTTTGATGTTCCTTCTAATTAAATTATTACTATTCTTGTCAATAGTATTTGTTTATTGCCTCTTTTAAACAAGATCAATGCAAAACTATTCTATAGTGGATTCTACGTAAAATTGTTGTGTTGTGATATTTTTGCCGCGAGTATAAATGAAATGAATTATAATTCATAAAAAAGGTAGTTTCTACTATCACTTCCAGGTAAGTAACTTAAAAATAAAATTGAAAAGTGGGTAAATTAATAAGAAAATACAGCAGCAATAAAACTATTAAAATTTTTGTTTTCTTAATCAATAATGTAATTTACTCGGAAAAGGATAAAAAACTGAAAACATAACTCATTTTAAGAAAGAGGCATATTATTATTAAACATTATTCACTAATTAGGTAGGTAGGTATTTTATTTACGTCGCATAGAGCTGCACAATGAACTATTGGCAACGGTCTGGGAAACGTCCCTGTGGATGATCCAAAGATATGTTATCACAATTTTGATCCTTTGCAGAATGGGATGGCTCTTCCACTTTTGTAGTCCAAAGACTTGCACGCGAAGTCTAGCACTTTACGGTAGAACAGTTTATCAAGGAAAGATACCGCGCACCTTCGATCCCTATGTAGGCTGATCAAAGTTTTTTCACTGATAAACATTCATATTTTATCCAGTCCAAAAAGAGTCTCAGATAGTTTACTTCTCCTAAAATGATGTAGAAATGAAAACACTTTATTGCCAGTTTCTCTCTCTCTCTGTTTATTATAAGTATAAGCTTTGTTTAAATAACACTGAGCAACAAATTTTTTTAAAAACATATCTTTTGTATCGCTAATTTCTAATCTGCATTCGGTTTCGTTGTCCCGTCTACTATGTTTATTTTTAAACTGGCGTTTTAAGTCAATATTTTTTTGTCAAAATGTTATTGAATTCTTTCATTAAATATAGTGTATTTGCTGCGGACCCAGGATGGTCCCAAAGTCTAACAAAATAGGTTTTAAATCATTTAGATCTAGAGACGTTATCGTATAGATAAAAATGAAATAATTTTCAACCCAAAAAGCATTTTATTTAATAACTAGAATATTATATGAAAGTTGGCCTTGAACAATAAAACTTTCATTTTATTAAAAGTATCACTATTTACACCAACTTTTGTTTTTTGCTCATCGTGCGTGTCTATGTTGTACTCGGAGTTTTCCAACACCTCCTAGGAGGTGTTGAGTTTTCCCGGTGTTCGTGAGATGTTTTAAATCGCGTTTGATTGTACATGCTTAAATGTTAAAGGTACTTTGTATTCACAGGGTGCGTAGCGATTTAAAGAGGCTTGTTTACAATTTTCGTTTTTTAAAAGCCATTAAAGGTGCTTTTTTTTATTAGGTATTTTTAAAAAGTGCTTAAATTTATTTTTTCGAAAATGATATATTTTTTTAACTACGTCGATTTTCGCCAAGTATTATGCCAAAGCGTGGTTTCCGCATCGTTCTATTTACCGTTTTCACAATGCATTTCTGCGTACCGTCCCTCCGTAGCGTATGAAAGCTGCAATCATTTGACATGTTTGATGAAATATTTGCTGTTCCGTATGTATGTAAACTGAGCTGGGTTCGGTGAGATTCTTTCACTTTCATGTGCAACTCTTCTGCATTTTGCAAGATATTCATAATATAAGGCTTCATTTTCCACCCTCTGAAATCGATCCGAAAAAATCTCTCGATCTTTTTATGTTGGCTTATATAATAAAGAAAAGCGTTATTTGTCAGAAACTAGTTATTTTATCGTGATCATGTAAAGTCTTTGAAAATTATTTTGCATTTTGTTAATATATATAGTGATTAAAAATATTTTTTAAGTGCTTTAAAAGTACTTAAAAGGTGCTTATTTTTTGTTGAAAGATTTTGCTACACACCCTAATTATGACCTCAATATGTCACCATTTTGTTGAAAATTATTTTAAGAAAACAGAAATTGTTGCCGTCGACGGCCGTAATACAATTGGTAGGTTTATAAATATTTTTATGCATTTATTATCTCATTCATTAATTTGACTATTCACTAAAATGTTCTTCAGTGACTCGTACATAAACAAATCCATCGCTATTTATTGCTGACTCGCTTTTTTTAAATTATTTTTTTTTACATTGATTGATTTTCTTTCATTTCTCATTCTTACTTTATTCACTCGCTATACTATATCGAAAATCGTTCATAATAACAGTTCTTATGAAGAGAAATATACTGTCTCAAAAAATAGCCGTTAAAAATGACCTCGTATGAAATATATTAAGAAAAGAACGGGAGAATATAATTATTGCAATTAAATAATTTTTGGGAAAGATTAGATATTCTTTACAAAGACTAATATAGGTTTGTAAAATTGTATATAAAAAGTAAATAAATAAAAACTTACGTGCAACGGAAGTTTAAATAATAAACGACTAAATCAGGTGAAAAAAGAAGTTACCGAGCCTGGGTTTTGACAAATATTAGTGGAGAAAAAAGAAATCTTACTTTAAATTCCCAGGCAATTTTTTATTAATTATTTTAAATATATGTATATAGTATACAATTTCAAAATTTGAAAAGTATTGTAAAAATTCATGTATGTTTCTTGTTGATATAAAATTTATTAAGATTTTTGTAATTACCTAATCTTCACTAATTATTTTGAAAATTAACGTTTCAGTCTTGTTTCTAAAAACCCCCAATTTCTCATAAAATCTGCCGAAGCTTAAAATATTAAGATTTATATCTATAAATTCACATTATATTAAGAGAATATTTGAGTCATTGGTTTCCGTGTGCAATACTCTCCTCCCCCCCCCCCAAAAAAAAAAAGAAAGAAGGATTTAGGGGGGGGGGGGTAACTAAGAAACTTTGAATAACTTTTAATTATCGGATTTAGGTCTTTCGATAATTCGTGTGGGTGTTTGTACACTAATTACAGACTATATTTTAAGTTAAGAAATCATACCCAAGAACGAATTTTCTTGGAATAAATATACCTTTTTTTCGATGGATTATGATTCATTACCTCCAAAACAACCGCAATCTTGGATAGTTCAGATAGGATTTAGTCAGAAAAGCGGACGAAAGTTTATGAGTTTATTTTAATCTGCATATTTCAAAGAAAGTTTTAAGCCAAATGAAAAAATTTTTGCATTCAATAATAAAATTCATTTATCCATAATATTTATCCTTGATAATTCCCCACAAAAAATATTTTTTAATAATTATTTATTATTTTATATAATAATAGACGGAAAAAATTCATATTACGAGCAGTACACATTTTTATGTTATTTTATGGATTGTAATTATATATGGTAAACTAGAAAATTTGAACGAAATCGGCTGAATAAGTTTTTTAAAAAAGAATCGAATTTTAAATATTTGACTTTTGAGAATACTGACGACCCCTTTGAGAATATTAGAGTGGGTATTTACACCCCCCTTCCCAACCCTCGTTTGAATGTTTTCCGTACCCATAAATTTTTAAAGAAGAGATCTTTCGCGGAAAATGCTTCAGCTCGTTCTTTTCAATATCAAACAAGTGGTTTTCTTTCCATTTTAAGTAATACTTTTTATAAAGAACTTTAACTACAAATAAAACTAACATAAGAATATATAATTAAAAAAAAACTGTGATCTCTTTATTACGATCACTGGTTACCCATAGGTCAAATCCTTTTTTTTTTTCTGGTTTGACTCCGATAAACGCCACATTTCAAATCATATTTTTCAAAAACTGCCTGAATTGATATTTGTCGTCGGATTGGTTTTCAAATCCTTAGCTATGTACGTGTTTCAAGACGTCACAAAATACTTTTCTTTCGTCAGTATTCATATTTATATTAAAATCACCGTCAAGACAGTAATTATAAGTTAATAATGAAAAGAATATAAAAATACTTTAAATTATTATTATATAAATATATTAATAATGACAGCTGGTGAAAAAAAAAAAAAAAAAGAATTCTAAAAAAATTATCAAACAGCAGCGATCGCCATAACAACGCATGCAATGACGTCGCACGTGCACTGTTTACTATTACTTTTGAACACAGTTGAAAAGTGTGATGACGTCCAAATAAAGTGCGCACGCCATAAACCCCAAAACAAGACCCATTTTGCCAATGGGTAGTAAAAACCTATAAAAATATTTCTCAAACAAATAATATTTTATTTTATTTTGTAACCGGCGTTAAACAGCCGACGATCAATTACGACCATCAGTCTTAACTCCATAGCCTTGTAATTTTGAACTCTCAGATTGTTAGATCAAGGATGGGGGCAAACTAGCTTACATACTTTACTGACATACTTTATGATGGAATTAATCCGCATTTGCGTTACATGGAGAGGAGAACCACGAAAATCTCCCACGATTAATCTGTTGGCAAGGCGATTCTAACACATGAGTCATCTATCACTGAGGATATTTTATGTGGGTGCTGTAGTCGGTGCGAGCCGGAAGCAGAATTTGTATCGATCAGTTGCCGTTGGGATTCGTACCTGCGACATCTCGTTGGGAAGTAAGCTCTCCATCCCCTGAGCCACCTCGGTTCCATATTTTTTTTCCTTTAAAAAAGGGAAGGAATAATTTCGAGAACATTAAATGCACGTCTCTTCCGGTGCTTCCGTAATCTGTCACTCCGGACGATCGCCCACCTTACCTGCCCCTTTCGCCAACCCTGACTGCACCAATCAAATGTTAAAGTTGTCCAATAAGCCCGCAACGATTGAGACTGTGATTGGCAAATTGCGCATGTACACGCGATGTGTATATTACGAACTGCACTTTGCGCATGAGGTAAATGCTACCTTAAATTTTACATTCAATAAAGCATTATAGTAAATTTTTCACAGTATAGAAATTAAGATTAAGTAAAAAACGTATTTGGGTAAAAATTTAATGAATCAAAATCTTGAATAAAGTGCAAAATTTAAATAGCAAAAATCTTAAATAGAAGTCCTTTACTTAGCAATATTTGGTTCAGAACCCCTAAAATTTGGGCAAACACCAGGACGCTCCTATAGTCTGACATAATAGGTTTTCGATCTGACTCTTGTGTTTAGATTTGGGAACGTTTCATTGTTGATAAAAAATTTTTTTTCTTAATCTACTCGGAAAAACATTTTTTAAAAGCTTCGTTTCATTGTATTATTAGAACTATGCGAGTACTAATGAATTAATGAATAATAGATCTTCTGATAATTTCTTCATAAAATATAGTTCTGAAACATTAGTTAATTTTTTGGTCTGAGGTGGCTTGGTTTTAATTGCCTGTTTGTTTTGGTATGTTACGCAAATAAACCAAGTTGGAATCAAATTTCTAAAATTTTAATTTCATTTTAATGAATATAGACCGCGATCACTAAAGACTAAATGAATAATCGCATTTCTTCAATAACTATTATCTTAGTAATTTTGTTGGTCTGATGATTATGATTTTTATTGCCTGTTTGTTTTGGTGTGCCTTGTGGAGTCAAGTTTCTGAAATTTTAATTTTATTTTATTATCAGAACATGCTATGAATATAGACCGCGATCACTAATGACTAAATGAATAATCGCATTTCTTCAATAACTATTATCTTAGTAATTTTGTTGGTCTGATGATTGTGATTTTTATACCCAAGTAGCATAGAAACATCGATCTATACCGTGGCCGTTCCTATCAATATTTTGAAAGCGGAGGAATATAGATACTGTGAACAAGTTATTGAATGAATTCCGTCAATAAAACTTTAAAAGTATTTTTCTTAAAACACTCTATATTAAATATATTTTAGTTCCATAGTTCAAAATATTTGCTAGAAAGATAAAAATGAGTAAAATTTCTTTATACTTGCTCATATTAGTGAAAGTAAAAAATAGAATGCCGTGATAACTTTATGGAACGGGATTGGAAGGTGAAGCGATCTCAGTATTGCTATCAACAAAGTTTATCCGCTTGTCACGTGATCTTCAGCTCTGACGTCGCGCTTTACGATCCATGTTTTTACCATGATCCATGAATTTTTAGCGTAATATTGTCGTCAAAAGTCACCTTACTGATTTAATTTAGGTAAGCAAAGTTTATTCATCTTCTATTTACTTATATAAACTCTATTAATATCGTGTCAGGTCTTCATTTCTAATTGCAATGTTTCACTTTTATATTTAGGTTAAGCCTACATTACCGAAAGAACATTCCATTATAAAAGATCATATGTAGCTGGTTTTGAATTATAATTAAGTAAGTAGTTTTTAACTTTTCGCTAATTTTAAATATTATTATCGGAATAATTTCTAATTAATGACGTAAATTTATTGTCAAAGTTGTTTCTTCTGAATTGTTTACTTCTTGTTTGCTGGGATGTTAAATGTTATGTTTTACAATCTATCTAATTTTTATTAAATAAATTCACTAGGTTCGTAAATAATTTTATGTAAGATGAAATGTTTTTAATGTCATTTGTTGTGTGAACAAGGTTCATAGCATTGTAGTTATGAGTGTATAAATACTTTTCATAAAAATAAAGTCTGTCAACGTTAATTCTGTAGCTTATTAACAGTTAATTCGTTTTAAAACATTAAAAATTGTGCTCAAAATGATATAAGTATACATAATTTATCAAAATATTAATGTAAGCGAATTGTAAAAGGTTATATAGATTTTAAAATTACGTCTAAAAGTAAAATAAGCAGTATGAAAATATTAAACAATTTTAAAAAAAAGAAATAAGTTTAACTTTTCAATTTCTGAAAACAATGATATTCTATTTACCTAAATTTAATCCAGTCTTGTAATATAATTCTCTATATAAAAGTTATTAATATAAGATTTAGTTTATGGTACAGGAATGATTGTTATTCGTTACTACTAAAAAAATTTTTTTAAATGTGTCAGATATCAAGTAAGGTATGTGTTATGTATAAAGTATGATATGTGTTTGTTATGTAACAAGAGTATACTAAAGGAAAATTAAAATAGACACTAAAGGCTCAAAATCAAAATAGAGATTTATATGTTTATTAAAACTTCTTTAAAGAATTTTTTGTTTGCTGAAAATTATTAAAAAAATTTATAGATAAAAAAGAAAATTTAATTGTAAAAAATAATATCAAAATGTGTTAATCTTTAAAATGACTTTAAAAACTGAAGTATAATTTGGATAAGAGCACAACAGCTAAAACTTATAAGTTTCTAAGATAATGATTAGAAAATATTGATCAAAGCTTTTCTAATTAAATATTTTATTGTTTTTCAGGCTTTGAAAAAACCCGGGGGAAATTGGATTTTTTCATTTTGTGGTCATAAACTTTAAGTTTTACTGTATAAATATTTTTATTTATTAAAAAGTGTTGTATAAGCTTAAAAATAGAAATAAATCTGAAAAGTTATTTTAATTTTATTATATGTATTTTTTATTATGTTTGAATAACACATTATCACTAATACAAAGGTTGAATCTTCTTTACTGTTAAATACATAACGTTTCACAATTTTTAACCCAAGCATTATAAAATATAAATACAGTATTATAAAAGGAACAAGTTTATTAATTTTTTCGTTTTCTCGCACATATATTTACTATATATATATATATATATATATATATATATATATATATATATATATATATTACCTATTGTAAAGTTATAACCAGTAAATATTTATAATCAGTAAAAACTAAAATTTCATTTGACTTTAATAAAAAACTGAAATAAATACTCAATGGTCTTCCATGTTTTTATAATAAAATTAATAGAAAGTGAAATTAAAATTACATATAATTGAATAAAATTAGATATAGTTTCAGCAAATACTTTTTCTTAAAATTTTATTTTTGCGTCTCGTAAGAAATGATAAATCCATATTTTTGTGTTGATTTTTTAATTTTTACAAATTATGTCTAAATTTTTCACGAAAGGGGTACCTCTCAGAAAAACCTAGACAGACCAGGTATATATATATATATATATATATATATATATATATATATATATATATATATATATATATATATATATATATATATATATATATATATATATATATATATATATATATATATATATATATATATATATATATATATAAATATACATGGTATAAGTATATATATAACACAACAGGTCTATATGTGATTCTTATTAAATAAGATTATAACTTAGCTGTGATTCATTCTGAAATTAATGTGTAGAAATTAATTTTGTAATGTCTAATCTTATATTGATATCTATTTACAATATATATCAAGTAGAAATTTTATATTTTGATGTGATAATTTGTTACTGTTTTATCTTTCAGTTTGTTACTGTTGTATCTTATTCTTAATGCCTTCTCGTAAATGATTAGAATTTATTTAGAAAATGAGTGCACTTATTTATTTATACCACTATCAGTAATTTAATGAATAAATGTCAGACAGTTCTTTCATTGTGTTGCAATTTCACCAACATAGGTGTATATTTTGCTCTACTCAGCCTTTTAGCTTTTAAATAAGTAAATAAATTATGACATCAGACTATTTTATTTTGTTGTCACTGCACAGAGCAATTGCAAGATGAGAAAACTATTATAAATTTAGGAGCCTCGAGTAACATTTTGTATTTTCAATTTTTTTTCCTAATTTATTTTTCATGAAAAATTTGCATGTTATAATATTTACAAAAATGTATTTAGTTTATGTAATAGTAAGTATAATCATTCCCTAAATCTTTTCTCCATAGAAAGCATTTTATTAAAAATGGAGCTATTATTATTATGATCAAAAAAATTACAATTGCTCTTTGGATCCTTTGGCAAAGGAACCTTTGCTCTAAAGTATAGAACAGTAAATCTTAACCTTTTCAAACCTTGCTGTCCCCTTAAAAAGCGAAAAAGACTTTCACCATCTTATTTGTTCTGTACTTAAGGGTGTATGGAGAGAGTTTAAATGATTATTCTATATAGGACTGGGCAATAAATCTATGTATCTCAAAATATCTACGTAACACATATATCGGCAGGCCAATATGATGACTTTTGTTTTAGATGATGCATCAGAAATCTGATTTAAGCAACTGATAGTGACTTTCATTTTAAGCGATGTATCAGCTGCGGAGTTGTTTATAGCATCGATTTTTCTTATTATTAACAAGTGTACATATAAATAATACTGGAAAGTGGGCTAGCTAATATAAATATTTTAATACTTTTTTAGATTAAATTTTTACATAATTTGTATTGTCTTGTAGCTGTTTGAATAAATTAGCAAACTTTTGTTTTCAGATTCGGTATTTTGACAGCATATGCCTGTATTTTGACTGAGGCGAAAAGAAAAAAAGTCATTTGAAAGAGTGCCTGCCATCACTAATGTCATTTGGGTAAAATTGTTGATTAAAATATTATTTATTTTTATTAATATATATATGTGATATTTTTTTCCTTCCAGTTTTTAAATGCTTTAAGAAAAAAAATTTAAAAATTTTTTAATCTGAATAACAATTCCAATTGCTAATAATAAATCAAAATATTTAGAATTCCTCTCCTTTTTGTATTAAATTTTACAAACATTGATCTGCAGTTAATCCTTAACATTTCTAAGTTTGTTCAGGATTTTTTGTGTATACTCACAATTTTTTAATATGTATTAATATATATATCATCAGTCGATTTTTATCTTTACAAGCTTTAGTTAAAGGCAGCATTACAATTAAATTTAATTTAAAAATAATGATAGAAAGAGATTCTCTCTATTTGAAAAATACAAAATAAAAAATTTTTCCCATGTAAAGGAAACCAAATATTGCAAAAAAGTTTCAGAAATCCAAACCAAAAAAGTGAGTGAGAGAGAGAGAGGCTTGAAAAACTTAATTTTCTAGGTCTAACACAGTTGTAAGTCAATAGTTTTTGGATCTGATCACAAAAAAAAAGTAATTTTGTAGAAAGAAGGGTAAAAAAAACGGTTACATTAAGGAATTGAATGCATTTGGAAGTGCAGTGTATTTATAATAAGTTTGAGCTTTTGTTTAATTATACTTCCAAGTATATGCAATCATAAGTAATCAATATCAGATCTAAATTCTAAAAATAAATCTTATTTTCAACTTCAATACTTTTTGTGTATTCACATTAGTTTAAGAGAATTTTCTTTAATACATAGAAGTAAAATTGAATATTAAGAAATACAATTAAAGCTGAACTGACTAGCTTTTTATTACAGTATTTTTTGTTGTTAAAGATTTATTATTTAATCAAAGATACAGCATTGCAGTTCAGTCAGTTTACAAAACAGTGTCTAATGCAGCATGCCTTTTTTTGATCCGTGTGTCGATTCTCTAAGCCAGTGATTCTCAACCGCTGTGCCGCGGTACTTTTTTGTGCTGCCAAATTCTTGAAATGTTCATAAAAAGTATATATATATATACTTTTTATAATTTTTCTAAGCTTTAACCGCGTTAGCATCTTTGTTGGCGATTGCCTTGTCTCTGACAATCTTAAAATAGATGAGAGAATTAAAATTGTCTTTGACACATAGTTTTAAAAATTTTTTGAAGTAAGTAGGAAATTTAATGACTTTAATTTAAAATGATTAATTAACTAAGGAAAGCAAGCTAAATATTAACTTACAGATGGAAATAAAACTTAATCATTAAAGTAAGCTATGCAATTAATAAACAAATTAACAAAGGATAACTAAAAAAAAAAACCAAATAGGGGAGAGTCGGGTAGCCCCGCCCACTTAAGGACTATTGCTTATATTTCTGTATAATATGGAGTAATAATCAAGATTTTTGTATGTTTCTATTGTTTTATCATTTAATTAAATAATACAAAAAGAATAAACCAAAAAAAGAATAGTTTAACGTAAAATAGAAATTTAAAAAAACATGTTTTTTGATTGTTTTTTCAGGTGTAAATGAAAATGACCAATGTATTGACAATAGATAAACCTTATTTATCATTTTTATCACAAAATTATTTTTTTTATTACATATTTATATACTTTTAGTGAATTCTATCATTTATTAACAACAAATGTTATATTTTTTATTATTATTAATGTATATTAATATATTATAATATTAATATATTATAATATTAATATATTATAATATTAATATATTATAATATTAATATATGTTTATATTAAATATTTAAAGAAAATAATTTAATTTAAGTAAATCTTTGGAACCGTACATTTATCGACGAAATAAAAGTGGGCTGTGATACCTAACATTCATGTGAGCGGGGCTACCCAAAATCCAATTTTTTTGTAAATTTGTAATTACTCGAACAATTTTTCACAAATAAACTTCGTTCTTTGTGCAAACTAAACTTAAGACTACATACTTTAATGCTGTATGTATAGAAAAAATTATTTTTTTAATATTAAAATGAAGTTTAATCGAAACATTCAACCAATTTTTCTTAATATCATGACAACTGTATTCAACATATTTTAAAAACTATTGTTTACCATGTCACCAGCTGCATAAGTACTTGAAACTTTGAAAATAATCTTTTTTTAATATAACAATTATTGTCCGATGGCTCATTGACTTGAAAAAAATATTATTCTCTACATATGAAATTGACATTGGTCGGGGGTTCCCGACTCTCCCCTATATAAAAAAACAAATTAGGAAAGGATAACTAACAAAAAAAAAAAAATAAGCTAACGATTAATAATTAGCAAAAAACTAGTAAACAAGAAATCACAAAAAATAACAGTTAATAACTATAGAAAACAAGCTAACAATTAATAACTAGCAAAAAGAAGAAGAAAAAATAACTGTTACTAACTAATAAAAAATCACTCAAAAGAAATAATAATCCCTTAATAAACGTGCTTTTGTAGTACTTATTATTATCACAAACTATTTAACACAGTGTGTTGTAGGTAAGTAAACAACTTTTAATCTAATTTTTTTTCATTGTGTGCCGTCAAATTTCGAAATGGTTAAAAGTGTGCCGTAACAAAACAAAAAAATGTTGAGAATCATTGCTCAAAGCCCTTATTCAATTTAGTTCTCTAAGTTTCGTTATATACTCATTAATAAATTGGGTTTTGTTAGTCTTTCAGTTTTTATTTTTTAAATGTTATAATATTACTCAATGTTTTGCTTCCAGCTACAGTTCTCGAACGCTTTGAGACCAAGAGCTTGCGGAAAAATTTGGGAAGGTCTGCTTCAGCCACTGATTGGGAAGGACGGAAACCTAAGATAATTGACGTGACCAATTCTTTGGACTTGGAGACCTAAGAATGTGCCAATTTGTTTTAATAAATTTTTAAATGTTTATTCAAATAAAATATTCATAGCTACTTTTTGTTTTATTCCTCTGCATTCACACCTTCTATATTACAAAGCACGTTCATATCAGAAGTGTAAATTTTACTGAACCCATAAAATTATAATATTTCTTGAGTTTTTAGTGCTATTGTGCAATATATTAAATTATTAATTTTCAGTGACTGAATCCTGTCTGAAGATCAAATGTACCTTGCAAATGCTAAAAAATAAGAAAACTAATTTACATACATGTTAAATGTGGTAATTTTTAAACAAGCAAATTGTCTTTGATTTATAAATCATAGTTGAGCTGAAAATAATTATCATGCCTTAAATTAATATTCACTTCTTACATTCCATCTACAGTGCTCACACTTATTCCTTTTCACCTATTTTACACTTAATTAATTTTTAAGCTTATTACTGCTCAAATCCTAATTATATATATATTTTTATTGTTTGGAAACTGATTAAAAATATTTTTGGGTGCTTATTATTATTATTTTATTTTTTTGAAAAATCTGGCTACACACCTTGAACTTTGAAATTATGACTTAAATACTTGCAGATATTTTATTCTAAGGCAATATTAAATCTTTGCTCACTAGTTTGCAGAATGCTTATTGTCTAGCATGCAAGGAAATGATTAATTTTCTGCTAAATAGGCATAGACTGAGCAGAGCATGTAGCTCTTTTCAAGTTATCCTTGACAAAAAATGAAGGATTTTTTTTTTACTCATTAGAAATCAAATTAATTAAATCTGCTACTGAACGAATAACGTATTAAAATTATCGATCGGCGTTCTGCCGCATCTTTAAATGCTTATTAATATTTGTTTTACGATTAACGTGTTAAAAATATTCATCGACATTCTACTGTATCTGTAAACGCCGTGGAATATGGTTTTTTCAAACTCGACATTCTACGGCGTTATTGAGATATCGATCTATATAAATTTTACTATGTCGTACAATATAAAAAAAATCTGACGTTTTTACATAGATCGATGTTTCGGAAGAACATCGATCGACGTCGTAAGCGAAGTTTTTTCGAGATCAATCGATATTGAGTGCTACTTGGGTAGCCAGTTTGTTTTGGTGTGCCTTGTGGAGTCAAGTTTCTGAAATTTTAATTTTATTTTATTATCAGAACATCCTTTAAAAATTGACCGCGATCACTAATGACTAAATGAATAATCGCATTTCTTCATAAACTATAGTCTTAGTTATTTTGTTGGTCCGATGATCTTGATTTTTATTGCCTGTTTGCTTTGGTGTGTTACGCAAATAAATCAAATAGAAGAGGTGGGCAGTTGTTGGCAACAAGCAAATATATCCCACTCCAAAGTAAAAGTGGTCCCTCTTCAACCGCCTTTCCATTAGTGGACAATCTCTTCCTTCCAGACCAATGAATCCCCTTCTCCGTCCTGACAGAAGCCACATGGATAAATATCAAAAGGGTAGATGAGAGAAAGAGACAAACGAAGCAGAGAGGACAGAGAAGCAGTCGTAAAGTAGCGACTGTCCGGTGACACCAACACTCGTAAACGACGATTTAGGGGATCATAAAGTCGCCTTATTGACGCCGATACCGGAGTGTGAATATCGGCTAGGCCTCCTGATATTTACTGTTATTTTTCATGCTGGGGAGGACTGTGTTAGATAGTCAAAGTTCCAGAGCTTTGAGAAAAATTGCATTTTTAGGTAACCGGTTGTAGGGAATATGAAGTCAACACGTGGAAACAATGCCGAATTTTGGTTAAAACAGGTATATATATATATATATATATATATATATATATATATATATATATATATATATATATATATATATATATATATAACGTCGTTGCCGAGTGGAAGGATTAAAACAGGTCTTAGGCAGGGAAGGAGGGTACAAAATTTATTTATTAATTATTAGTCAGAGCAGTCATGAGAGTGTGTGTACGAAAAGTTGCGCTCCTCGGTTATATGTTAGGGAAAATCTTGCAAAGTAAATCCGTAAAATGTTTCAATTTAGGGAAAGAGGGAAATCTTAGAAATTACTATTGGTTAATTAAATAGATCACGCGATTCCCACGAAGCTTAAAGGGAGAAATGTCTTTATTTAAATTTATGCATAGTTAGGCCAAAAATAGATTTAGAAACAGGATGTGGCTTTTTAAAAGTATGATAAAGTGTTTCGATTTGAAATTAATTAGTAATAAACTAGGAGTTGTTTTATAACGAAGATTAAAAAGATTAATAGAAGCTTTTTATGTTATATATATATATATATATATGACACGTGATTTTATATATACTGAATTAGTATGGTTAAGTCAGAAAAGCTATAGTTTTAAAAATACTATTTTACTATTTCCGTGTCATCGCTTTCACATTTTCTTACATGAGCTATGTGACATAATGAATATTAAAATGAATTATTAATAAAGAACGCGTAATAAACAATCTTTGTGACTTCTTTGTAATTTCATAGAGCTATGAAGTAGCAAACATCTCTGAAAAAAAAAAAGAAACAAAAACGGGATTGTTTTCAGTTTAAATTGAAAGAAAAAAAAAACGTATGACCTATGAGAAAAAATTGTTTTTAGTAAGTCCCTTTGGACAGTTCGAACTTTTTGAAAGATTTTAAGAATGATGTCTATAATTGTTCTTTGCACTTGTTGTCTATAATTCGGTAAACCAGCTCAAACGATCCTAGAAGTATAAGAGAGATACACAAATTCATTTTTCTTTTAAATTTTAGATAAAAAATACAATTAATGACGTTTTGTTTAAAAAAAAAAAAATCAATAAATTAACAAATTTAGTTATTATGAAAGGGCCATTCTAATATTACCCTTGCACAACCGTACCTATCCATATAAAGACAAATTCAATATAAAGACAAATTGTATATAAAGATGAATGTGCAATTTTATTTTAAAGCTGTTGAAATAGAAAGTCAAATATATTAGGGAGGGTTTAATTCGATTTGGAAAGGGGAAAAAAAGTCGGAAATTTCCCTATTTCATGCATGACATCTTTAGCTTGTAAAGGGTGATTCCACCCTTTTAACGGTTGTTGTTGGTACAGGAAAGACTACATTATTTAAATTCTAATCTTGCGAAGGATTACATATATACCTAAAATAGCATGGGTGTAAATAGGGGAAAAAAACTGATTTGTGAATTATAAATATGTTTCGCATCTTTCACATTCGCAACTGTTAAAGCGTTCTCTTTCTGACAATAAAAGGGAAAATGAGGGGTGGGGGAGAACAGGTCATGAGGAAAGAATATTTTTTTTTAAGTACGACTGGGAGGGAATGAGGGGACTTGATCTAATTTTAATGTGCATAGCATATAGTAAGAGATAGCTGTTTCATTTTTTCTATTTGCTACAACCTGCTCGCTATCCAGAGCTCTCTGTGTGAGGTGGAATTTGGATAGATATTTAAAAATCACTTGTATATTTTTTAAATATCTAATACGAATTTTGATCTATCTTTAAGCTTCCGAAGAGTTATCACGTTTCAACTGCTCTCTTTGACAAGTTTCCGAAAAAAAGAAGGCATACTCTGTGCTACCTAGAATAAAACACAAGTAAAGGTACAGAAATAGAAAAATTAATTGATGTTTGGATGCTGAGGAAGGTCTATTGAACGGAAACTATAGTATGTCCTTTATACCTTACCTTTATTACTTATACCTTTATTTACCATTTGAATCCTAACTGCTGTTTAAACCCGGGTTTTGATGTGTTTCAACCCCATTCTTTTCAATAAGTATTCGTTAGACAACGCAAAATCTTTAGACCCACTTACCTGGGAAAACTATACTATATCCATTTCTGCACCTTTATTTACAATTTAAACCCTAACTACTATTTAAACCCGGGTTTTGATGTACTCCATTCCATCTTTTTCAATAAGCACTCGTTAGAAAACGCAAAATATTTAGACCCACTTATCTGGGAAAACTTGAGTATATCCATTTCGGTACCTTTATTTACCATTTCTACCCTAACTACTGTTTATACCCGGGTTTTAATGTGTTTCAACCTCATTTTTTTCAATAAGCATTCGTTTGACAACGTAAAATCTTTAGATCCACTTATCTATCTGGGAAAACTATAGTATAACCATTTCGGTACCTTTATTTACCATTTCAACCCTAGCTACTGTTTAAACCCGGATTTTGGTGTCATCTTCATCTTTTTCAATAGGCTTTCGTTAGACAACGCAAAATCTTTAGAATCTTTTTTCCCAGGAATCGTCACTTTCCGATAAAAATTCAGAATCTGAAGAATTATCTTGAGGAAAGGAATATTTTATTTCTGACAAAACACATCCCTTCAGTGATTGAATTAGAGGAAATCGAGATCTTCCTCACTGGAAACTGCTTGACCGGATGCAAATCCAGATTATCCCTCGGTCATTATGTTCTTCCGCGCCACTTATAATGATCGGACAACCATCCTTCCCCCTCCCGCACATAATTTCATTACGGTACGGTGAGGATTGACGGAATGTTTATTTGGTAACCGGAGACGGAAACGATTAAAATCTCCTGCTTTATGAGGCACCCTTCAATCAGCTTGTCGCTCGCACTTCTTTTTCTGATTCGCGAATGGACATTCTCGACATAATGCGGGACAATCACAAAGTAATTATTTTAGTGAAAGTATTGAAAGCACGATTAAAATATAAAACGATTAAAATATTCTTTATGAAACGATTAAAATATTCTTTGTAAAACGATATAAAAAACGATTTAATATTCTTTATATAACGATATATAAAACGATTAAAATATTCTTTATAAAACGATATATGAAACGATTAAAATATTCTTTGCTTTTTTAAAAAAAAATTGAACTGAAGCTAAAAATGATAATTTTTTAAAATATGCTTAGGTGGAAAAAAAAAAGCATTTATACGTTGCTTCCTAAGTGCGGAAGATATATTATAAAATATTTTCCCTTACCAATTATATTTCTTTCCGTATTTAAAAATTTTAAACGTATACATTGCTGCTTTGGGTGTTCAATTTTACGTTGCAGTTTGTTTCATTGTGCAAAAACTGCAAAACGTGACTCATACGTGTGGAAGAGATGTTATAAAATATTTTCCTTTAGCAATAATGTTGTAGTTTTTTTTTTTTTTTTTTTTTTTTTTTTTTTTTTTTTTTGCACAAAAACTGCAAAACAATTACAAATGTGTGACGAAAAGAGTGCAAAGAATGCGATAAAGTAAAATAAAATTGACGTTTTATAGTTAGTGCGAGAAAGATAAACTGTTAAACTTTTAATAAAAATAACCTGCGGTCCACTCTATAGACTGGAGAAGAGCAATTGCAGACCTTAAATTTAACGTCCTGAAAGAGCCATGGCGTTTATTTACGGACTTTGGCCGGAGTCTTTTTCAAAATTTCAACTTGTTAGCCAGTTAGTACAAATTTAAGCACTTTTTTGCGGATATTTTCAGAGTGACTAAGTGTTTTAAATTTCGCCTTTAGAGAACTTTATTTTATAAGCACACTTTTAATTATCATTTCAATATAGTGCACATATTAAATTATCATTTGAGTATGATGCACAGATCACTCTTTCAATTATCATTTCGATAGAGTAAAAATATTTCTTTTAAAATTAATCTTTCAATATGGTACACTCATCATTTTTCAATAATTTTTTCAATGATCATTGCAATATAGTACGCATATCACTGTTTTATTATTAATATTAGGAATGCCTTTTTTTTATAGTTAGATAAAAGGCTTATTATTAATGTTGTTGTATATCACACCAATGCCCTCGAGAGACAACTTGTCGATTTGTGTTGCAAAAGAACGAAGCGGGGACGGACAAATCTAATAAAAAATGACAAGACAATAAACATCTCAACTCTTCTATTTCAACCTCTGCCGAAGGGGTTGGGGAAGTTTATTTTTTTATGGAGGCATAAAATATAACACGCTTTTCACGTCGCAGCAAAGTTGCTATTGATTTTTAAACAGATTTTGAATTGCGTACTATATTATTGAAGTGAGAGGGGGAGCTTGAAACGATCAACAAGAATTTGCTCTCAGGTAAAGTAAATAAAATTGGAGAATGCTTAAACCTTTTTTTAGAGATTGTTGATTTTTTAATTTACATGCTAGGTAATCTATAGTCTAGAACAGTGGTTCTCAATTCCTTTTTTTTCCTTTCGATCATACAGCTTTAAATGTTCGATGATCTTATTTTTGTGGAAACCCAAAGTTCATTAGCTGTTGTGAATATCGAAATAAAGGCTATACTAATTATTTGTAGAATACTTATTGTAAAGTAATATATATATATATATATATATATAAGCTAAAAAATTGAGAAAAAATGGAGGAAAAAAAATATTAAAAATCGGGAAAACAAAATAAAGAAAGGATATAATCTCTTCATCAACTCACACGATTATATCCGCAAAAAGGAGTGCTTTTTAATATTGTATCAATATAGCCAAAGCAAAATATATCAATACAATAGTGTGAGAAGCACTCAAAAAAATTGAAACGAAATTAGAACACATCAAGTAAAAAATAAACAAAAATAACAAGTAAAAAACAGAAAATAAAATGTAAAAAGATTATAGAACAGTATACGAGAGGAAATATATATATATATATATATATATATATATATATAAATTTATTATTTTTTATTTTTTATCAGCCTTAAATATAGTCCGACAATCGAGTTCTAGTCTGATTCTGAATTTGCTTTTGGGGGTAAGCATAAAATAAACCGATGAATTATGGTTTTCGTTGAATGTTGTAAATATAGTTAGTTATTTAGGAAGCATTATTGAAGTTATTATTTTTATTTTGAATTGATAAAGCTGATGTAAAATACTAATGCAATTATTTTGAAGTGCATGTGGTTTTATAATTTATCCAACATATTAGAATAACTTTTTTTAAAAAAATTTTGCTCTTGTTTTTTTCATTTTCAAGCACTGAAATTTCGGCAAAATAACCGAAATATGAAATAAGTAAAGGATTACTAATCGGATGTAAATGTAATAATTAAAAAAAAAAAAAAAAAAAAACACTCGGAACACTTTTGTGAAGTTCTAGAGTAGGAAAGATATAGTCAGTTGCACTCGCGTTGAATGCATTTTGGTTAAAGTGGGCTTCGTTCAAGGTTAATTTTGTATTAATTAATCTTTTAGTTACGAGCTCCGTATTTAACCGGCATCAGCGTGATACCGTTTGATAAACGGTCAAATCTGCTTCATGGTTTCAAATGCTGAAAAAATATCAAAATGCAAACAATTATTAATTGCGTAATCCTGCGTTTTGAAATTATTTTTTCAGTATCTGAATTTTCTATACTTGTGACGGTGATTAAGGTTTTCTTCCGTGGTAATCTTAATAGTTTATAGCGGGATCGTAGAATATAGCGCTATCGTGGTATAGCGTTACGGTGAATCTAGCTGTGGTGAATAGTGGTATATCGTTCTCTTATCGTGAAGGTGATGAAGGTTTTCTTCCCCGCATCTTATCTTAAAGGTGACTAAGGGTTTCTTCTTTGGTGTAGTGTCCTCTTATCGTGATGGTGATTAAGATTTTCTTCCGTTGTATAGCTTCCTCTTATCGTGAAGGTGATTAAGATTTTCTTCCGTTGTATAGTTTCCTCTTATCGTGAAGATGATGAAGGTTTTCTTCCGTGGTATAGCGTTCTCTTGTCATGAAGGTGATGAAGATTTTCTTCCGTGGTATAGCGTCCTCTTATCGTGAAGGTGATTAAGATTTTATTCCATTGTATAGCTTCCTCTTATCGTGAAGGTGATGAAGGGTTTCTTCCTCGATATAGCGCCCTTTTATCGTAAAGGTGATGAAGTTTTTCTTCTGCGGAATATCGTCCTCTTATCGTGAAGGTGATTAAGATTTTATTCCATTGTATAGCTTCCTCTTATCGTGAAGGTGATGAAGGTTTTCTTCCTCGATATAGCGCCCTTTTATCGTAAAGGTGATGAAGATTTTCTTCTGCGGTATATCGTCCTCTTATCGTGAAGGTGATTAAGATTTTATTCCATTGTATAGCTTCCTCTTATCGTGAAGGTGATGAAGGTTTTCTTCCTCGATATAGCGCCCTTTTATCGTAAAGGTGATGAAGATTTTCTTCTGCGATATATCGTCCTCTTATCGTGAAGGTGATTAAGATTTTATTCCATTGTATAGCTTCCTCTTATCGTGAAGGTGATGAAGGTTTTCTTCCTCGATATAGCGCCCTTTTATCGTAAAGGTGATGAAGATTTTCTTCCGTGGTATAGCGTCCTCTTATCGTGAAGGTAATTAAGATTTTATTCCATTGTATAGCGTCAATTTATCGTAAAGGTGATGAAGTTTTTCTTCCTCGATATAGCGCCCTTTTATCGTAAAGGTGATGAAGTTTTTCTTCCTCGATATAGCGCCCTTTTATCGTAAAGGTGATGAAGTTTTTCTTCTGCGGTATATCGTCTCCTGTAGAAGTGTTGATAAATGCTATTGATACAAAGTCTTAGCTGTCTTATGACATACAAAACACTTTTATAAAAATCGGTTCAACCATAATAAATCGCAAAACTTAGTGAAGTATTTAATTTATTCAAGTTATCCTGAATCAGATCGTCGTGAAACCAAATTTAAGAAGTACGATAGTAGAGTGTAACTTGTTAAGATTTCAGGAAATTTTGAGTCATCTTATGGTTCAACACGCTTCAAAGTTTCTAACATTGTTATGCCCAAGAGAATGAGGAATAATTTGCAACATAATCCTTACAAGATACTATTGTCACCACATTTGTCTTTGCGGATCTTGATTATGGGTGCCATATTTTGATCGCTCGCCACACTTCGATTTTTCCCCTCCTTTATTTTTGATGTTAAGTTTTCCTTCAAACAATCGCCTTCATTTCATATGGTCCCAGTAGTCTTTAGTTAGGAGAGCAGTTTAATAACTTTAATGTTACTCTTCTTATATATGGAATAACTTGCATTATTTACAATTTTTCATGTCATATTTGTTATTTTAATTAATAATATTTTTTTGATCCTAACGTTCATCATATCAATTTACGTAACTTTAAGTTTTAATATACAAAATAACTGCATTAGTTATTGAGAAATAAATATTTATTTATTAATATTCTTTACTCAAAAACTATTCAACTGATTTTTTTTTTAATCTTCTTATTTTATATTATATAGTTTAAAATAATATAAAAATTTATGTTATATATACAATTACAATATATATACAATTTTTAATTTAATCACTTCAGCAAATTTTTCGAGTATTGTTAAGCTAAATACCAAAAAATATTAATAAAAAAATATTAAATGAAAAAAATATTAATTGCAATTTCTCTTCTTTCCTTGGTTAAAAGAATTTTATAATTGTGCATAAAAATTCTTTTTTTAAAAGAATAGTCCTATAGATATGGCAATGTTACGCAAGTAGTAAAATTAGTATTAAGGGTTCGAACTGTAGGAGGATTACCTGGACCATATTTTTCATAGATTTTAACGCTTCAATATCAATCAAATGTATCAATGTATTTTTATTTTGTACAATTGTGTCTTATTCTAAAACTTAAGGTGCAGTCTTCGCTATATACACAACTGGAAAAAATAGCCCTATGCTTCAATGCAGTTGAGAACTTCAGACAGTAAGTGAGAGGGGGGGGGGAGGCGTGTCTCATCTATTCCTTGGTAAAATAAACGATCTTGGTAAATAAGCGATGGCAACATTATAGTCATCGATAGCAATTCATTTTGTTAGAGGTTTTTTTTTTTTTTTTTTTTTTTTAGGCTGAACTAGATCAGTGTTCTATTATCATTTAGTTCCGTTTGTACAATTCCTATTGGACAGTTCCTATTCCTATAGATTGTCTCTATAACTGATTGATCATTAACAGATTTCCAATGGACAAATAACTGAAGTGACGTCAGCTTAGACGCCTCCATTAGTTTATACGTGAAATAATTGTTTAGATTCATTTTGCTAGGTTGTCTTAAGCAATAATTTGTCCCGCAGTGGAGATCATAAAGACACGGTTCCCAGTAGAAAACCGAAATAAAGCATGACTGGCGGCAATCAGTAAGAGGGAGGGTGATCACTCTGATCAGCCTGAGTAGGGACCAAGGGTGCGCGGTATCGGTCCTCGTTAAAATATTCAACCGCAAGTGCTCGACTTTACGTAATAGTTTCTACATCTATATCTGCTACAAATTATAATTATCAAGCTTTTAAAAAACTAGGAGACTCCGCCCCATTTTCGCTCCTCTCACCAACTGCTTCTGAGTCATCATTGTTTTTTTCCCTTTAGAATTCAATATTTTTTTATTAAAAAACGATGATTTCTTTTATAAAATATGTAATGATTATAAATTTATTTACAAAATTTTGTTAATATGTTAACCGTAACAAAATGAAAGATTACTTTGATTTTAAGAATAACTAATTGTACTTGAAATACTCAATACTTAAAAATATCCAATAAATGGCAAATAGGAAGTAATTTTACTTCTTAGAAATATACAAAGTTCCTGATATCTAACTGTTAGTTTAAGAGTTACGACAATGGCTCCGAAACAGTGGAGATCGTGGAAGAGTTACCTTACTTGGCGACGCTTCTCTTCAATCTCATTTTCTTCCTCAATATTATAAATATTTTTAGCTTGCACAGTGATTTTGATTGGTATTTTAAATTATTATTTTGGTATTATGCAATGTTTGAGTTAAAGATGGGTAAAAAATAAATTAAATAGCATTTCAATTAAAAGAGTTAATTATTGATAACTTCACAAAAATAAGAATGATGAAGTTTTTTATTTTTATTTTTTATTAACATATTTTCATTACTTAAATAAATATTTTTATTTATATTCCTTACTTTTCTGAATCATATTACTTTAAATATTAAGATATGCAAAAAGTATACAGAAACACATAATGTTATATCATTTCATTTTGCAAAAAAAGTTTTTGAGAGCAATTTTAATCAAACAATTCAATAAAAAATAATTATTTGTAAACTAAAAAATATAAAATAAGGATAAAAAAAAATCGATTCTAAAAATTTCTCATCTTCAAATAAAAGAATTTCATATTGTTTTTTTTTATAGTCTTAAAGTTCTTAATCAGACGTAGAAAATCATTCTGTATTTACTATTTAAAAGAAAATTTATTATTAGAAAAATTGTAGCACTTACCTGCTTTATAAATTCGGAGTATTCCAAAATGAAATGTTCTTTTGAAAATTTTATTCTACAATAGTATATACACAGATAATTCCTTTATTACTTTAAGATGACATACCACACTATAAATTGTAATTTATAATTGCAAGATCTCGATATGAATTTCAATATGTAGTGGTCGTATTATCTTATAGTTATCCCCTGAGCCTCAATGAGTCTCAAAAACATAGAGCGAATGTTTTAGCAATGTTTTTATTGTTCATATAAATAATGAAAAAAAAAAATCACAGACACTTTTTATAAAAAAGCTCACAAAATGTTTTGTTCTCTTGTCAAAAGAGGCATATGAAATATAGTTACACACATTTTTGTAATTTTGTTTTTCAGAATAACAAACAAATCTCTTTGTACAATTTATAGATACATTTGATTTTCAGTTGACGTGCCTTTTCGGAGTCTCCCTTTTAAAGCACTCATAAAATATCAGCATAATCATCTGTTTCACCAATATATAATCACCATTTTCATTTGAAAAGCTTTTTCGGAGTCCTCCTTCTAAAGCACTTATAAAATATCAGTATAATCATTTGTTTCACCAATATAATCACTATTTTCCTTTGAAACACCTTTTCGGAGTCCTCTTATTTGTTATCTGTACAATCATTTGTTATTAAAAAACTTTAAGAGTTAAATTGTGCGTTAAATACAGCTTCAATGTACAGTTCACGGTCACGCACTGTTAAGAATGTTGAACTAGATAAATCAATATTTTTAATTATAAATTAATTAAAAGTTCAAATCCCGCTATCATTTGTTATTAAAAAACTTTAAGAGTTAAATTGTGCGCTAAACATCGCTTCTATGTACAGTTCACGGTTACACACTGTTAAAAATGTTGAAATACAGATGAGTCAGCTTTTTTAATTATGAATTAATTAAAAGTTCAAATCCCATTCAACAATTTCAGTGACATTAATGAAGAAATCGCTAAAATTCGAAGCATCATAACTGTAGTAAAAGAATTTTAATATTACACAGCTGCAAGTTTATCTCTTTTTTCGAAAACCCAATGGATGGTTGACTGAATGTAAACAATAATAAGCGCGTTAAAACCGAGAAGAAAGAAATTTACAAAACTTCCGGTGTATTCCTCCGCTTATGCTATGCTTACGAGGCGATGTGTGAACAGGCTTAATATTCTAGGAAGTTTTATTATTGTAATTTTTGATTAAATTTCAGCATAATTTGACCATTCATAAGAGTTTTCTGTAATTAACAAATTCTAACTGGTTGTGAACCCAAAACAAATTTAGAAAAATTAATATCAAAACATAAATAATGTGTAGGGTTTGCCATGTTTTGAGTGTTATCCCTTATTTGGCTATATTTGTGTAAAATATCACAGTTTGATATTTTTTTGGGTTGCATCATAGCATGCTTGCGAAGTCTTCCGAATTCATTTGTTTTTTATTTCGTTGAAATTTAAATAGAAAGAATGCGTTATATAGTAAACACTATTAGTGTAACAATATTGGATGGCGCTTTTTCAAGTTTAGGCTTAAAAATCAATCAGTAGTAGTAACCCGGAAGTCTTAAGATGACCATCTGCGCTTGGCTTTACGCGGTGGAACTGTCAATCATGCATAAAAGTTTCAATAAAACTATGAATATTAGGTTTGATTATTTTTAGTAGTATTTACAAATTTTAGCTGCTTACGCAAAAATCATAATTATTTACCTGGTTGCAGAAATCCTCCAGTATGGCACTACACAGTAAATTATGACAGTAAATTATTTTTTCTCATTTTTTAAGGTAAAAACCATTTTTAACTCATATACTTACTCTAATTACTATTCGTTTCAGTTCCTTAATAAAATTTATTTGCAGATATGTAATCTAAACAAAATTGACGATTCTCAAAAAATTAAACTCAGAAACTTGAATTTTAAAAATAAAGAATTTAAAAGACAAGAAAAATTTAAAATTTTTTTTTTATATTCTGAAAACTTTGGTTGCTAGTTAATAGGAATTTTTTTTCTATTCTTTAAGTTTCCGTCATTTCATTCATATAAGTCGGTGAGAATTTCAATCTGGACACAGTGTTAATAATATTTTTCAATGTTAATAATAATAATTTCTAAAATTCAACATATGGCGTTCTGTGGAGTAATGTAAAGTGATTAATTGTATTCAGTTTTCCTCTATGGCATTGTACATTACTGCGCAGTACGCCATCTGTTGGATTTCTGAAATTATTATCATTAATATTGAGAAATATTATGGACACACGTGTTTAAGAAAATGGAAAATGGGCAAAATAGACAATGGAAATGGCTAAGAAATGGAAAATGGACTATTTAAGAAATAGTCCCGAATAAAATCTCACATACAATTAATTTAGCGAAATTTGAAAGCGTACGTGGAATTCCCTTTAAATTTATCATTGATTTTAGATGAATTTAATTACTTTTTTGTTTCTGCAAAACACAATAAAGAATGGAAATTTATGAGGAATGTCATTATATTTATGCGGAATGTCTTATGAGGAATGTCATCAAATAACTATAAAACAACAATGTTAAGAGAATTGATTGTTAGCTTTTAAATTTGCTTATTTTTCTAAAACTTTATAAAATCGTAAATTATGATTTCATGATTAAAGTGTACATTATAATACTTTGATTATACTACTAAAAATAATGTTTCAGTGAGTTAGTACAATAGAATACAAGTGTTATGAACTATATCAATAAATTACTATAAAACAATGTGTGACAGTCCTATAAGTTAAACAGAATTAATAGTTAAATTTTAATTTTGATGATTTATATTGATTATATTGATTGTTTTGAAACTTTATAAAATCAGAAATAACTGAAAGCGTAAATTATGTTTTTTATGATAAATACTTTAAAGCATGTGTAATATTTTTATGATTGATAATATATACATAATACTTCAATAAAGGGGAATATATTTTTAAAAATTACATAAAAAATTTATAAACTTTGCTTGCATTACATTTTACTAAAATAATATTATATTTTAAATATAGTTGGCATCTCAAATGTATAAGAGTATAAAAAATACTAAAGAAAATACTATCTTATTAAATTAAAACATAAGTTGCTATAATTTTAACTTATGATCATAGAATTTATAGTTTTAGATGGAATTATTTCAACATTATTTCCACAATTCTTCTATTTTTAAGCAAAATTTGCAGGTCAGGTCTATATTTAGTTGTTAGTTTAATTCCCTCTAAAGTATTAAGAAAGTTTTACAGTAATTTTCTTGAATACAACATTCAACCAAAGGGAACGTTTCCATAAAATTTTAATAAATTATATAAATATCCCATAAAGGGTAGTGAAAATATCTTTGAATTTGTATCAAAAAAATGCTTTGAAAGTTTCGAAATTCTTCACTTAGAATGTTCTTCTAAAAAGTTTTTTTTTCTCGAATAATTATTCAAGAGAAGAGCCACCAACTCCTTCTTTTCTTTTTGAGATAATCCTTTGCCTGAAATAAATAAAAAATTACAGTATAAGTCTGTTATTCCGGAATTCACAGTAGCAGACGGAATTGTCGCTATATTGAGTTTGTCGTTAGAAACAAATCACTTAGGTATTTAATATTAAAACAAAAATAAAAATAGTCTCATTTACCTTTTCCCCCCTTTTATTTAAAAATATTTTGATTTAAAATTCATATTTACCGCAATTTTAAATTGAAAATTGATTTCTGTCTAGAAGGGTATAAAATTATGGAAACGCTTCTATAAACTCATTTTTTTCATACATCTCAAGAAATATTTAGAGAATTACAAGAAATATTCAAATCATTTGAAACAGTACTTCCATCCTATTGCCATACGACATTGTTTTGAGCCATTTTATGAATCAAATCAATGTCATGATTCTAGCTCTCGTTTCGGTAAGGCTCAACAACGGAATCATATTGTCAACTTTTCAGGCACCGAACACCTATACTTCTTAGACAAACTGGTAGAAATCGAATTGAGGCTAGATATGCTTCAGACCGATTTGAAGCTAGATAGGTTTCAGACCGATTTGAAGCTAGATGTGCTTCAGACCGATTTGAAGCTAGATATGCTTCAGACCGATTTGAAGCTAGATATGCTTCAGACTGATTTGAAGCTAGATAGGCTTCACACCGATTTGAAGCAAGATAGGTTTCAGACCGATTTAAGGCTAGATAGGCTTCAGACCGATATGAAGCTAGATCGGCTTCAGACCGATTTGAAACTAGATATGTTACAGACCGATTTGAAGCTAGATAGATTTAAGACCGATTTGGAAGTTAGATAGGCTTCAGACCGACATCGAAGGAAGAACCTCGTTACTATTCAGAAAAAAATTTAAGACGAGCTTTTTTCTAAAACTTAATTCAAAACAAAATTACGACGTGCATATATTTGGTAAAATTTTCAAAATTCTTTGTACTACACCAGACAATACGAGGGTTGCTATTTATATTTCTGGCCTAATAATGAAAAAACAAATATGTAGGATCGAAATTGGTTTTATTGTTTTTCAAAATATTCTCCATGATGATCAATACACTTTTGCATGCGTTTGAGCCAATTTTCAAAGCACTTTTTCCAGTCCGATTGAGGTAACTCCAAAACATGCGTTTTGAATGCATCAACCGCTTCTTCGGGGGTCGAAAATCGTTGTCCGCGTAATTTATTTTTGATGTGTGGGAATAAGAAGAAGTCATTGGGTGCCAAATCAAGGCTGTACCGCGGATGACCCATCAGTTCGATCTTTCGCTCCGTCAGTAATGCCTTTATTTGAGTCGATGTGTGAGAGCTCGCATTGTCATTATGAAGAATGATTCGCCTGTTCTTCTGCTTTTTTCGAATTTCTCCGATGACTTCTGGCAAACAAATGGTCGTGTGCCATTCAGAATTGACCGTCCTGCGTTGCTCTAACGCCACTGTTGCCACATGACCGTTAATGCCGAAGAAACAGGCAATCATTTGTTTCGATGTGCTTCTTCCTCGAACAACTTTTGTTGGTTTTGCCTCGTCTTGGAGGACCCATACAGTTGATTGCTGTTTGGTTTCCGGCTCATATGCATAGATCCATGATTCGTCACCTGTGTAGATGTTATACACAGCCTTTGATGTACCTTGAACGTATTTTTCCAACATTTCCTTGCACCAATCGACAAGAGCCTTTTTTTGAGCGTTTGTCAGATTGCAGATATGCGGGATCCAACGCGAACAAATTTTTTTTACGCTCAAATATTCATGCAATATTTTATTGATGCTGGTCATACTAATGTCCAAAGACGCCTCTATCTCACGGTATGTCACATGACGATCTTGCTTTATCAGTTCACGCACAGCATCGATCTTTTCTGGCACAACAACGGATTTTGGACGACCTGCACGGGATTCGTCCTGGATCGAACATCGACCACGATTAAATTCGTTATACCAATTTTTTACAGTGCTGTAGGATGGCGCTTTATCGCTGAATAAAGAATTAAGTTCATCGAAGCACTCTTGTCTTGACAATCCACGTCGAAAGTTATGAAAAATAATGGCACGAAAATGTTCACGATTCAATTCCATTTTTTTGAAAGAGAAGAACTTTTCAATTTACTGTCAACAACACAAATGAAGCTATAATGGTAAATCGTCTGCTGAATTTATGCTTAAAAATATCAAACTTTCGATTAAAATCGTCTGCGGTCGCCTAGCAACACTTACTGTTGCCAGAAATATAAATAGCAACCCTCGTATCTTTTTATATTTAACTTTTTTGAATTTTTTTTTAAATTTAAAATCATCTGTCTCTAAATTAATGAAAAAGAGTACTTATATTATTCGAAAAGAATTATAAGTTTGTAATTCTAATTCCGCTTTTAAATTTAATTTTTACTCAATTGTAAATTTTAATTACGTTGCATCTTTTTCTTGATATAGCTTTTACAATATTTTTTCACTGACTTACTAAAGACCATGATATTTTTAGCATGTCTTTTGATGTTTTAAAAAATTATGTCGAAATGTTTCTTTGTTTCAAAGATTATTTTTTTTCAACATGGTAATTTTTTCTTACCTGTTATGTATTTCGTCTTTAGAATAACAAACACAAATAAGATATAGAAATTCTGCTGCGTGAATTGACCTCCTTTAAAAAATAAATAAGAAGAGGAAATGCATAAGAAAAAAGAAAGAAAGAACATTTGTTTACGACTTCGTTTTACGAAGTGTATATTTTTTTATTTATTTTCTTCATCATTAACTGGAAGCAAAATCCTGATTGCCTATTACCTGATTAACGACCCGTGTGGTTTGGATGAAATACCTTAGAAAGCAACGTGTAAAAGGAGTCTAATTTGGCTAAGAGAATCCCTCCTGTTCCCTTGTGAGATTTAAATAAGAGATAGCGTTAATGAGGATAGCGCAATAAAGGTCCTCAAGTAAATAAAAGTTCCAGAGGTAGCGCATGCTCATAGAAGAACATCATTCATACACGTTTAGACGCGTCGTGCGTAAGAGAAATGAAAGCGAGTAGTTATCAGTCGTAAAAGACCATGAAGACAAATTCGACAACACGTACAGATTCTGCGTGTTTGATACATAGGTGTATCAGATACGACTGTATCGCGATCATTATATTGCATATGATATTATCGTGATCATAATCGATTACATATGAATATCGCGACTATTATACATAACGATAATTTTTGAATGCATGACGGAATTCGCATAGTGAGTGTTGATAAAATTTATTTGAGTAACGAAAATAGGGGTAATGTAATAGGCTACGTAAAAAAAAAAATTATTAATTAAATTTTAAAAATATCACGATACATTTTTTTTTTATTTTATAACCGTCGTTGAACAGCCGACCCAACTTAATGGGTTTACAGCTACTAATGTTCAACTCCGTAGCCTTGTAATTTTGAACCCAATCCAGAAGACAAGGGAACTCCTGGATCGAGTATTGGGAGAAATTTGCCTTCGAGGAGGACTTTTTGATGGAGCTAACCCGCATTTGCGTTACATGGAGAGGAAGACCACGAGAACCTCCCACGGTTAGCCTGACGGCAAGAGGACTCTAACCCATGATCCGTCTACCACTGAGGATATTTCACGTCAACACTGTGGTCAGTGCAAGCCGGATGCGGAATTCGTATCGACTGGGATTCGAACCCGGTTCGCCTCATTGGAAGGCGAACGCTCTATCCCCTGAGCCATCGCGGCTCATCACGATACATTGTTAAATGTCAGTATTTATTGACAATGCATCGCGCAATGTTTGCGTAGGCAAAAACTCAGAAAAGCTGTTGTCAAAACATGATTCGCGTTACTGATAAGTACCTGAAAATACAATTGAACTCGTTTTTTAGGCGCTCTGATTTGATTTATATTTTAAAATCGTTGTTGAACAGCCGACCTAATTTTGGGTTTACGACTACTAATGTTCAACTCCATAGCCTCCTAATACCTGACTAATATTTATGCTATCAAATGAAAAAGAAAAGGAAAAAAAGATTATAGAATTTAAATTTTATACTATTTTTTTGACACCGTATTAATTAGATTGCAAAACATTTGAAGGATATTGTGGTTTGACAGGGTGTTGTAAAATTTCTAACAGCGTATTGTTAGATGGTTGAGGATGCATTTTAATAATTTATTTTCAGAAAAGGGAAACTAAGGGATTCTTTTTCATAAGGATTTGAGCATTAACTGTTATTAAACAAAATTAGGGTTTACTTTTATTTCTCTTTCTTGTTCTACCAATTTTGCTATTTGAAGAAGTTTTCTGCCGACTTCTTTAGCAGTTAGTTGATTGTCGTCTCTTGTAATCGTTGCATCCATTGAAACCTGTAAGAACCATACTAAAATTAGCCATTGCAGATTAGTGTGTTTTTCTTTATTTAATGAGAAATTCAATATTCCTTTTCAATATTGCTCTAGCCTTAGACTGCTTTGTTTACATACTGATAAAACGCGGAAATTTCTTTGTTTTTGATTTCGTTACTTATTTGAGGATGCGAATTTCGTCAAAAACTTTTAGTCTAATGCTACATATAGATTAACACAATTGTGGTTAGGATAATAATAAAAAAAAAACAAATAACAACATAAAATAAAAAAGCAAGTTCTTTACAAGCTATTGAACTAACACAACACGCACTGTCTCGTCCAACAATGCTAAGAAATTTTAAATTATATTTTAAAATATGTTAGCTAACTATATATAAAAAATATATTGGTCAAATATTTAAAAGTAAAAAAAAAAATTAAAAAAAAATTTGATTTCTAGATGAAATTGTCGACAAATAAAACGAAATACAGTTCAAAGATTGCTGATTTGTCAGAAAAGAAGGTAGAATTGCATACTATTCACTTTTATGAGAAGTAAAATAATTTTTAAAAGAAAATCCGAATTTTTAGGTTTTATGCATTTATTTTCAGCTCCCCATAACCAGCAGTTGCTTAACATTTTATTTTTGTGTCATCACTGTATAAAACAGTATTTCAGATCCAAATCCATAATCTCAGAAGAAAAGAGAATTTCTGGATCGACTTTTTGATAGAATGCATTTGTTACAAGGGGAAAAAAATTTACCATTAAGGACATCAGCACTGAGTTCTGTAGCAGAATTCGTATTGACTAGTCATCGCTTGGGTTCGAGTCGCCTCAGTATTTCCATATGTAATGAGCGGTCCAAATTCATCATCATCATGGTTGGCCAGACAGCCCAATGTGGGCCAATGCCTTCCCCTGAAAATTTCTCCATAACGACTTCCGATTTATCTTTGATCCCCAATTCTTTTCATTAATTGCAAGAAAATCGGACTTCACGGTATCAGCCCATCTCAACCGCGGCTCTCTCTACTTTCTCGTTCCAATAGGTCTAAAAAGCAATATCTTTTTTATTGTATTGTCATCACTCATTCGAATCACGTGGGTCATCCAATTCATTCTATTAATTTTTATGTATTTCAAAATATCAGGTTGTTAATAAAAATTGTACTGTTCAAACTTAAATTTCACTCTCCAGTTATTGTTTTCCGTTACACCAACAAGTATACGATTTTTTAAGGTTCTCCTTTACGAGTAGCGCCTATTCTCCTTTGATTTTGCTATTAAGTGCATAATTTATTTTTTTTAAAAATTTCAATTATTGTTGTTTTTAAATTATTTAGATTGATAGAAACATGTTTTAAAAGCGTAACTATATATAAAATAAAAATATGGTTAGATAACTTCCAGAGAAACTACTGAGTGTCGTATTACTCGCATGTTATCCACGTTCATCACTGATGTTATCTGATTAAAATAATTTAAGATTAAGATTTTTGATTTAATAGAGATAGCAAATATTTTGCACTTATTTATTCTTATGTTTTAAAGAATAATAACCCAATTGTTTGCCATTTAATTTGCAAAAATTTGCAAAATTAAATCAATGTAAAAAAAAAAAAAATCATTTTTTGTGTGTCCCTTCCGAATAGACAGCTTGTACTTTTTGAATGATTGTTAGGATCGTTCGCTTTTTAGTATCGTTGGATTTTTAGAATCGTCTGAATATCAGGACGATAGCATAAATGGCTCTGGAATTATAAAAAAGACGCACAGATAAAGAAATTAAATCTCCTTATTATTATAAATAAATCAAGTTATTATAAAAATAATCATACTCCTAATTCATAATATATGTCATGAAATAATTAGCTACATGCATTACATACTACATACATTAGCTACATACACTGTCTCAGACTGTTTAACCTTTGTCTTCAACCCCCTTAACAGAACTTGATATGGTTTGATTCATCGAACCGTTAGATGCTTTTTCCGTTTTTTCCTTATATATGAAAAATATAAAACTTTTTTATTTTGTCTAGTCTCTATATGATTTGATTTAACCTTATTTTGTATTTTACCTAACCCGCATTTCTTTTTATTAATTTACACAAAATAAAAATTTTCAATATCTTTTTTTTTTAAAAAAATGATACGAATCCATTAATTATAAATTAAAATAAGGAAAGAAAAAAAGTCAATTTTAGGGGAAAGAGTCCCTCCAAACGATATTGCAGTTTTTATGACAGTGCATATGGAAAGCACCCCTCTCCGCTTCGCATACGTGAAGGACTGCGCGCTCTTTTGATTTAACTGGAGCTGCTGCCACTCGATGGTTTTAATTTTTAATGGCTCCGAGCCGTTGCCAGCGCATTTAATGGAATCTCGGCTGCAGACGCCGACATTAACAAACACATAAAGAGGCTTTTTAAGGAGTCTCGAATCGGCTCTTAAAACCTTGACTGTAGCTTGTATGGGTAGACATAAGAGCGGGAGTCGTAAATCGGAAAGTGTTTCGGCCTTATCCCTCTTTTCGAAATTTATCCCTACGTGAAATTTCAGCTCTCATTAGTCCAAAAGTTTTGCAATTTCGAAAATTTCAACAAAAGAAATGGTTGCAACATGATTGCGCAGAATAAATCCTTATATTTCTTAGCACATTGATAACTTTCTATTTTGATATTGATCTTATTAAATCGGATATTGATAACTTACTATTTATTTCCTTATCGATAATTTCCTAAATCGGTAAGTGTTACGGCCGTTATCTCTACGAGGAATTTCAGCTCTCATTAGCTCACAAGTTTGGCAATTGCGAAATTACCAATAGAAAAAATGGGCGAAACCCGATTATAATGGAATATTGAGAACAAAATATGAAATTTTTTTTTTTGAAATTAATCTAACAAGTAGCCATTTTTTCTTCACTTCAAGGTGAGATGGCCATCTAATGCAGTAGTATAGGAAAAGTGAAGTTAAAATGTGTAAAAAAAAACATATTTGATATAGTTAACCAGGGAAAACTTACAATTATGAATTAGCTGTACACAAATATCTAATATGCATAGTAATCTTTTAAACAGAATTTGTAAGTTCTTTAAGAAACTGTAATAATAATTACAGCAAAACTAAGAAGATGAATGAATTTTATTACATTTTTATTCACCACAGCATTAAATAATTAATTTCAAGATATAACTCCAATTATCTGGGAACAAAATCTTAAGTTTTGAAATTTGCATTTTAAAGTTTAAGATAACTTCCTTATTTAAAAATAGGTGCTACGGTTTTTTAAATGTTTTAAAGATCGCATGAAACCTGTTGAAATAATAGTACAGATGTTTGCTTTTTTTCAGAATAAGTTCCTGATTAAAATAATGATTAAGAAAGATCCAAATGTAGCATATTATACTTAATGGTAAAAACTTCATTGGCTTGAAAACATATGAAGAAAATAATTGCCCATTCTTAAGACTCAACAGACGTGAATAAAGAAAAAATGAAGAGATATGAAACCGAAAATGTGTAGTAGCTAGCGAGAAAACATAAATAAAATATAACTGGAAAAATCCCAGTACCCTAAGAGTGAAATCGAAAATAAAAAAATTTAATAAAAACAAAACAAGGAAAACCGCAATAGCCGGGAAAGGCAAAGCAGGTCAAAATGCATTTCCACGTGCCATGGAGAGATGGTGCGAAACTGAGATCGTTAACGAGCGAATTGGTATTCATATGAATAAAACAAGATTCTCGGTTATCTAGATGAGCGGATGTGGCAGGGATGGATAGAATTTTGGCCTTATCGAGATTGAATTTATCCTCAAGATGCAAAGAATGTGCAGCAATAGATTTATCGCATTCTTGATAAAAGACTTATCCACCATGTTCCTTTAATCTAAATTTTAAAACGCGTCTCGTTTATGCAATATAGCCAAGGTTGCACTGGCAAGGAATTTATTCTATCTGTCACTCTCGGCTACCACGGTTTCATTAGTTTTTATTTCCCATTTTTTGTTGGCAACCTTACGCTTTTTGTTTCAAATCACTTTTGTGTTCCTTATTCAGACCTGCCGACTCTGAAATGTCAGTAACTATTTTTGAGCGCTCTAAACTTCTTCAAACGCTGTCATTCTCAGGGATCACTAGACGTAAATGACACGTGACGTGAATTTTTGAGCTCTCATAACATGTTGACGTTTATTTATATTTTAATACTTTTTGAAGTTAATGAAATTTCAATCTTCCTGCTTCAGTTCTTGGGAATTATTTATTTAGTGACGCGGAATATCAAATTAAAATACTTAACGCGATATTAGTTTTACGTAAGGTAATGGTAATGGTTCATAGATTTATAAAACAAAAAAAATTTATAATTCGTCAAAACTTTCTATAAAATTCAAAGCAGTACATTTTCATTTATTCTTTTATTTATTTATTTATTTATTATTATTATTATTATTTTTTTTTTTTGACTGCTGGTCTGAAAAACATTTTTTAGTATGTTAAGCAACCCCGTCTATAATTGAAATTTTAAAAGTTGAATAAGACAAAGGAATGAGCCCTCTTCCCTGGAACCAAAGTTAAGTAGCTACAAGGACAAATATTTTGAACAAGTCAATTATTTTTTATTTATCTGTCCAAAATTCCATTCTAGATATGTTTTAGTGTAAACTTAAGGACACATTTCGAAAAAGTTTCTCTGAAACTCTGTGCTGAAAATGACTTTGCTATTTTTTATCGTTTTCTGAACGCTACCAGCGTAATTTATGGACATTTCTTTTGTCACAAAAAAGAATTTAATATAAATCAAAATTTTGAATAATTTCCAATTAAATTTCTGCACTCTTTCTCTCACGTAAGAACAAATTAATTTTTTTTTCTAAATGACGTTGTCCAATTTGATTGCCATTTTATCTCTAATCAAAATTTCGACCACTTTCAGACCAGCTAGAGTATTCAAATTTCAATTGGAGCAATTTCAGTTTTAATCTCATGTCAATGCAAGTTAAATAAGCTTTTTTTTTTAATAGTATAGCCAAAGTTTATGACCATTCTTCCTCGAAAAAAAATTTTGACAGCTTTCCGATGTAAACAAACTAACGCATACTAAACTAACTAAATAAATAAAAGTAGTAAAATATAAATTTAAAAATAACGACTTTTAAGCTAACTGAAAAATAAAAAAGAATTTCGTTTTTTTTTCTTAAAAAGATGTAGAGGTAGTTAATTTATGTCGCACTAGAGCAGCACAATGAGCTATTGGCGACGGTCTGGGAAACATCCCTGAGCATGATCCGAAGACATGCCATCACAATTTTGATCCTCTGCAGAGGGGATGGCACCCCTGCTTCGGTAGCCCAACGACCTGCACGCGAAGTCGAGCACTTTACGGTAGAACAGTTTAACGAGGACCATTACCGCACACCCTCGGTCCCTACGCAGACTGATCCAAGTGGTCACCCACCCGCACACTGACCGCAGCCAGTGATGCTTGACTTCGGTGATCTGCTGGGAACCGTGTCTTAACGATCAGTCCCCTGCGGGACTTTCTTAAAAAGAAAAAAAAGAAAAATGTACTTTGCATAATTTTTATAATTTAATTCTATCACCACCAAAAACTCCTTCCACATTTTTCAAAAATGATGCGCCTTATGTTTTAATTTTAGACCTGACAGAAGTAGTTATTTTTTCTTTTAAATTTACTTGCCAAAACGCAGTATTTAAAATTTGTATTTTATTGATATAAATGAATGTTTATTTGTATGTATATAAATGCCCCTTATACAAATCTGCAATTCTCTACCGATTCAGATTCACCGATGCACCAAATTGGGGGCAAAAACATTTTAATATCTGCTTTAAAAATTTTCGCAGATCACCGTGGCATCTCAAAGAATGAATTTTCTACTGGAATTGATAGATGTTTTCTAATATGAGTGGTATTTTAGTTCTAATCAATCAAAAATGAGTTTGATCACTCTCTTTTATAAATTTTTGGTTTTCTATGTTAGGTTATCGCAAGTAAAATCAACATTAATAATATCGCGAAGTATGGTGGTAATATCACCGTATTTCAAAAGATGTATGAAACGTTTCTTATATTGATATTACAGTTATAAATCTCAATACATTTAATTAATGGAAACTCGGCACCAATTAATAAAATAAAATTAAAGTTATCTAATAAGCAATGAAAAAATTGTAGTAAATTCCGATTATCGTAAGGTAAATGAAGCTATATGCTTTGTTAATCTTTCTATAGATTTCTTACTTAAATTCAATAGTATTTTTTTATTTTATATTTTATAATCGTCGATGAACAGCCGACCCAAATTTGGGCTTACGAATTCGAATGTGCAACTCAGTAGCCTTGTAATTTTTAACCCTATCCAAAAGACAAGAGAACTCCTGGATGGATCAAGTATTGGGAGAAATTTGCCTTCGGGAGGACTTTTTGATATAACTAACCCGCATATGCGTTACATGGAGAGGAAGACCACGGGAGCTTCTCGCGGTTAGCCTGATGGCAAGGGGACTCTAATCCAGGATCCGTCTACCACTGACGGTATTTTACGTCAACACTGTGGTCAGAGCAAACCGGACCAGCCATCGCTGGGATTCGAACCCGTTTCACCGGTTCTATGTAATGTATAACAATGCCAAAACATGCATAGATGTTTTAATTTATTTTGTGCTACCGAAGGACAAAGAAAAAGATGTGAAATACGGTATTTTTTTTTTTAATGCGTTGAAGGGTATGAAATAGCAACGGTTGGTGCACATTAAAGGAGTATTTCTTCCGAATTATCTTCTCGAATGAACTGGGTGCATAGGTAGAAATAGAGAGAAAGAAGTAATGATTCTTTGGCTTTTGGACGATAAAACTATATCCATAAAAACTAGAAGACCGACCATCGTATTTTATAGGGGGTGTTTAACCCTATCTCACCTACCGTTCTTCGGTATCCGATCCCCCCCATCCTATTAGGGGGAGGGTCGTCTATCCGAGTACAAACGAGTGGTAAACGATTCCTCTTTTTTTTTATCCCTTCCTTTTATAGGGACCTAATTTTATCAACGCATCCAAAGAATCCGCAATAAATGATTTTTATTCCGGTCATTGTATTCTGATGAATTACGGAGCTAAGGAGGAATTTTGTATTAGCCACAAAATTCATAGAGTTTCTTCAAAACGTTATTTATTTCGTGTTTTTTTCTGTTTCCTTCTTTTTTTCATATACTTCTACCTTAATTGTAAAAAAAGCTTGCCTCTGACCAAATTTTGAATTTTGAGTTAACGACTATCAACGTTTAATTTATAAACGACGTTAAAGAGCTCCCCCCACTGATCCAATTTTGATTTTTGAGTTTTCGACTATAAACGTTTAATTCCGTTGCTTTGTAATTTTTCTTCAAACAATAAAAGTCGAGGAAGTGAACAATAAATATTAAGAGTTATCCTTAAGTATCATTTTCAAAGACTATTTTAGGCCAGTTCTATCATCTTTCTCTAAATTCATTTTTAAAACTTTCTGAATAAAATGCTAAAATTCTATGTACTTTTCATTATAACCCTGGTAGCAGAAATCTACCAGCACGACAGCGGTTATCGCAGAATATTCTTCCTTTAGGTTTATTATTATTATTTTTTAAAGCAAACAAATAAATAGAAGAAAATATTGAGACTCCGTTTTAAAACATGTCTAAACTTGTTTCTAAAAAATTCGAAAGCTAAATTCGAAAGCTGTACTTTTAACCCAATTCAGAAAACAAGGAAATTCGCGGATCAAGTGGGAGAAATCTGTCATCGTGGAGGACTTTTTGATGGAACTAACCCACATTTGTGTTATATGGAAAGGAAAACCAAGAAAACTTCCCACTGACTCTAACCCATGATCAGTCAACCACTGAGGATATTTTACTTCAGCTCGATGGTCGGTGCAAGCCGGATGCGGAATTCGTATTGACCAGCCATTGCTGGGATTCGAATCCAGTTCACCTCATTGGAAAGCGAACGCTCTATCCCCTGAGCCACCACGACTCTAGTTTTACTTTTAAAATATTGTTAATTCAAAGTTAGTATTTTTTTAGTTAAAGCACTTGATTAATGCACGTGGTGTGATTCAATCGGAATTCAACCGCCATTCAAATAAGCACCCTGACGATGTGTAACAAGATGAGAGAGGCTGATTGAGAGGAGAGGCCATTGAATTAAACATCCATAAAATAAATTCGTTCTTAAAGGAAGTAGGGATTGAATGACAAAAACAGGACCATAAAGAGACCATCGAATGACTGCAAGTTCCTTTTTCAATTCATCCTCTTTGCGTTTGAATTGACGGCATACAAATGGCGACATTAAACGAAAGAATTTCTGTGATCAAATACGTGGGTTTTATGAGTATGATGGTCTCTGTTGTTGGCATCCTCTGGGTGGAAGGAGATGATGATTTGGCGAAGTGTGTTCAATAATTGATTGGGGGGCAATCAGAAATATCCCGTGAAATAGTCAAGGATGGAGGCGGACAAAAGAGTCCTTTTTTGATGAATTTTTCTCATCGCGAATTACAAGCTCTTGAAAAAAAGTAACAAATCAACAATTCTCTCACAGCATCGCAATATTGTTGCTAATCTTTTGATATAATTAATTCCGTTAAATTCAATCCAGACATTTTTATACAAACACAACAAAACACACTTTAAGCGATCAAAAAACCACTCAAGGTTATTTATTTAAAGCTTACTTTTTTAAATATGTAACATATATTGCGTAAATGTTGTTTTTTTCAATATTTTTTTAAACATTTTTCTAAGCAAGACACTAAAATTTTTTTAAATAGATTTATGACTAAAATACATTTAAATGAAGTAGGAATAAACGAAACTAATCAAATGCGTAAAGTTGTATCTAAAAAGCAATAATTTATAATAATTAATTAATACTTAGTTATATATTTATTTATAATAATATTTAATTATTAACTGATAATAACAATTAGCTATTTATATTGAAAAAAATTTTATCTAAAAAAATATTTTTAAACTGTTGTTTAAAAATTTCAACTCGAGAGAACACTGAAAATGAAATAATCCCTGTTCAATTTTATTTTTGCTAGGTTTACCATTTCTTAAGTTGGGTGATTCTTTTTTTTTTTCGAGTAAAGAAGGTTCGAGAGTTACAGTTACGATGGAGAGCAGTAAAAATTCTGGTTTTTATCAGTAGACATTCTGAGAAATTTAGAAAACTGTTTTGCACTCAGTTGTATAAAAATGCAACTTTACAACTTTTACGACTTAAATGTAAATTAATTTTTTAGACTATTTCTAGAACGCACTGGCATTGAATAGTCATCGTGAAGAATGACTGGGGTTTGATTCCTAGTGGTGTCCTACTCAGCTTTCAGGTCGATGGGTACCAGCTTACCTGGGATGTAAAAGCGTCCTGTGCGCAATGCTGACCACATTGCCACAATTATTGTATTGTTATCATTAATGATGTGTATTGTTATCATTAATGATGGCGACATTGCCGTATTAAATATACTTTGTGTATTATTGGCTGCATGCAATCTGTGTAACAATGTTTTTAGTACCTGTGAATAAACTTAGTTTCATAGTCCTTAAAACTAATTATCCAAAAATGTACTTTTTAGATTAAAATTAGTTCTATTTTGTTTTTTCTTAATCTTGATAAGTAAAGATTGATAAAAAAAAATCGATCCTATGACTTGTTTAAATAACCCCATGCCATGAAACTAATGCGTAAAAACAATAACATTATTTTTTAATTATCAATCATAAAAAAAATAAGCACAAATAAGCCTATGCACAATTCAAAATGAAAATAAACTTTCAAACTTCACAATATAAATGTACAACTTTTTTCAAAATTATACTTATTTACACTTTGTTGGTAAATGTAGAAAAGTTGTTTGCACTAGTACATATATTACAAGAATATATAAGACATTTCAAAGTCTTAGACTGTCTTAACGATTTCTTAGCGATTAAAACCCTGAACTGTTATGGTGAAGAACTGGGGTTCGTTCTCCACTAATGAATTGAATTTAAAAATCGGAATAAAACTAAAAAAATAGTACAGTTTCGAATGAAAATCATTTGTGTAAAAATATATTAGTTTTCTTTTATTTTAATCCCGTAACTTTCAATAAGAAAACTATAGTAATATAAACTTCATTATACAAATTATGGATTTATGTTTGCTACACAATTTTCAAATTATCACTAAAAAATGTTTGAGCCTTTGAGTAGACTGCAATTTAGGAAGTAAAATTGAAATAGAATCGAAAAATAGTACAGTTTAAAAAGGAAATTCTTAATGTAAAAAATCTATTTCTTTATTTTAACCTCGTACCTTTTAATATGAAGTGTTCAAAGAATGTATTCTGTTATACTGTGTGTAGCTTGAATGTTAAATAAAACTTATTGGGAGAAAGAATACTAATTTTAAACTTATATAAAAGAAACGACGATTGATATTTAAAAATTAAATTTCTTTTTATAAAAACATGCTTAAAATTTCTTTTTATAAAAACATGCTTAAAATTTCTTTTTATAAAAACATGCTTAAAATTTCTTTTTATAAAAACATGCTTAAAATTTCTTTTTATAAAAACATGCTTAAAATTTCTTTTTATAAAAACATGCTTAAAATTTCTTTTTATAAAAACATGCTTAAAATTTCTTTTTATAAAAACATGCTTAAAATTTCTTTTTATAAAAACATGCTTAAAATTTCTTTTTATAAAAACATGCTTAAAATTTCTTTTTATAAAAACATGCTTAAAATTTCTTTTTATAAAAACATGCTTAAAATTTCTTTTTATAAAAACATGTATAATAATTTGAATACAATTTTTGGTAATAGCATCTACTTTGGCTATTCATTTTTTTACGATGATTTCATTAATGAATTCGTGAAGAATGTAATTTAAAATTTTAATTTTTTTAATAATTTTATGTCGTTATAATCTAGCAATTTAAAAAAACTTCGATGTTTATGACTCTTGTTCAATAATAAAAATAAGAACATCATTTGTTACAGTAGAAAGCTGATTTTTTCGACACGGAATCGAAATTTTTTATTTTAAAACCTTAATTCAGAATTTAGCTCTTTTTTTTTTCTTTCTCTTCTCGATTATTTATTTTTCATTTTCTTTTCAGTAGTAGATAATCATCAATTATAGTTTTTTTTTTTAAATCAATTTTTGTTTTAAAACCAATTAATATGTTAACTAGCTTAAGAAGTAGAATATTCTTTTGAAATTGTGAAGGAGAGAAAATGTTAACAATAAAATAAAAAAATAAATAAATAAATAAAATAAATAAAAAGATATAATAAATAAATAATAAATAAATAAATAAATAATAAATAAATAATAAATAAATAATAAATAAATAAATAAATAATAAATAAATATTAAATAAATAAATAAATAATAAATAAATAAAAAATAAATAATAAATAAATAATATATAAATAAATAAAAAATAATAAATAAATAAATAAATAATAAATAAATAAATAATAAATAAATAAATAAATAAATAAATAAATAATAAATAAATAAATAAATAATAAATAAATAATGCATAAATAAATTTAAAGAGGTTAACATGCAGTTACGCGTATTAAACTTTGTGATGAATTGTTTGTGACACGAACTCATGTAGGAAAAGAATTAAAAAAATATTCTCCCTTACCTCCCGCAATCATCTCAGCTAACTTCATTCAGAAAGCGCGCTTTGAAGAATGAAAACGATATCCCTTTTCTCCCACATGGAACACAAGTGTAGGGGAACATCCCCTAACCCCCATTTGCGCACTTCGATTTTGTCAGTGAAAGACGCAAGTGAACAGCACACATTGCGTCATCGAACAAAATGAATACTGAAACAAACCTACTTCATTTCACTTTTTTTTCTTTCGATATACAGTGAAAACTCGATATAACGTACACGGCCTATTACGGGAAATCTACGATTACGACAAATTTCCGCCACACCGTCTCTATCATAATACATTATTAAATTTTATGAAATAAAAAATGATTATAAAAACTATTTTTGTGTTCAATAATCTTTGATAAACGAGCTTTGCAAAAGTGCGTAATTTGATATATATAAATAACTTTACATGTGTAATAAAATATAAAAAAATAATAATTAGCTTAATTAATTAATAATTAACTTGAAGGAAACAATTTTTCGATCGCAATTAACCCTTTCATGCGCCATTTATTTCTAGTAAAGGTAAATTAAAGTATTTTTGGAATTGAAATTTTTTCAGGAATTGATATAAGAAAAAAAAAAAAAAACTCATTTAGTTTATAAAAATGCCATTTTTTTGGTGGTAAATATATTTAACACTACCTATTAGGAGCTTATCGATTTTTATTTTTCTTTATTTATAAAATAAATTTTATAAATGCTACAAACTTCAAAAGGAATTATGCATTTTATAACTTTTTTACGTTTTTTTTTAAAACTAACAAATGGTTACCAATTTTATTCAAACGCACTTCAAGAAAGCTGAAGTTATAAAGAAATAAATAAAAAGTGGTGGGAAGTATACTTCCCACGGCCATCGAAAGGGTTAAACTATTGGGAGCATAATTTCAAGATGGCGGATACACCCATATTTGTAGTCCGACTTGAAAAAGTCTCGCAGAAAGTAAATATTTTTGTGTCTGATTCTATTATTATCTAAGATTATCTCTTGAACCCTTAACATACGGGAAAATCTTATTATGAGATCACAAGTTATTTGAGATCTTTTCTTTTTCAAAATCTACTGGGAGTTTTAAAATTCAGTTTTTTTTATTCGATATTTACCGTTGTCGTTTATAATTGCGATTTTGCCATTTTTGACCAGTGTTAGCCAGAATGTATAATTGTTTCTAGGCATTGACGAACATATTCCATTAAATTCATTGTTCATTTTAAGATTACAAACGGCAAGCGTAAGTAAAAATAACCATATTATTTACCTTTTATTAAATCACCCAAGAAATCTTTTGTTGTTGGTTAATTTTTTTTTATATCTTGTTGGTGGCTGAATGGTGACTAAGATCATGGAAGTAAAGAAGGAAAGAAAAAACGTAGTGGAGAAAAGCGCCTCATTAATTATAGCATAAACGTAATTTTTCGAACGTGATTGCATGTTTTTTTTAAAAATTAATTATCATTCAAAGTTTAATTTGACGTTAACTAAAGGAACCTTTAGATACTTTATATATTCTTAAATGTAAATACAATTATATTACGCATCATAGTAATATTATAAGTAATTTATCAATTAATAGTTATAGTCTCTCAGAGGGTTTATCTTTGGAGAAGTAAAAAATATTAAAAAAAATTGTAAAAATTTTAATCAATTAAAAAAAATAATAAGTTAAAAAAGTATTATTTGTATGTTATAATATCACAATACAATCTGTATAATTATTGAAATTCAGAACTATTTAAGACTCCGCATCTACTTATTCAATAGTATGAAGTGGGAAAAATTCCTATTCGGAAACTTTAAATTCTTCTTTATATATTAAGTTTTAATAATCATCTATTTTCATGCGAATAATTGTTTAAATGCTTTTAATTTTATTTTATTTTATAGCTGACCCAATTTAGGGTTTACGACTGCTAATGTTCAACTCCGTAGCCTTCTCATTTTGAACCCAATCCAGAAGACAAGGGAACTCCTGGATCAAGTATTGGGAGAAATTTGCCTTCGTTTAGGGCATGTTGACGGAACTAACTCTCATTTGTGGTACATGGAGAGGAAAACCACGAAATCCTCCCATGGCTAGCCTGATGGCATTTGAACTCATGATCCATCTACCACTGAAGATATTTTACGTTGGCACTGAGGTCGGTGCAAGCCGGAATTCATAATGATCAGCCATTACCGGGATTCGAAAGCAGCTCACCTCATTGCAAAGCGAACACTCTATAGCCATCATGGCTCAATAGCACTCAATAGCAACGGCCCGAATTGAATTGAATGTTAATTTCATGCAATAGCTGGCGTGGTGTTTTTTTTCTGGTGATCTTTTATTTATATTTAGTTTTATCGATAAAATTCTCATTTCTATTTTAATATTCAAAACCGATTTCTATCTTAGATTGCTTTAAAGAGTTTATACTGGAACTCACTTATGCATTTAAAAAAAAAAGAAAAAAAAAAAAAAAAGTAAGAATATCAGCGGTTGTTCCAAGTCCTGCTGTGAAGTCCCAACAACTGACTCGGACCTTAAAATCCCCCCCCCCTCTCTTTTTATAGGCTTATATTGGTTTTCAGCAGTTTTGTTCTCAAACTGTGACCGCCATACGAGACGCCCCCCACGTGTATGGGCGAATATCGGGCTATATTTTTCTCTAGCTTTAAAACCATATATACGGCCATGGCATTCAAAAGTGAAAAGAAAAGTCGAATTTTTAACAAATTCAGCATGCTTTAAACCCGAAGGAAGTAAAGAAATGATGTTATGAGACAGAAAAAGATATTTGTTTTCATTTTGATTGTTTAGGGGTTATTGAAATATTAAGTCAGCATTATTTTTAGTAGTTTTGAATTTTCCCTCTAATTTTGTCTGCAAATGTAAGATAACCACAAACGTTAAAAAAGTTTTTTTTCTTCAACTTTGACATTCAACCTTTAAAAATGTTCTAATTTTTGAATGTTTTGACGTTTGATATATAAAAAAGTATAAAATTTGTAAAAAGTATAAAAAATTTAAACAATTAGATAAAAAGAAAACAAAAAAACAAATTTTACGAAATATATAACTTACGTAAACTCTAAAAATTTTATTTCTCTGCCATGTTTAGAAAAATAGACATTCAGTTTACCTAACTAATTATCTACTCGACGTAATTTTAATTTTGTTTTATTATAATTAATTTTTTAACAAAAAATGTTGGTACATTTTGTTTAACATTAGTATTTCCTGGAACAGGTACAAGTTCGTTCCTTGAACGAACAGGTACTGCTATTTATCTGGCAAAAAACCTCTCCTTTTTTTTTCCTTTTATTCAGAAGAAGGGAACGATTCAGAACTACCACTACTTATTAACAGTTTTAATTTATATATATATATATATATATATATATATATATATATATATATATATAGGAATAATTTTGAGGGAATATACAGAATATGAATTTTTTCGGGGTTACTTTATCCTTATTTTAATCTTTAATAACAATCTTCTTATTTAATTTTTTTCTTCATCTTCTTTTATAAAAAATCTTTTTCTTACGTTTTATTATACTTTCGGTCATTCATTTTTCGTTTTCCGCGTTTTTTCCCTGTTTTTTGTGTAATTATTTAATATTAAGTGTTCTATTTACGAGCAGATATTTATTTCATTAAATCGTAAATAAATATTGAATTACAAAGTTAGAATTAGAAATTAGTTTTTTTTAAATGAAAAACTTTGAAAACATATTACAAAAAAATAATAAAGTCTGTGACATCTTCAAAATGATCGTTTTGAGCTCATAAATTCTAATTTAACACAAGTCTCATTTTACAGGAGATGAAAATAATTATTATTTTTATAGCGAACCTATGGAAAGAGCCAATGGAAAGAATAAGTCACCCAAATGTCGGAGAACTTTAACTACAGCAGCGGAACAAAATGAGAAAACATCTGTTGTTCACTCTAAAAGACTAATAAAACGATGCTAATTATCGTTTTCTCTCGCTTCATTTCTCGTGAAAACGATAAAAAAGAAAAAACTTAATTACTATTCGTAAAAGCATATTTAGTCGTCAAACGATGTCTAAAATTAGTAGCTCGAAAATGGCATAGAATAAAAGAATTATTTGGAACGAGTAGTGGTCGATCACAAAGTAATTTTCTTAGTTGCGAAAAAATGAATTGTATGTGTGAAACACTCTGATATAAATTATAGAGTGATAGTTGACCCTATAAAATCGAAAATGTTCATGCTGGAGAATATTTTTTTTTGTTGAAAACCAACTTTTGACACGCGATAGGCTCGTTAGCAAACTCTATTGACGAATGTCAGTAAATTTTTAACCATTCCTATCATACACTATTTTTTCTGGGATGTGTGTGGAGAGTTATGCGAAGAATGTAAAATTCTTCAATATTAAGAGATCTGAGTGAGTAAAATCAAGAAAATGTATTGCTTTTTTTAATGTTTAAATGAATAATATTATTAAATCTTCTTTTTCAAATGGTGAAAAATGTATATTTTATACGAATAAGAATTTGATATAAAAACAATTTTTTTCCCTGTAGTGGACTTCTGGATAGTGCTTTTGTTTAGCCGTAATCAGTATGTTTTTTTCTTTTTATTATTTTTTTTTTTAACGATGCTTTTTGAAAACTGAATTAACTGATTATTATTTTTCAATTACTAACAGAAAAGGGAGAATTTTGTTTTGAAAAACTTACGTTTTATGTTTTAGAAAAACTTTCGTATCCTCATTAACGTCTCAATACAACTTTCGTATCCTCATTAACGTCTCAATACAACTTTCGTATCCTCATTAACGTCTCAATTCAACTTTTGTATCCTCATTAACGTCTCGATTCAATTTTTGTATCCTCATTAACGTCTCAATACAACTTTCGTATCCTCATTAACGTCTCAATACAACTTTCGTATCCTCATTAACGTCTCAATTCAACTTTTGTATCCTCATTAACGTCTCGATTCAATTTTTGTATCCTCATTAACGTCTCAATACAACTTTCGTATCCTCATTAACGTCTCAATACAACTTTCGTATCCTCATTAACGTCTCAATTCAACTTTTGTATCCTCATTAACGTCTCGATTCGATTTTTGTATCCTCATTAACGTCTCGATTCAATTTTCGTATCCTCATTAACGTCTCAATACAACTTTCGTATCCTCATTAACGTCTCAATACAACTTTTGTATCCTCATTAACGTCTCGATTCAATTTTTGTATCCTCATTAACGTCTCAATACAACTTTCGTATCCTCATTAACGTCTCGATTCAATTTTTGTATCCTCATTAACGTCTCAATACAACTTTCGTATCCTCATTAACGTCTCAATACAACTTTCGTATCCTCATTAACGTCTCAATTCAACTTTTGTATCCTCATTAACGTCTCGATTCGATTTTTGTATCCTCATTAACGTCTCGATTCAATTTTTGTATCCTCATTAACGTCTCAATACAACTTTCGTATCCTCATTAACGTCTCAATACAACTTTCGTATCCTCATTAACGTCTCAATTCAACTTTTGTATCCTCATTAACGTCTCGATTCGATTTTTGTATCCTCATTAACGTCTCGATTCAATTTTCGTATCCTCATTAACGTCTCAATACAACTTTCGTATCCTCATTAACGTCTCAATACAACTTTTGTATCCTCATTAACGTCTCGATTCAATTTTTGTATCCTCATTAACGTCTCAATACAACTTTCGTATCCTCATTAACGTCTCAATACAACTTTCGTATCCTCATTAACGTCTCAATTCAGCTTTTGTATCCTCATTAACGTCCATTTTTAAGACTCGTCAGAGTCTTGAGAATGGACACCTATTTTTAATATTACTCGCAACACGTAAACTTTTATTATTATATTTAATTATTTGAAGCAAATGACGTTTTTAAATCACCAGGTCTTTCTCTTAGCTCTATTCTTTTGGAATTATTCATTTAATCAAATACTATTTAATTAATCATATTTGAATGTTTTTATACCCTATATTTGATTGAACTATAGAAAAAAATAGGGAACAATTGAAACTGTTGAAAAATAGATATAAATAATTAATAAGTCATCATTTGTTTCATAAGTTACAAAAGCAAATTCGTTTAGCTAAGGTAAAAGGATATTAAAAAAATATGATAATGAATTTGATGTGCACTTTTTAATAGCATCCTTGTTCATGAAGCAATCTTGTAGAGTCAAGTTTTTTAATTACTGATTCTATAGCTCGCCACACAAACGCTAAACGGTATCATACACCGCCAAACTAGGATCAGATTCAACAGAAGAACCTTAGCTTTTCCTCGTGACTAAATATGTAAAGGAGAAAACTGTTCTACAGTAAAAAATTTCCCTCATGTCTTAATGTTTTTTTTTTTCTTTCGAGATTTTAAAGAATTAGTCAATTTCAAATTTTAAATTAAAATATGCTAAGAAACGATAATTAATTACCGATTAAACTCCACAAGATATTTGAATTTATTGATACAAAAAAATGCTAAATATAGAAAAATATTTATCATGAATTTGTTGAATAGATTTCAAAATATTGATCTGATCAGCTTGTTTTAATTGATATGTTATCGCTGAAGCTCAAAAAAAGGCCCATTATTATTTAATTTACTTCGTTAAAGGGCGTCATCAAGAGTCATTTTACAAAGGTGATGTGCATATTAACGACTTAGGTGTCCTTAAAGTTCAAAAGTTAGTGCCTCTCATTCTATCAACTAGTTTGTTGATTATTTTAAATTGATTCTATTACATATCGAAAAATAAAAATGATATTACGCTTATTTCTTTTAATTACAATAATATCTTAAACCATTTGATTCTTTGTATTGTAGTTTTTCAAGTGATGGATGATCGATTCATCAAATAATGTTTGATTGAAGAAATGAATATTTGGTTTAGTTACTTAAAATTTTAGGCAACGAATTTTTTTTAATTGCATTATGATTATTTAAGATCATCCTTTTTAATCTACGCATTCTGAGGCATAAGTTATTTATGTACTTAACTGGAAACGTATACAGTCTTTTTAGGTATCCTTGTTTTAAGATTGATTTGATATTGATATACCTATTTCGAGTAACTGATCCTTAAAGTTAAAATAACTGTAGTAATATATTACTATACGAGCTTCTTTTTCAAATGGTGAAAAATGAAGTTTTTATATGAATAAGAATTTGGTATAAAAACCATTTTTTCCCCTCTAAAGAACTTTTTCCTCCAGTAATCACATTGGGGGGGGGGGGGGGGGTAATTACTTCTTTTGACCTTTTTACTACCACTGGTTTTTTTTATCGCAATAACATATATATATATATATATATATATATATATATATATATATATATATATATATATATATATATTAAAACTGTTAATAAGTAGTGGTAGTTCTGAATCGTTTCTTTCTTCTGAATAAAAGGAAAAAAAGGAGAGGTTTTTTGCCAGATAAGTAGCAGTACCTGTTCGTTCAAGGAACGAACTTGTACCTATTCAAGGAAATACTAATGTTAAACAAAATGTACTAAAATTTTTTGTTAAAAAATTAATTATAATAAAACATAATTAAAATTACGTCGAGTAGATAATTAGTTAGGTAAACTCAATGTCTATTTTTCTAAACATGGCAGAGAAATAAATTTTTTTGAGTTTACGTAAGTTATGTATTTCGTAAATTTTTTTTTGTTTTTTTTTTGTTTTCTTTTTATCTAATTGTTTAAATTTTTTGATACTTTTTACAAATTTCGTGAATCACATTTAATAAATAATGAAATTTTATCTCTGATGACATACTACATTATTAGGACCACTACATTATTAATTTCCATTCAAATATTAAATAAGCATGAGTTTGGTAATTTTTTACTTCTGCGGCAAACAATAACTTAACAATAACTAAACAATAACACTTGTAAGAAAATTAGAGCAAATCACAAACCCTCTCCGTGCTCTTGGAAATAACACTTGTTTTTTATTTCACTTATTTTGACTATAACAGTAGCAATCTAATTTTAAGTATTTCAGGATAAAGTTCAAATAAAATATGTAACTTCGCATTAAAAAGTTTTTCGCTTTAATTCATTTCATAAGATTTTGAAATTGTATTTAACTTATTTTCTTTTTCCCAAATTATACTTTTGATTTAAATTGTAAATTTTACGAAGAGTATTATTATTATTTTTTTTTCTATTAAAATAATTGGAAATAAGAAGTTTTAGGGTCTTACCTAAGCTTTCCCCCCTATTGTGTCAGCAAAAACAAGAAAATCAACGCACTATATCTGATCAGTTTCTTAGAAAAAAATATTTAAAATGTATTTCTTAAAGTTGATTTTTCATAAATTAAAGCAAAATAATTTTAAGCGTGTTTCGGTTTCTTGGAATTTTTTTATCCAGTTTAAATAGTTTTAATTGGTTTTTTAAATTTTGAAATAAGCATATTAGCAGTTCGAATGCTGATGCTTAACATATGAACTGAATGCAAATTAGAAACAGGAGGAAGAAAAGAGCACAAAGGTTTTGTTTAAAGGAACAAGACACATAAACTAAAGCAACCATTTTTCAGTCCTGATGTCATAAAAAAGAAACTAGTCACACCCCTAAGCAGATAAATGTTTTTTTTTTTTTTTTTAAAGAAACTTTTCAAATAAATTCTGTTTGAATAAAGAATAGAAAAATATTTATCGTACTACTTATTCTAGCTTTTAAACACATCTTAAATATTGGAAGAAAATATTTTGAAGTGTCAAATATAAACTTGAGTTTAATCTAAAAAATTGTTCTGTTTAATGCTGATAAAAGCTCGTGAAATGATAACTTTTTTTTTCAACAAACCATGAAACATTTGAAAAATGTCTTTGACATATATCTAGATATGGGTGTTTTAGATTATTGCTTTCTAAAGACAATAATTTTAATCGAATTTCTACCTGCGAGAAATGTGGTGCTTCATATAAAGAAAAACTAAAAACTGATGCTAATAAGTGTTATGATATAAATTTATATATAGTTAGGGTTTTTTAGGAAATAATTATTCCAGATGTGAAAAATATGATTTGCTTATTTTATTGCTTTAAAGAAAAATGCGTTTAAATTTTTAATATGGTATGCTAAGTATTACATTTTCTCATTTCAAAATTAGGCTTATAAAATATTTTTCCCTTTCACGAATTTTTTAGAAATCTAATCAAATAATTAGAGTAAAAAAACGATTTTTTATAGATAATTCATAGAACTCTCTATATTTTTTAGGAATACATAAAATTGTCTTTAAATCATGCTCTTTAAGTCATTAAACAATCACTTAAATTGAGTGCTGATTTACTTATAATGTTTTGACATTAGTCAAAATTTTATTAAAACTGACTATACCGTCTTTAGTATTTTTTTATAGCCCAAAACACAATATTACTGTCACATTTACACTTAATGTGAAGTGACAATTAACTGTTAATTATATCGAATCCTTTAATATTATTAAAACTTTATACCTTTTTTCTTCAATATATAGCATTTATTTTTACTTTTCTGGTTGACCTTGGTCAACGTGGTCATCGAACTTCCTGTGGGGAAAGTGAACCCCTCTTTTTTCCACGCCTTCTTCTCCTCTTTAAATTTAATTGACTGTAACTTTTCTGGTTCTACAGCACGAAGTTTTAAATCACTTTTATTATTACATTCTTTTCTCGAGCCTTCTTCTTTCCGAGATGCGGACTTTTGGTCGAAGAATTTCTTTTTGCAATTTTTTTCTTCATTTTAAATTAAATCCATAATCAATTTCTGTAAAATTTAAAATTAGCATTTTATGCCTTTAATTTTCTTTAACATTAAAAACCCTCTCGAATTTAATCTTTCTTTCCATTTTTTTCAACGGTTAAATTTACTCATTCATTAATATTTTAACTTTATGCATGACGCCTTTGGTTTCTTTAATTCTCTTGTCACCCATTTCTTTTTTAAAAGATATTTCTTGTGCCACAAAAATGTGTTGGAAGATATACATTGTTTTTGAAATAATAAAAATAAGTAGTTTACAAAATGTCTTACAAAAAATTAATGTATAGCTGGACAGAAAGTTTTGTGTGATTGTGTTTTAGTTATACCTTTGTAGCAAATAGTTATCACCTTTTTTTCCTTCTGTATGTGGTGAGTACCTTTTTTATTGTTATGGGCATTTACTTTCTCTCTTTGGAAACATCACAAAAATTGCATTAAATGATATATTTATGTTTGGATATAGCATGCCATTATCGTATTTATCTTTAATCCTTAATTTATTTTAGTTCCTTAATTTATTTTGATTCCAATTTATCCAATTTGTTCAAACCTCACACTTTGTGACCCTTTGGACCTATTGGGTTATTGTTATCCCACATCAGCATTGTACTACCACTTTCCTTAAAGATCACATTCCCCTTAATTTAATTACCTTTTATGTATCTCGGCTTTTATTTTTTTCCCATGACTTTTCAATCATTTAACTGTCTTTATCATGACTATATCCAAATACATATATAAATAGAAGTACTTATACAATGTATTACAACTCACCCTCATTATTTTAATATAAACAAATTTACTTTAATTCGCACCAATTCATAATTTTATTTCACCCGTAACAATTGGTGCCGTTGTGTCGTGAGGTTATTTTTAAAAATGATGTAACTAATTAAACTTATTAATCAACAATACTTGTTCTTATTTGAATTTTTCTCTATTTGTTTTTATATTTGATTTGGTAGTGATAAAATTGATATATATATATTTATAAGAATATCATAAAATACTCTCAAAATGTTTCTTGAACTATATCTAGCTGTGTATCTAACTGTTTAAATAAGGATATAATATTACACAATGAATTTTATTGTGTTCATGTTTAACCTAAAAAAAAAAGGGTTTAAAAAATTTTTTTACTGTCAACTATAGTAATATATTGATTAATATTGCTAGTCTTATATAAAAAAAAAAGGGTACTTTGGCTATATTTTTTTTTACACAATCTATGTGTTTTGTTCCATTATTCTACTTTAAAAAAATATATCTTTGAATTAAATTAATCAAAGTTTCTGTATTGATGGACTAAGTCCCAATTTATATAAATTTTATTGTATGCTGGCCATAGAAACTGAAGAGACGTCATCAGTAATTTTTTCGGAATTGCTACTTTGCCCATCTTTTGGATCTTTCTTTAAAATAATTCAAAGTTTTTCACCGTATTTTAATTGTTTTTCTATTTAAACATTAATTTGCTAAAATAGATATTATACCAATACTGTATTTATACGTGACCTTATGTATTTTGCGAATTAGAGAATTTCATGACTGTTATTTTGGCTGTCAATTTTCTTAGCTCTTTTTTACAAACAAAAAAAAATTTTTTTTCTTCTTTCCCAATTTTTATTATTTAATGTTCTCAATTTGTGAGTCAATGTTTTGATTTAACATTTGCCAGGCTTATTTGATTGATTATGTTACGATTTTCATAGTTGAGAATCTGATAATTTAATTAGGATTTTTAAACAGTTATATTGATGCCTTAAAGACTTTTTTTCTGTGTAAATGTGCAAACATTATTATTTAGAAAGTAATTCTTAAATATAAAAACGAAATCATTCCGCAAACTAAAGACACTCCACCCCCTCTCTCAAATGCATTAATTCAGTGTGCTTTCAATAATACGTCCCATTTAGCAATATTCTGAAATAAACCTTGAATCGAAACAAGTGGTGGTTTAATGATAGGCTTTAGATATGATCAACAATTGGTTCTGACTACACCCTCTGCAATGTTTTTAGAAAAGTATTTTTTCGGTTAAAAAAAAATTTTTTTTTCTCACTATTAGTTTTTAAAGAAATGGAAATTACTTTTTCGCGAAAAAAATAATAAATACATAAGTAATTAAGAATATATAACCAACAATTGGTTCTGACAATTCCCTCCGCAATGTTCTTTTTTTTTTTTTTTTTTTTTTAAAAAAAAAAAAAAAAAAAAAAAAAAAACATTTTTCTGAAATATTTATTTTAATAAAAGCTTGAAATTTTTTTAATATTTAAGAAAAAATAATAAATACATAATTAAGAAGCTATTTGCATTATTGGTTCTGACTATTTCCCCCCCCCCCCCAATATATATATAATTTTTTTTTTCTTTCCAAATCAAGAAATATTTTTTACAAAAGTCTTTTTATAAAAGAAGTTTAGAATTATTAATCTTTTTATAATAAACTTCAATATTTTTTGTAAAAAAGACGCTTGAAATAAAAAATATTTAAAATGCAACCGAAGCGGGAGTGCCCTCCCCTCTGCAGAGAATCAAAATTGTGATGGCGTGTCTTCGGATAATTTTCAGGGATCTTTAGGACCGTCGCCAATAGCCCATTGTGCAAGTTTAGTGCGGCGTAAAAGATCTACAACAACAGTCAATAACTGAAAAATATTAACTTACTTGCATTCAGCTCTAAAATTAATTGTTGGAAAGTTTTCAAAATTTGTATTCTCAATTTACACTAAGAATTTCTAAAAATATCGAATTGAAAGTTTACACCTGAAACCGAGAACATTCCTCGGTAACTGAAGCACTTGACATAATGACTGGCATTTTATTTAGCTTTAAACCTTTTTTCATTTGCTTGATTCCATAAATCAAATACTTCAGAGTGCAATTAATTTAGTTAAACATTTTTTTAAAAAAAAATTTGCCTTAAAACATTTACTTTTTATGAACGTCATCAAGGGCTTTAATATTTCATTCTAATACCTCGAATATTTTTGAGTGTATTGAACACAGTTTTATTTAGTTTATTTTTATTTTTAAAGGTTCGCTTAAAGAAACCGAACTTTCATTTTAAGAAAGATTTTTAAAATATATTTGGAGTTTTTTCTAATTCTTTCTATAGTAGGGAGGTAATAAAAAATCGAAAAATGATAGGGGAGAGACTTTTTATCCAAAAAATTTATAATACAATAATTTGTAATTCAAATAATGTTTCCACGCATGAGAACAAATTTAAAGCTATTTGAAAATTTAGAATTTGAAAAAATCTTCTATTTAATTAGATTTCACTCACGCCTTAAAACTTAAAGGGGTCGCGTTGAATCCCTATTTTTTCAAATCAATTTCACGCACCCACAAACGTTGTCAAAAAGTTTAACATACTGAGCAGTAGCTTTATTGGATTAAATAAAAATAACTTAAAAAACTATGTGAGGGAAATACAAAGCTTTGAATTGAATTTGCAGTTCGGACAGGAAGAAATCGGGTTGGAAGAAATCGGAGTTTAAAAATCTTACTCATCCATCACTTTTCAAAGCCGTGTCCGACGTCTGGTTTTGCGAATGTTATTTGTATGCACTTCTGCGTCCCCCGTCTGTGTCGCTAGATGTCGCTAGTAGCATTTCTACTCACTTCCGGCTTCGGACTCCGGATGCTCTTCCTGTCGTTTTCTGAAGGGGTCCTTTCGTCTTCTTTTTTCAAGCATATTGTTTGTTTCCGATTCTCGTCAAATACCATTGCATCGTCTAATTTCTTTTTTTATTGCCACAATTCTTTTATTTGAAATGTTGAAGGAAATGACCAGATCAAGATGTTTTTAAGTACATACAAGTTTTTTTTTTTTTTTTTTTTTGGCCTCATTATTATTGGGATTGAATACTTCTAGTATGTCTTAATGCAAGACAGACATGTAAAGATGAGAAAAATAACATAACATTTTTAGTTTACAATCAAAGGAACAATAGGAATCAAAAATGCCTGAATTGTAAATTAATTTTATTGATTGTGCTGTAAAAATCCGTTATAATAACAATTCACTATAGCTGGTGGAATGGTCGTTATAGTGAGATCGGTGTTAAAAATAAATAAATGCTTTACATTTCACCAATGCAAAGTTATCTAGCACAATTAAATTCAACCACTTTTTTTAATATATATATATATTGGTGAACACTTTTTTAAAAATAAAAAAATAAACAAAATGGCTCAAATTAATTGCATTAACAAAATGGATAAGTACCATCAATGCACATAATTTTAAAACAGCACTAAAAACATCTAAAAACTGAAACAGACACATTCACTTACGTTTCCATTTTATTTTGAAGAACTAATTCGCCAACAAATTGTAGACTAGTCTGGACATTTTTGGGAATCATCAACAAAAATTTTTTCAGATGAAGTGCAGAAGGTTTTGACGACATCGATAAAAATACATACTTATTCCAATTGTAAGCTGTCAAGAAGGGTAGATAGGTAGGTACTTTTTTTACGTCGTACTCGAGCTACACAATCAGCTATTGGCGATGGTCTGGCAAACATCCCTGAAAACACGCAATCGCAATTTTGATCCTCTGCAGAAGGGATGACTTCTCTGCTTTGGTAGCCTGACGACCTGCGGGCGAAGTCGAGCACTTTACGGTAGAACAGTTTAACGAGAACCGATACCGCGCACACTCGGTCCCGACGCAGACTGATCAAAGAGTGCCTTATTAGGAATTATCTGTAGAATTTTATCTTTAGAATGGTAGCAAAACAACATATGATTGCCATTTATTTCTTGGTGTTATAAATATGAGTCCAAATAATTTTGTATATATATATATATATATATATATATATATATATATATATATATATATATATATATATATTTTAAACATATAAATTTAAACATACATAAAATCGCCCTATTTAGTGTATGCTTAATTTATTGCTCACCGCCACAATACATTACCATTTGTTAAAATTGTCATAAAAAAGTGAAAAAGTCGTCATCTCTGTATCTATTATGAACAGAAAAAATGTGAATTTCTTGAAATAAACACTAAAGATACACTCACATGACCAGATGCAAGTTTCATTAAAACAGCTTCACTTACAGAGCAGAGAATCAAAAGTTTGAGCATTAGGTAAAAATGTAAATTTTAAAATAGAATAATGTGCCTACAAAATATATAGAAATAAAATTTCGTTAAAAAAGTTTATTCCCAACATTGAATGTTTAGTAAATTTTATTAAATTCAAAATCTTAAGAAGATGTGAAATCGTTTATTTTGCTTAATAAACACAACTTTTACATAAGTGTTTAATCAAATATTTTTTTATAAAAACATCCACTCCTCTTCTTGATGGAAGCCTGGAAGTCAATTCCTATCAAAAACTGATGGAAAGTCTTCCCAGACGTGTGCTGTCTGACATCGATGCAAAGGGGGGGGGGGGAGGGGGGACCAACATCATATTTATATGTGCTTCCGGACGCTTTAAGTCCATACCAATGGGTGTCCAGATACTCTGGGCCGGAGAGTGTATGATGAGTCCTGTTTTCAGTTTTGGATAAACAAAACTACTTTTCTCTTAGTTTCGTTTTCAGACCATCTGTTTCCTGCACAAGTGAATTTGATGATGTTTTAAGTTTCTCAGGTTCATTACGACGGTTTTCATTTTCTTGCCGGAAAGTGTTCAATTTACTTATGATGGTCGAAACGAAATAGGTAATGAATTTATTTTTAAAACAGATAAAAATGTAAACAGTAATTAATGTAAATGAGAATATTTTTTACATTAAAATATCAATTAAGTAATCATAAAAAGCATAAAATAAAATAGCTACTCCTGGTGGCTCCTTTCTTGACTTTCATGCTGTTGTACTTATGTCATTTGTCAATACCTGCTATGGGGAATCAAGCAAGGCCGAGGGGCGGGGTGTTTCTTGTTTTTCAGTGGTGCTATCTATAACCAAGAATACGATTTTAGCCACACACACGTCACAGCACGTTTTATAAGCAGGACACATTTCTACTCCATTTATTCATCCACAGATCGTAATTTTGGCCTGAAACAAAGAACAATCAATCTTCAATTTAGTATCTTCAGAGGTATTGATTTGTTTAGTTTTTTTCGACCGACCGACGATATTATATACGACGATATATATCGATATAATACGACGAGATAATATATATATATATATATATATATATATATATATATATATATCGCAGTGTGACGTCGAAAACTGCATGCACTTTTCACGATTTTTCTTAATGGTGATGAAATTTTAAACTTTTGATTCTTTGCATTATATATTTTTTTAAAGTGATTGATTAATTAATTCTGTCAATGTGATTTAATTTAGTCACCTGATTCTTTTTGTAGATAGCAAACATTATGTTAATTTAAGTGTACAAAACCGTTGCTGTTTTTGATTATATTTCCACTTAAGCGAATGCTTTCTAAATTCAGATTATCTCAAAGTAGTTTTCAGATTATTAAGGTAAATGAAATTTTTTTTTGGCTCTTTAATGCATTACCCAAGTTAATCTGCATATTAACTAGAAAATGTGTAGAATTAGTAATCTCTATTTTAACGATAATATATTTACATAAAAAATATCTAGATCTTCCGGTTAAAATTTGTGTTTTTCGTTAATCTTTAAAAGAAAATTTGTTGAATCAAACTCAAAAAAATTTGTTGGATCAAGCAAACAACGTGTACAGTTAACTTTTTGTTTAACTTCAGCCAGAATTTCCATTTCTTCTCTAATACTAACTTTTATAATTTAATATTTGAATGAAACGTATTCCACGATATTTAAAAATAATCAATAATCTATGTTATTAAAATGCTGTATACTTTAAATGCATAAGTATAAGCAATACCACTTTAAATATTACCTTCCACTTTTTTGTACAGTGCGCAAAATAAAAAGTGAATGACCCTGAGTAATTTGATCTAATGATCCGATCTTCACGTACTAGGACTCCATCTTAATGGCTCAAAAGGTTGATTTCAAATATGCTAATTAATTACTGCAGGCAATATTTTAAGTTACGAAATCAGACACAAAAATAAACTTTCTCTGAATAAACATGCCTTTTTTCAACGGATTCAGATTTTCGACCCCCAAAATATTCGACCCCAAATAAAATTTTCGACCCACAGTCTAGGAAATATGGTCCCCACAGTTCGACCAAGAGAGCATTTGAAAATTTGGACCCCCTAATGCTAATCTTATTTTACGAGCATTTCGCCATATCTCGAGAACTTTTAAACTGAATGGAAAAATATTTGCAAACAAATATAAAATTCGTTTATCCAAAGATACTTCCATGCAAAAAATAATTTTTAGTAAATATTTGCTTTTTTTATTATTTTATTTAATAACAGTTGTAAAACTTTTTAATTGTCAAATATATAAATTTTTTGCCTAATTTTAAAGTATCTAATTTTACATGGCGAAATACAAAATTCGAACGAAATCAGCTGAATAGTTCTTGAGAAATCAAATCACTTATTTGAATGAGTTTCTTTATACAATAAACTACTGAGTTTTCGAAAAAAGATTTTTTTTCCTACATAACCACGCAGCATCAAGTTTAATACTACTATCTTGCGACAATTTTGATGTGTTCCTAAAAGTTTTAATTTACCATGCAACTTATATTTAAAAAATTTTATTTTGAATAAACACACTAGATTACTATACGAAACTTTTTACTTTCAGAATTAGAGATGTTATTAGATATTTTAGAATTAGATATATATATATTTTTTTTAATAATTTTACTAACCTTATCGTAGATCAATATTCATGCATTTGATAATATTCATAGCTGCAAAACAATGCTTTATCATTTTTCGAATGCTTTATCATTTTTCATACCCAGTTTATTTAATTTAGTTAACACTAGAACATTAGCTGAAGATGCAGCTTATTTTTTTTTCTATTTACTATAATATAATACTGTAAAAAAAATTTAAAACATTCTTTGAATTTTCAATTAGAACTATTTTTCTATTCTATCTAAATAAAACCACAATTATCACACACAAAATAAATTAATAAAATGCGTTTAGTTTAAATCCTAACTATCAATGGGATGTTAATTAATCATTTAGTCAATAAAAAATAATACTTTTGTGTGATTTCTTCGACAAGCAGCTGAAATAGCAAGAAAATTTCTAATAATTTTTTTCTCACAAAAAATTAAGTAAATCTTGCTGTATTTTAAATTGAAAAAAATTTTTTTAAAACAATTTTTTTTTTAAAAATTAGGTGTGCAAGAAACTTTAAAATCATTTATGACTGAATATTGGAGCAAAAATATAGGACAAAGAAATTTTTCTACTTTAAATTGCTTTCAATGTAAGACATTTAAACCGATTAATATTTCTTTTTTTTTAAATAAAAAATTCCTAAATTCCCAAATATGTCAAATTCTAAGAACTGCTATTTTGACCAGACAAATTTTTAAAGAGAATAAGAATTGAGTAGAATATTTAAGAAATATATTTCTCCCTCTCGTATAATACCTTTCGTGGCGCCCTCTATTGTTGAAGCAGAACATTTTTGTCATAGTTTATTATATTTATTTATTATATATATTATATTTAAATTGTAGAGAAAATGTAAGTGTCTCAAGATGAATGTGACTTATATTTCAATGAAGGATTCTTACGGAAAAATTCAAAGAGGATGCTCTGAAATTTAAAGTTTTTATTTTTCACAATCTTTGCATTTCAACGAATAATTTGTACATTTCTGAATATATAAATGTTACCAAAACAAAAAAAGAGCTGAAAATTTCTTAGGCGCATTAACTTGCTAAATTTAAAGAGAGCTTATTATAGATAAATATTTTACGTCGTTGAACTTTAAAATAGATTATTCCTTAATTTTAATCTAATTCACAAGTTTTAAATAGGTTAGTGATTCAATAAAATAAATCAGTGGACTGTTACAACCTATTTGTCTACCACCAATACCATAGCAAAAAATCATGATCTTGTTAAATTTGGGGTTCAATTAAAAAAAATTTTCATTGGAATTTCCATTTCACATAGCATGTCACTGTGCTGCCGAGCGTACCTCTATTATCAAAAAATTGGTTTTTCCTTAAGAGATGTTATATGAAGGAGAAACACTTTTACAGGAGTACGTGATCAATTCGTGGAAAGTTTCGTGTTTTAATCCTGCAATATAAATATATATATATATATATATTCAATATCTATAATTATTCTATTAATATATATATATATATATATATATATATTAATAGATTCAAATCAACTGAATATGTTTAAAAATTCATTTTAAGTCTTTTTAAAAATTTACAAAGCATGAGATTTAAAAATTTAAATATTTTTGTAATTTTGAAATTTCTGCTTAATATTTTACTGTGTTAAAAAGTTTTATTCAGCGAAATTACATTATTACCTATCGATTCCTAGTTTTAAACTTCAAAAACACAATTTCAAATATATTTCTTTATAATAAAAATGACTTACTTATTTATTAAAGAGGATTTATTAAAGAAAAATAGGTTATTTAAAAATATTTGTCAACCTAGAATAAATACGTGGTATAAAAAGGTAAAAGGCAATAATTTTGCCATTTCAAAATGTTAAAGAATAAATGTGAAATTAAAGTTTTTATTTTTTAGCCCATTTGTTAATTTCCATTTCATGCATTTGCATATTTTTATGTGAAAAATATTTTTTGAAATTTATTGAGATTTGTTGTTAAAACTTCAGTTATGATTTATAGAATTTAACTAAAACGTCATGGTTTCTTTAAACGTAATAAAAGTTAAAAGTAAGTTATCACAAATATAAATGTTTAGGAAGCAATTGAATATAAGTTAGTCTTTCATGTTTGAGCTAATTTGAAATTTTAAGTGATTTATAAATTAACTTCACTGTCTATTTTTTATTGAAAAAAAATATATACAACATATTTCAACTTAATTGTTTCATAATTGTATTCAAAGTCGACAAACGCTGCAAATGGAAATAATTTTTTAAGATTAATCAAACATAAAGAGCACTATGAACTGGAGAGTTGATTCAACACAAAATGTAAAAAAAATAAATAATTGAAATGGTCGAAATAGTTTATTTCCTTGTAATTAGCCCATTGATTTTCTACCCCCTTTCCAAAGTTATTAAATATTTCCAAAAAGAAAGAGTTTCAAAATAAAAAATTAATTGAACGAGGCCGTTTTCATAATTCTTAAATGAGATTAGTCACGTTCCAAGTAAATTGAAAAGAAAATGTGTCAAAAGTAGAATAATTACAACGACGCGTTAAAATATAAGAATTAAAATACTTAAAATAAGAAAGAAACGTAATTACACATTTTTTTAAAATTTCATTTCATTCAATTCTTTTTTATTTTATTTTATAACCGTCGTTCTACTAACGAATACTAATGTTCAACGACCCAATTTTTTGGGTATACGACTACTAATGTTCAACTCCGTCACCTCGTAATTTCGAACCCAATCCAGAAGACAAGGGGACTCCTGGATCAAGTATTGGGAGAAATTTTGCCTTCGTAGGGGACTTTTTGCTGGAACAAACTCACACTTCCGTTACATTTAGAGGAAAACCACGAAAACATGAAACGGATATCCTGGCGACAAGAAGACTCTAACCCATCTGATCCGTCTAAGACTAAGGATATTTTACGTCAGCACTGTGGTCAGTGCAAGACGGGTGCGAAATTGGAATTAATCAGTTATCGCTGGGATTCGAACCCGGTTCACCGCATTTGAAGGTGAACGCTCTAACCCCTAAGCCACCACGGCTTAATTCCGTCTTATTGAAAATTTAAATTTTGATTCAAAACCGTGGTAAAAAAAGTATGGTGGGTAGAAAGGGAACGGATAAGCTTATTGGACATAGTTCCGTAAATGCTGTGTTAAAGCGCTAACACGAATAATAGTATTAATCATGAATAAGTGAAATAACTACTTAAACAAAGGAAAACACTGATTTATTAACAGTTAACAAAAGCTTAAAATCAAGCAGTTTACAATTAATTACAGTTTACAATAGGTACTCGGAAGTGCTGCCATCAGGAATACAAGAATCATATCAGGGCAAAGATTGTATTAAAAGAAAAAAAAGCGTAACAAATCCGTGACTACAAATCTGCGTGAAATCAGCAAACCATGTTTCTCTCTTTTTCTTTTTTAAATAAATGTTAATTTTCTAAAATCATTAAAATTGCATAATTAAATATCAACCTTATTAATTATAAACTTCTTAAAATTATCTTATCCAGTTTAATATTATTACCTTGCGCACATCCATTTTTGGGCCATTCCTTGTCAACTAATATATCAAACGCGCTTCAGTACATCAGTAAGAATGCGCCATGAAACAAAATCCCTCTATTGATGATTTTAACTCCACTTGCGTTTCTGTTTTCTTACTTTGTATTCTGGCAATCTCATTACGAAAATATTTTAAATCATTCTTGAAAAATTCCAGTACATGTAAGTTCATTTCAATTTGCTACTAGTTTTATAGATTTCGTTTTGTGTTTTGTTGTGTTTTATTCGGCTTTTTTTTTACATTTTACTTTCAGTTTTTTGCGTGATAAATTTTTTGCTCAATGTGTTCTATTTTGTTTTAAAATTTTTTGAGTGCTCCTAACACAGCTCCTTTTATTGATATATTTTTTTTTTGGCTATATTGATACAATATTAGAAAGCTCTCCTTCTTGCGGATATAATAGTGTGAGCTGATGAAGAGATTATATATTTTCAGTGTTTTGTTTTCCGAATTTTCAAAATATATTTTTTAATTTTTTACTTTAATTTTTAATTCATATATATATATATATATATATATATATATATATATATATATATATATATATATATATATATATATATATATATATATATATATATATATATATATATATATATATATATATATATACATTAAAATGGCACTAAGTATAAAAAACAATAAATGCAACACAATCAAAATATGAGAGCATTATACACATAATATTGTTTTGTTTCGTGTTCTTGACAATCTGTTAATCGAATTTATCTTGACTAGACATTTGCTCTTTTTCTGTTAGATCCATGTTTGCTTTCGAATTTTTAGCAACGAAACACTTTTTCCCACTATTCAGATTTTCGAAGAAATAAAAAGTTCCTTCTTCTTAAACTACTTTTATTGAAGTGATTATTTGATGGAGGGACGCCATGTATACAGAGTGAGGTTATCGGTCATGAACATTTGTCTCTGTAACCAACAAGTACGAATTTTAATATCGCGATGTATTGTATAAAATGTATTATATATCGCGATGTATTGTATTTAACAGTAAATATTGATATTTTGCAATTTGATAAGTTTTTATTTTTTTTATATTGGTCAATATTTCCGTTAGAGCCGTGGTGGCACAGGAGATAGAGCTTTCGCCTTTCAATGAGGTGACCTGGGTTCGAATCCCAGCGATAGCTGGTTGATACGAATTCCGCATCCGGCTTGCGCCGACAACAGTGCTGACGTAAAGTATCCTCAGTGGTAGACGGATGATAGGTCAGGGTAACCGTGGGAGGTTTTCGTGGTTTACCTCTCCTTGTAGCACAAATGCGGATCAGTTCCAACAAAAAAATCCTCCACGGAGGAAAATTTCTCCCAATGTTTGATCTAGGAGTTCCCTTGTTTTCTGGAATACGTTTAAAATTACTAGGCTATGGGGTTGAACATTGGAAGTCGTAAATACAGAAAATTAGGTCGGCTGTTTAACAGCGGTTATAAAAAAAAATATTTCCGCTAAAAATCACAAACAGTAAAATTTTTATTTTGCTCGTTTCTGTGTCACCTTCACCAATAAGAGGAAAAATCGTTCCGATGGGGTTTTTAAAACTTTATTTTTAATGAAAACAGAAGACTACTCTTGTAATTTTACTATTATGAGTTGTCAAGACCCGTTGTCAATCTGGAAGTTGTCGATATGGAATTTTGTTTTTCAAAAATTCCTTTAATAAAGAAGAATCAGTCTACAATCTATCTGCAACAGCTAGTTACTCGTGATATGTATTCAGTTCGAAGTAAAAAAAGAGGTAAATAGGTCTATTTTTATTTTTTAGTCTTTTTTAATTCCATTTTAACATGTGTATATACAAGGACCGTATATGAAATTTTGTCATACATTTGACATAATGCTTTCGAAACACGGTTATTCCAATTGAGAATAAAGACTTTAAAAGTATTTCGAAAATTTAAAATAATGACAATAATACTGATATTAACAGTTAAGCAGCAGAATGAAATAAAAGACATACTGTTTTAACCGAATAAAATTATTCTTTCAAGAATTAAATTACATCTAATATATCCCAACTTTTTTTTTTATCAGAATATAATAGAATGGCTTAAAAAAATGCGAAGCAAACATTAAAAAATGACGCCCATTTTTTTAACGTGGGCAATTCTTAATTTAATTATAAATTACAGGAACAATTTGAATTAAACAAACGGCTTTTATTGTTCCCATCTGTGAAAATCTTATTTAAAACACAATTTTTGTGTCATTTATTAGATAAGCCTGATAAAAGAGGGAATTTTTACTTTTACTTCAATAGATATTCCACAATGCGATTTTATCTGAAAAATAATTTTCCCTTTTTCATTAAAGTAAATGAAGATGGTTGATACAATTATTCAATTACATTTTCCCCTATTGTGATCATAATTAGAAGATTCGCCCTTAGGAAATACCCTAATTTGTGTCAACACGTGAATGTGATCATTTTCCCCCCTTTTCATGAAAGGAAGGGATAAAAAAAAATCATTTTGTTATCCATTTTCGTTAAAGTAACAAAATCGATTGTTTTTTTTTAACCCTTTTTTGTGCTTTATGGCTCTCTTGAGATTTAATATAAGTGTATAATTTTTTTTCTTTTTGAAAACAGAAGAAGGTATTAAAATATGTTGATGAAAGAGATATTTCTTTTGCCACTTGTGTAATTCACACACTCAAAAAAATACTTTTAAAGAAACAAAACGAGATATTAAAATGCTGAGACAAAACTATTCATGATTTTGATTAATTTCGTCCATGAAAACTCTTTTAGTGCGAAGGTAAGATCGCGAATGAGTTAATTTGTAAGTTCTTTTAATATTTAAACTTTTTAAAAAACTAGTATTGTTAAGATTTCATCCTTTCTTTTTTTTTTTATAACCGTCGTTGAACAGCCCACCCAATTTTTGGGTTTATGACTACTAATGTTCAACTCCGTGGCCTTGTAATTTTGAACCCAATCCAGAAAACAATTGAACTCCGGGATCAAGTATTGGGAGAAATTTGCCTTCGCCTTCATGGAGGACTTTTTGATGGAACTAACCAGCATTTGCGTTACTTGGAGAGGAAAACCGCTAAAACCTCCCACGGTTAGCCTAACGGCAAGGGGACTCTAACTCATGTTCCGACAACGACTGAGGATATTTCACGCCCACGCTGTGGTCGGTGCAAGCCGGAAGAGGAATTTGTATCAACCAGCCACCGCCGAGATCGAACCCCGGTTCACCTCATTGGAAGGCGAATGCTCTATCCCCTGATCCATCTCGACTCTTCGTCCTTTATTTGGTGATACCTATTAAATTACTAAACGTACAGAAAAAACAAGTTTTACTCTATAATTTCTACTTATATCCGCTCCACTTTCCTGGACAACTGCCGGTGACTATGGTTGCAAGATTTCACGTAGGTGTGTGGGATCAAAAATTAGGACAAGGATCGACGTGGGAAGTATCAAAATGTGTTTTTTTCTATTACCATAGCAACAAAAAGCCCTGGAGACCGTGGAGGCCTATTTTGTTATTATTAACCTTGCTAATATTTTATTAACTTGCTTTTGCGTGTACAGAGGTCAAAAAATTGCAAACAAAATTGTGGCCATTTTCTAATTATTTAGAGTTTTTAAATCCTGTTGACAATGATAATATTAAACGAATTTTGACAACTTTCTGACTAGCTAGAATGCTCCCTGATGAAAATGGGAAAGCCTTAATGGGAAATACTCATAGAAATGATAATTTTAAACGAATTTTGACCACTTTTTGATTTAGAGCTTTTAAATCCTGATGAAAATGATAATATTAAACGAATTTTGACCACTTTCTGACTAGCTAGAATGCTCCCTGATGAAAATGGAAAATCCTGATGAAAATTATTATATTAAACGAATTTTGACCACTTTTTGATTTAGAGTTTTTAAATTCTGATGAAAATGATAATATTAAACGAATTTTGACCACTTTCTGACTAGCTAGAATGATCCCTGATAAAAATGGAAATCCTGAATGGGAAATGATAATATTAAACAAATTTTGACAACTTTCTGACTAGCTAGATTGCTCCAAACTCAACTGGAGTTGAGGTCCTGATACCAATGCAAATCACAATTGCTACATAAATGGGGAGCAATTGAGCTGAATTGCAACCACTTTATTGTTGATCTAAATTGCAACACTTTCTGGCATAAAAATTCTAACAAATTTGGAACTAAAAAAATAATAATAGTTATAAGTAGGAATTGAATTTCAAAAAATAGATTTCGCGAATCGACTTAAACAGTGAGGAATTTTTTTAAAAAATTTTAAGACCCAAAAAGAAAAATATAGCGCTTATAGCTTTCCTAATCATCACCGAAAATTTTCTGTTCCTCCAGCTGTTTTTTGAAATTAATGCAACCATTTCCCCCTCCATTTTAATTTACAACAGTTGAAAAGTAGTTTTGAAATTTTTATTCTATCATTCAAAATTTAAAAAAAATCTCGTATAAGATAAAATATGATTAAGATATAATCACACTTGCTTTTAAAGAGTTTTAAAAAACAATAATGCTTGAATTGAAATGGATTTTTCTTTGCTGTCAAAAATTATGAGAAATCTTGTTTCAAAGTTATGTTCAGTGTTCGGATCATCCAGAAACGGATAATCTGGAATAACTTTTAATCTAATGGTTGAATCTTCGCGTTCAAGGATTCAATCCCGGAATCATGGAATAATTCGTAAGAAATAGAATTTTAAATATACGAATTTTTGAAAATTAGATTTTTCTGGAACTCATCCGATTTCGCTCTAATTTTGAATTTTGCCATGAAAGATTACATACTTTAAAAAATGTAAAAAATTTGTATACTTTACAGTTCAAAAACTTTATTTGACTTATTAAATAAAATAATAAAAAATGATGAATATTTTCTAAAATTTATTTTTTGAATAGAATTATCTTTGGACAAATGAATTTTATAATTTAGAGTAAAAATTTTTGAATTCGCCTTAAATGTTCGCGAGATATGATGAAATACGCAAAAAGTAAAATTAACATTATGGGGTCTAAAATTGGATCACTCCCCTGACAAAATTACTCAGACTGTGGGGATAGTAGTTATTGACAATGTTAACTTTCATCTATGAAAAGGTACCCCTCCATAGAATCGAGTTAACATGTCTTATATACTAGTGATTTGGATTTATATTTTTGTAGTGGTAGATACGCTACTGCACTCCTCCACCAGAATTATATCTATGATGGAATTCGATGGACGGATACCACTAGTTGATTCATTGCTGTCTTTTGTGAGAAGCCGGGCGAGCAGTATTTAGATCACCGTACTTTTGCTGATCGTGAGATCTGTATTAAGTTCACTGCCGTGGTTGCTCCCGTGTTGCCATTAGCAGTCTAGTGTATACAGGCCAACGTTGTGAGAAATCGAGACTGAGAAGCAACAGCGCGAGGAAGTGGACAATGTCGCAGTCACAAGTAGCAAGTCAACTGTTCAATGTGGACCACCCATCGAAGTAAGCGTGTTCAAATCGAAGTGGGTATTACTGACAAGATAGGCGTGTTCACATCACGCCCGGCTTACAAGTGTGGGGAGAGTAGATATCGACAATGTCAACCTTCATCTATGAAAAGGTACCCCACCATAGAATCGAGTTAACATGTCTTATGTACTAGTGAACTGGAACTATATTTTTGTAGGGGTAGAAACACTACACAAACCATATTTCTCAGATTGCGGCTACCCCCTATATTTTGGGGGTCAGAAATCAGAATCCGTCAGAAAAGAAGCATTTTTATTCAGAGAAAGTAAGGTTTTGTGTCTGATTTCGTAACTAAAATATCGTCTGCACTAAATAATCAGCATATTTAAAGTCAACCCTCAAATCATTAAGAAGGAGTCCTAGAACGTGAAGATCCGATAATTAGATCATAAGTTATTCAGGGTGGTCCATTTTGGCCCTCTGTACATATCGCCACTTTATTTTAGTATTTCTGCATAATTATTTTAAAGCCATGGTGTTTAAGAAAATTATGTTCAGCAGTTTGCGCTAATTGCACGTCATGAATTATCCATAGATTATTTAAAACAAAATATTTTATACTTAACAAACTTTTTCTGATGTCTTAGTGAAACACATTCCCTCAGGAATTCGGCAGAGTATCTAACTAAGTGCAAATTAATAGTTCGTAAAGAAATTTTTTTATTTATTCAAGCCCTTTAAAATACATAAATAAATGACATCTTGAATACGCATCAACACGAAAATTATGTGCATAAAAATTAATAATAACGTCAGAGCATTTTTAAATATGCATTTAACTTCGAGATTCTTCATTGCTAGGAAATGAACGCATTTATAATTAATTTTTCATTAAAATTCAATGCAAAGTAAGGTGATAGTTTACTTGATATTATCAACCTTCTTAGAAATTGCTTCGTTGTTAGAATGCATTTAAAAATCCAAATGAGTACTTATAAATATTATGATACACCAAGTATTCAAATTGTATTTGAATGAGTTCAATGATAAATATCTCTTGTCTTGCACATTTCCTCTGTGGTTTCGCAAAATAGAAATGGAGTTATTTTCTTCTTTTATTCGTATAGAATACGGTATTTACAGTAAAAGTGCATTAAAAGGACAATTCACACATAATAGCAAACGAAATCGTCGTAAGAGCAAATACACAGATTTGCTGTTAAAATAACTATAAAAAAAAAAAAAAAAAAAAAAAAAAAGGATTTATCTTTCATTTTAGCCAACTATTTTGATTTAAAACGTATGTCTAGAGTAGATTGCTTACATATTGTAATGAAAAAGCTTCCAAATCGTTGCAAGGAGTAAAATGAAATAAAATGCGAAGTTATTAATTACAGTGAATGTTGATTTTAGTAGTTAATCATCGAGAAAGGAAATAAGGAGGCATCATAGATAAAACATCAACAGCGGCTTTTTGAAGTACGCGGAAGGATTTCTAAATGCAGTTGAAGATATTTTATTTGAATGAAGATAATTTAGCTGGTGGTCACCTTTACATTTCTTTTTATATAAGTTTTTAGCAAGAAAACAATATTTAATTTTTGTTTTTGTATTGATACAAGGAATAAATTAAAATGTAGCCCATTTATACGTTTTTCCTATAGTATTGTTCATTTAAACGACAGAAAAATGTATTTTTCTGAATCAAAGAAGGCTAGTAGAGTTTATGTCATTTTAGTTTATAGCCGTCCTTGAACAGCAGACCCAATTTTTTAGGTTTACGCCTACTAATGTTCACATCCATAGCCTTGTAATTTTGAACCCAATCCAGAAGACAGGGGAACTCCTGGATCAAATATCCGATGAAATTTGTTTTTGTGGAGGACTTTTTCATGGAACTAACTCGCATTTTGCGTTAGATGGAGAGGAAAACCACGAACACCACCCACGGTCAGCATTACGGCAAGTGGACTGTAATCCTTGATCCGTCTACCATTCGGGTGCGGAATTCGAATCAAACAGCCATTGCCGGGATTTGCACCCGGTTCAACTCATTTGGAGGCGAACGCTCTATCCCCTGATCCATCGCGGCTCAGGCTGCGTTATTATAAGAAGGAAACCAAGTTTTAGTAGTTAACTAGTTTTACTTTTTTTGAGTATATATTTTATATCCGTCGTAGAACAACCGACCCAATTTCGGGTTTACGACTAATAATGTTCAACTCCGTAGCCTTGTGATTTTGAACCCAATCCAGAACACAAGAGAACTCCTGGATCGAGTATATAGAGAAATCTGCCTTTATGGAGAACTTTTTGATGGAACTAATTCGAATTTGCGTTATATGAAGAGAAAAACCACGAAAACCTCCTACGGTTAGCTTTACGGCAAGGAGACTCTAATCCATGATCAGTCTACCACTGAGGATTCTTTACGTCAGCTTCTATCAATTTTGTATTCATTAAGAACTATTCAATTAATTTGGCTTATATTTTTTGTTTAAAATAATGGAAAGAGTTTATACATCACATTTCAAACTTTTATCGATTATAATACATCATACACACACAGTGAAATACTATAAAAAAGGCTGAAAATCACTTAACAATTTCTTTTTTTTTTTCTTGTGTGATTGCTCTTGTCTTCGAGATGCACCATCTATGGCCAATAATTTGACATCTCCCCCACCCATACGTCAAACCCGTTTATAGGGTGGGCCCATTCATACATCCATTCTTTCATCGTAATTTTGACCTGGATCAGAGAACGATCGATCTCCAATCCAGTACCCCCAGAGGTATTGATTTGTTATGGGAACATGGAGGAATTTGCGGCTTGACAGATTTAACGTGCATCAGTCACCATTTACTACACGGGGGGTCTTCGCCCGGAGGGGTTTGGACCCACGAACTCTCGGATATGGGTCCAGTGACCTACCATTCTGGCTATCCCGACCTACAGTTCCCGTGCTCTTAACTTATGAAGCTGTTAGAGCTTTGAATTTAAATTAAAGGGTTGTAACTCGGACAAATTTTAATTTTTTATATTTTATGTAGAAATTAATAGTTAAAATAAACAGTTCTAGGAAATGAGATATGAATTTGTCTAGAAATATAATTTTTTATTATTATTTAATATATTAAATTTCGACGAATTCTGTGATACAAAAATATTTTTTAATGTAAGGGAAACCGATAGGCATACAACACTGTATTATAATCACATTTGAACAGTCGAAATGTTTTTAGGTTTATGACCATAAACGCTCAACTCTGCTGCTTTTTAAGTTTTGAATCCAACCCAGAAGATGAAGGAACTCTTCTGTGAAGCGTTGTGACAAACTAGAGAATTTTTTGATGAAATTAAACCGCATGTGTCGCATGGAGAGGAAAATCTCCAACGGTTAGCCCGACAGTGAGTGATTCTAACCCATGATAGGACTACCATTGAGGATATTTTACTGCAGCAATATCAGTCGCGAGCTGAATTCGAGTCGAGTGGCCATCGAAAGAATTCAATCTAGGGTCTCCTCATTGGGAGATGAGCGCTCTATACCCTGAGCCATCCCGAGGTAGATATATTAGTACATACCTAGGACTGGTTTAAGTGACAATACAAAAGTTGGTTAAAAGGCAACAATCATACACTTTTATGCTTAACAAAAATAATTCATGTATTTTTATTTAACAAAATCTGTTTTTTACTTTCAAAGATTTGGTACTCTTCTTAGTAACAAATTTAAATCAAATACTGCGCTATATTTACTGCGCAAGTATATAGAACTCATAAAATGAGTTAAAAATATAGAGGAAACATGGAAAATATTAAAAATTAATTAAAAGAGAAGAAGAAATATTATTAAAATAAAATAATTTTTAAAAAATCAAAACATATATATAGATTAAAATGCCGGGAAAAAATGAAAAGATATAATCTCTTCATCAGCTCACACTATTACATCAGCAAAAAGGAGTATTAAAAATATTAGTGTGCACTCCTTTTTGCGGATATAATTGTGTGAGCTTATGAAGAGATTATATCTTTTCATTTTTTTCCGGCATTTTAATCTATATATTTTTTAATTTTTTAAAAATTATATTATTTTATTTTGTTTTAATAATGCATCTTCTTCTCTTTTCATTAATTTTTAATATTTTCCAAGTTTTCTTGATATTTTTAACTTATTTTATGAGTTCTTTCTGAGTATATATATAGTTCTGAGTATATATATAAATACTACGACGATATCGTGATCATTAACGATAGCAATTTTTATTATCAAACACGATCGATAATATCACGGTACGATATATGGTACACGATGTCAGTCTTCGGCACATGATGTCATTTCGATGGTATACCCGAAAATACTGGTTTTTCACCTGCTTCAAAATCATTAAATCAATCAATAATTCTCGACTTTTACAGATATTTGAGGGCTTAAACATTACAATGGTATTTCACACATTATAAATTATATCACAAAGATTTTTAATTTTAATAAAAAATAGTAGCGATTTTTCATGTTTCAGAATAGAAAGTACAAAACCAACAACAGTTTTGAATAACTGTAGTATTATATTCTAAAAGGCGTTATTTAATATTTGAAATATTCTGTATAAATTCTAATCAATATAAAATTCAGTTTATAACCCATAAATCCGATGTCACGTGTTCCGCTTCTCGTTAAATTAGGTTTATCGCACTTTTAGAAAGTTCTGATACATAAAGTAGAAGCAGTTAATAAGCGTCAATTTAAAAAATATATTTCTAATTGAATAACATTTTTCACTAAATGCTTGCTCATCTAAACAGAAGCAAGAAATCATATTTTGAATGTGAGCATTTTTATTGAGTAATTAATTCCTGTTTAACATACTGTTAATAAAGCATGATGAAAACAAATTCTTCCTTTTCGATTAGAATAGCCCTTAAAATAACCGGAAACAAAAGGAGTTCTTCAATCAACTCATGTAATAGATCATATGATCCTATGAATGTTTCAAATTATATTTTTAACTACGTGATGACAATAATAGTGATGATTAGATACGTACTACTATGGGGGAGGGAATGAGGCAAATTATATAAAATTGTTTAATGTGTTGATTTTGAATATTTTTACCAAAATATGCAAAGTCATGCATCTTGTTAAATCATTTCAAAAGTTTTCTCCTCTATGTGCGACCCATGTCAAACTTTTCAAAATCTCTCTTTCGCTCTTTAAAGAAGACTTAATTTTTCGAAAATTTAAACATTCGGTAATTTACAATCAAAACCAGAGAGCCGCGATGGCTCAGGGGATAGAGCGTTCGCCTTCCAATGAGGCGAACCGGGTTCGAATCCCAGTCGATACGAATTCCGCATCCGGCTTGCACTGACCACAGTGCTGACGTGAAATATCCTCAGTGGTAGACGGATCATGGGTTAGAGTCCCCTTGCCGTCAGGCTAACAGTGGGAGGTTCTCGTGGTCTTCCTCTCCATGTAACGCAAATGCGGGTTAGCTCCATCAAAAAGTCCTCCACGAAGGCAAATTTCTCCCAATACTCGATCCAGGAGTTCCCTTGTCTTCTGGATTGGGTTCAAAATTACAAGGCTACGGAGATGAACATTAGTAGCCGTAAACCCATTAAGTTGGGTCGGCTGTTCAACGACGGTTATAAAATAAAATCAAAACCAGAGAGCCGCGATGGCTCAGGGGATAGAGCGTTCGCCTTCCATTGAGGCGAACCGGGTTCGAATCCCAGTCGATACGAATTCCGCATCCGGCTTGCACTGACCACAGTGCTGACGTGAAATATCCTCAGTGGTAGACGGATCATGGGTTAGAGTCCCCTTGCCGTCAGGCTAACAGTGGGAGGTTCTCGTGGTCTTCCTCTCCATGTAACGCAAATGCGGGTTAGCTCCATCAAAAAGTCCTCCACGAAGGCAAATTTCTCCCAATACTCGATCCAGGAGTTCCCTTGTCTTCTGGATTGGGTTCAAAATTACAAGGCTACGGAGTTGAACATTAGTAGCCGTAAACCCATTAAGTTGGGTCGGCTGTTCAACGACGGTTATAAAATAAAAATAAAATCAAAACCAGAGGCCGCGATGGCTCAGGGGATAGAGCGTTCGCCTTCCAATGAGGCGAACCGGGTTCGAATACCTGTCGATACGAATTCCACATCCGGCTTGCACTGACCACAGTGCTGACGTGAAATATGCTCAGTGGTAGACGGATCATGGGTTAGAGTCCCCTTGCCGTCAGGCTAACCGTGGGAGGTTCTCGTGGTCTTCCTCTTCATGTAACGCAAATGCGGGTTAGCTCCATCAAAAAGTCCTCCACGAAGGCAAATTTCTCCCAATACTCGATCCAGGAGTTCCCTTGTCTTCTGGATTGGGTTCAAAATTACAAGGCTACGGAGTTGAACATTAGTAGCCGTAAACCCATTAAGTTGGGTCGGCTGTTCAACGACGGTTATAAAATAAAATAAAATCAAAACCAGATGTGATTTTTCAAGTATATTTCAAGTGAATTTTTTTTTCTTAACGCTTGTTATGCCAAATTCGGGCAGTTATAGGTATTCCATATTCCAGTAGTTACAGGGATTTCTCATAAGTGGCGCTGAGCTGTTTTGATTGCATCATCAGATTCGATTCAAGCATGGAAAACATAATTTTATCTTATGTTATAGAACGTGTTTTACGCAACTCACTCAACCGAAAATTCATTCATTATTGTGGAATACGGAATCAAGAAAGAAAGGAATAATAATACTCCGGGGTAATCGTATTTCACGTGGACCAACCTCTCCAAATTGAGAGAATAAAGCAGTTTCTAGTTTACTTAGGCTACAGCGGCTACCGATAATACCGATCGGCAACTAATATCATGATCAATAATAATGAGCGAAAACAATACACATTAATACGATCTTTATTGATAACTTATCATATCAAAAAGATAATATTGTCTGTAAAAGCATGTTTAAGAAAGTGAACACAACTCAAAATGCATGTTTTCTAAAATGGTCACATACATTTCATCAGTTTGTTCCTTAACACATAAAAAGCGCATTTGTTTTTTGCTGGGTTTATTTTCTAAAATACGCTATTTCAGCTGACTCCATTTGGTCAAACACGCATTTTCAGCTATGTCCATAATAAAAAAAATCATCGACTTAAAATTCTATAAAAAGTTCTGTCTTACAATTTATTGTATATATTAATCTAAATTAATGTTCCTCATAATTAATGAACAATTGCTTAAAGAAATGTAAAATTAAAACAAAATTATAACTATAGAATAAAAATAACTGACTACCAAAGCACCCATTATTTATATATATATATATATATATATATATGTAATACAAAAATTATAATACTTTTGTATTAATAAAAGAATTAAATCTCTTTCGTTTTAATAAAATGTCTTTGTTAAAGAATAAGCGTAGAGAGATTCTATTTTGGGAAGTCAAGGCAGATAAACATACGATTGAGTTATTTATAGAATCTCTCCCCCTTTTACTTCCATATAAGGAAGCATGAAATAATTTTCCTTAATGCGTAAGGATACAAGAATGCCAACGACTGTGCCTGTTTACTCAAATCTGTGTTAGTATAAAAGCGAGAGCAATGCTTTTCGCATGGCTTTTCCATGATGTTGTGATCCTGATAATTTGTTTGGAGTGTATCATGGCTACGATGCAATATTGAAGCACTGTTATTACAAGACGCCAGGATGTTACTTGTTGAGGAAACCTTGTTATCTATTTTCCGGCTGACTACAACGTTGATAAAACCTCATCCCGGGGGACGAAGGACGAAAGAAAGAAGTGCCTAGTCCGCGGTGAAAAAAAGAATGAAGGAAGAAAGGATTGAGTTCACTACCTGTACACCTCATCGCAGTGACAATGCTGACGTTGGCTCGAGCTCGTCACATGCCTCTCTGAAACCCACAGTGTTGATCGAGATGACCCTACAATTCCGTAGTGCTCAAATTGTGAAAACAAAAGTGAATGTGCGGAATCTAAAGCATGAATATTCAGGAAGTGCAATGATATGTTTTTTCTTTCTCTTCAACGAAAAACAAAAAGTCATGAAGGCCAAAATAAAGCACTGTAGATATAAATTTTTTTTCTTCTTTCTCATAGTTTGTGATACTGTTATGATAACTTATTTTAGTGAAATTAGAGATGAGTAGTGTTTTAAATTTCTTTTTATGAAATTTAATAGAGAAATATATTTAAGAATTGATTGCATTTCGTATGTTTATATTATTTTCTTTAAAAAATATAATATAATATTGTTCTTTTTAGTGCATTTAAAATGTTTTTGAGGGAAATAAATGTGTTTCAAACGTCAATTAAATTTGTGACGGCAAACGAAATTCAAAATTTTTCAGCTTTTCAAACAAAAAACAAAACTAAAAGAAATTTGTAATGCTTTTTCTTTTTCGGACTTGGTCAAAACTAAATATTCCTATTAAAAATGTGAAAAATTAAATGTTACCCAAACAAAAAGACATTTCACACTTAACAAAATTTGTAAGTTTCCCCTTATTACGATAGGCGAAATTGTTAACTCAGCTAAGTTTTTAATACTTGATACTGAGTTAATGTATGCTTTAGTAGGGTTGCAGACTTGCAAAGATTTTTGTTTGTTTTTTGATTGTGTCGGGCCAGTTGTTACTCAAGTTGGTAAGAGACTGATCATCTCTGCTAAATCTAACAATGACAACTTATCCTTGCACATTAGACAACAGAATTCTCATAATGTTAAGGTCAAAAATTGTGAAAAAAAAATGAAAGTTTAAGATGTTCAATAAAAGTAAACATTTTGAAAAATGGAAGTTTAAGATGTTTCAATAAAAGTAAACATTTTGAAAAAAAAATAGAAGTTTAAGATGTTTCAACAAAAGTAAACATTTTGAAAAAAGTTTAAGATGTTTCAGTAAAAGTAAACATTTTGAAAAAAAAAAAATGTGAGGGGTAACAAAAATAAAAAGAACAGGAAAATAGGAAAAAGAAAGAATGACCAAGAAGTTAATAACAAAAAGTACAGGAAAAATAGGAAAAAGAAAGAAAGGCCAAACATTTCAAATGATTCGAAAATAGAACTAGGTAATGGGTGCATACATTATCAGGTTAACATCGACGAAAAAATAGGAAATAAAAAGAATTGTTTAAGTAAACAAAATTTTGAAATAGTTCATGTATCAAAACTTAAGAAATATCACAACCCACAAATGTTGAAATTAAATCATGAATAGTGAAATTGAATTCTTTTCCTTAAAAAGTTTGTATATTTCTGTGTGAAAAAAAAAATTTTTTTGAAAATTTTAGTAGATTAGTTATAAAAATATGTTTCATTTTTCTTTCTGTTTAGTTGCCTAAACAGATAAAGTGTATTATCATGTTTTTATTGTTGTCATTGTATATAGTTGTTTTTTTTTTACAGATAATTGAAAAAATGTTATTTGTAGTAGTGAAAAGGAACAGTCGTACCAACATAAATTTTAAAAGTTCAGAGAATTCTAAATTTTTTTATGATTTCTTTTTGGCCTGCCAAAAATCTTTTTTGGGGGGGATGTAATACAAAAATTATAATACTTTTGTATTAATAAAAGAATTAAATCTCTTTCGTTTTAATAAAATGTCTTTGTTAAAGAATAAGCGTAGAGAGATTCTATTTTGGGAAGTCAAGGCAGATAAACATACGATTGAGTTATTTATAGAATCTCTCCCCCTTTTACTTCCATATAAGGAAGCATGAAATAATTTTCCTTAATGCGTAAGGATACAAGAATGCCAACGACTGTGCCTGTTTACTCAAATCTGTGTTAGTATAAAAGCGAGAGCAATGCTTTTCGCATGGCTTTTCCATGATGTTGTGATCCTGAAAAGTTGTTCCGGAATTGTCCAAAGTCTTGTCCACCCCCTCCCTTGCGGAGTGTGGATGTGGACTGTTATCGATACCAGCCTACTACCATTAATAAAGATTTTTTGAGTGTAACATGGCTTACGACTGCATTATTAAAGCTAAATACACCACTGATAACAGAGATGAAGCTCTGTTATTACATATATATATAAATAATGGGTGCTTTGGTAGTCAGTTTGGTAGAAAATAAGTTTTATTTACTGCGCTTAAGCTGCAAGGAAATAGAACTCATAAAATAAGTTCAAAATGTAGAGGAAACATGGAAATATTACAGAACAATGAAAAAATAATAAAAATCCGGAAAAAGAAATTTCGAGAGTATAAATAATAAAAATCCGGGAAAAAAGGATATAATAACAAGGATGCAAAGGAAAGGATAAAATATTTCAATTATTTAAAATATATTAATTTTAAATCATTCTTGACAAATTTCCCGTTCATGTAAGTTTATTTGAATCCGTTAATCGCCTTATAGATTTCGTTTTATGTTTTGTTCTGTTTTTTCTTTACATTTTATTTTCTGTTTTTACGTGATATTTTTACTTAATGTGTTCTATTCTATTTTGTTTCAAAATTTTTTTTTTGAGTGCTCCTCACACTATTATATTAATGTATTTTGCTTTGGCTATATTGATAAACAATTACAAAACACTCTCATTTGTGGATGTAATCGTGTGAGCTGATGAAAAGATTGTTTTTTTTCCCTCCAGATTTTTCTTTTTTTTCTCTTCTTCTTTTTCTCTTTTTTAATTGTTCTGTAATTTTTTTCTTGATTTCCTCTACATTTTGAACTTTATAATAACTAAATAATTTTAAAGGATATTTTATGACCCCTTTAATCACAGTAAACTTTTTGAACTGCAGTAAAATATAATTCCGACGAAAGGTATTAAATTAGTTGATTAAGCAGCAGCAGCTCTTTCAAAATGAATAGTTTCGAAATGGTTTTATGCCCGTCCAAATATTTCGCAGACATTGCTTTATAAATTCTGCGCTAGAGACGATGGGTTTAACGCTATTTGAAGCGCCGTCTTTTATCTCAATTACTTATGCTGAGTCAACTCTTCTCCAAAACAATTTCTAATCTTAAAAATTCGCCGTAAACAACAAGCAGTACTTTTTCCAAAAGGTCAATTAAATGAAAAGCCCGCAAAGAAGCATTTGGTTCGATTTGGTTCGCCTTTTTGTTTACCGAAACTTTAAATAGTTTTAATTAAATTTAAATGATTGCGCGAAAAGTAAAGATAGTTTTCATTATATTTAAGGTTATGATAATAATGTTAAATCTTTTAAGTTCTGTCCTATACAGCATAAGTTCGATATAGAGAGAACTGCATATTATGAATAGTCTGCTATTACGTCAAATTCCTAAGTCATAATCAAAATGCTAATATTAAAGATACAAAAATTTTATGTTTATTAAAGTGTCAAAAACTACGAACCATCCTCTTTATCAGTTATTAAAATAATTAGATACCTATTATTTAAGTAATAGGTTAAAATTGTAAGAAAGAAACGTTGTTCATTTCTCCATTTCTGTTTTAGTAACAGATATTAAAAAAAAATACCTTCCACTTATCTCTTTTTGGTATAACATTCTTCATATAAACAGCAGGAAAATGTATTTTCGTAATGAAAATTCTGTCGTGTTATTTCATGTTAGGATTTTGAAGGTTATTAGGAAATTTTTTGCAACAGTGGATTAATCGCAATATGCCGTACTCGTTATATAAGCATGATTATGCAGGTTTCCAGCGATTTCATAATTTATGTACAGCGTGTAGCGTTTCATTAATTCAATTTTAAAGTTTGGCCTTTCAATTAAAGTTTAATGTTTTATAGTTCCAAAAGGTTTCAGTGAAAAGTTCATTATATATATATATATATATACAGTAAAACCTCTTTTTGTGCGATTTTTTTTATGCGGTATATGAATCTTAGCGGCGTTAGCACCAGTTTATGTTTACTATCAATGTACATATACATGTTGTGGACGAACTCTGATTACGTGGCCTCCTTGACAACGATGTATCTGGACTTCGCGATGCTCTGTTCATTTATTTTAAACTATCTCCTGACAAAGCAGAGTCAGTTACGTACATATTGTCGCTCGACGCGAGAACAGTATACGCTTCGTATTCAGAGTTTTATATATGATTCACGTGATTAAGGATTCATTTTATAGTGAGATTAAAGATAAATAAATTAGTTACTTTTGTTTCTATTTATATGTAGTTTTAATGATTTTTATTTTATTTTTAGACATAAGTACTCCCTTAAAATGAATAATTATAGCCAAAAGAAAGTAAAAAGGCAGACAATTCCACTATTTAATGTATAATTTGAAAATTTCTCCAGGTATATGTACAATGAAGAATTAAATATTTTTACAATTTCTTTAGGTCTAATGTAATTATTTCATTCAATTGAAAGAATTCTCTCATCTATTTCATAAATCATTGAAATATTTTCTATGTCCGACTTTTTTTATGCGGTCCCAATTTTTTTATGCGGTTTTTTTATGCGGTCCCAATAAAAAAAGTTTTAGGTGGTATATTGTACAAACTTGTTTATTACATGTAAGAATTTATAAAATTTTCGAATTTTTGTTTGTGCGATTTCTTTTATGCGGTCCCTACGCACCGCACAAAAAAGATTTTACTGTATGTATATATATATATATATATATATATATATACTGTAAAGTCACTGAAACCTTTCGGATTTATAAAACTTTAAATTTTAATTCAAAGGTCAAACTTTAATTTGAATTAATTAAACGCTACACGCTGTACATAAATTATAAAATCGCTGGAAACCAGCATAATCATGCTTAATATAACGAGTACGGCATATTGCGATTAATCCACTGTTGCAAAAAATTTCCTAATAACCTTCAAAATCCTAACATGAAATAACACGACAGAATTTTAATTACGAAAAATCCATTTTCCTGACTACTTTCCTCAATACGCATTTTGATCTGAATCCATTTTTTCAAGCACTGTTTCAATTCATGACTATTTTCTTCAATATACATTTTGAGCTGCGTCCATCTTGTCAAGCACCATTTCAAGTCATGAACATTTTCAGGAATACACATTTTGAGCTTTGATCATTTTTTTAACATGCACATCAGGCATATAAAACTTAAACGACGAATATCTGCGTTGTATCCGGATTTAGTGAAATTGGGTAGTCAGAGTTTTGGAGAAACACGAAATGCGGCGAGAATTCTTAAATTTAATTAATTATTTCCATAATTAAAACTTAAGTTTTATTTTATTAACTACCTTATAAATGTGAATTTTCTCCTCAATTATTTTCCCTTTCTTAATTCAGATCCGATATTTTTCTAATTAGTTCGTAAAAATATCTTTAAAAAAGTGGTATTTTAATGATGTCTTCCATTCTGCGAAGCTTATAAACTTCACCTCACATTTTCCAAAAAAAAAAAAAAAAAAAAAAAAAAAAAAAATTTGAACTAGCAGTCATTAGCGGAAAATACCGTAGATTTCTCACAAAATAGTTTAGAAAAAAAATCTCACCGAAAATCAGAGAATAAATGATGGTTCGTCACCCCCAATTAAGTCCGGATTAAAAAAAAAAAATTTATTTGTTTTCAATTATCCCGACTAGAATTTGAATGCTAGTAAAAATGACGGCCACCTTACCCTTCAATATTTAGTATCATAAAATCGATTGGTCATATTTTTTTTTACCAATTTTAAAGCCTCGAATTCTGTGTTATCAGTTGAAGGTCAATTTTTTTAAACGCAATAAATTAAGGCTCAAAAGTGACTTTAGTTAATACTTGAATAAAATATTTCAACACTCTTACAGACAGAAAATGTCTCATTAAGATTTAAATTATAATGCAATTACTTATAAAAAAAGGAAAATTATTTTTCGCATTATAAAATGTAAGTTACGCATAAAAACACATTGTTTAAAAGTATTTTTATCTCAAAAATAGAAAAATTTAGGGATACAGAACTTTATGATGCCTAAAACAAAGGAAGGAATTTTATTAATAACAACTTTTATGGTCAGTAATTTTAAAACAAAATGAAATAAATAAAATTTTATTTTTTTGAAATATATTAAATAAAAAGTAGCAAAATATAAAAGTAGCAACTTTTTAACAAAATAAAGTAAAGAAAATTTTATTTTTTTGGAAATATATTAAATGAAAAGTAGCAAAATATAAAAGTAGCAATTTTATAACGAAATGAAATAAAAAAATTTTTTTTTAAACATATATTAAGTAAAAAGAACCAAAATATAAAAGTAGCAATTTCATAACAAAATGAAATAAATAAAAAAATTATTTTTAAATATATTAAATAAAAAGTAGCAAAATATAAAATTAGTAATTTAATAACAAAATGAAATAAATAGAATTTTATTTTTTTAAAAATATATTAAATAAAAAGTAGCAAAATATAAAAGTAGCAATTTTATAACAAAATGAAATAAATAAAAAAAAATTTTTTTGAAATATATTAAATAAAAAGCAGCGAAAAATAAAAGTAGCAATTTTATAACAAAATGAAACAAATTAAATTTTATTTTTTAAAAATAGAAATTAAAAAAAAGTAGCACAATATTATAATTTGTTACGATTTCTGTCAACTATTTTTAATTTTAGTTTAGCATGGTTCGAATACAATTTTGATAATTTTCTAGCAACTCTTGAGACAAATATTTGCTGCCAAGAAAGCAATAATAGTTGAAAACTGGAAAACAGATTCGTGAAAAATAAATTGGCTCACATGTTATTCGAAACCAATATTTTACAAACTTTTCTTTCAATATTCAAATATGTTTTAAACTTAAATATCAATATACTAATTGGAAATTTTCAGTAAAATTTGTCTTTTAAAAGTAGTTGAGTAGTGATTACATATCGATAGTAACTTGTAATCACACAATTTTGAAGGGAAAAAAAATAGTTTGCCTGGCAACTACAACTATTATTATTCAAACGTTTTTAATAATTCAGTTATTGGTACAATTGTAGTGTGTCTACCACTACAAAAATACGATTCCAATTCAGTACTATATAAGACACGTTAACTCGATTCTATGCAACACCTCCTAGGAAGAGTAGGCCTCAGCACGGGTTACCATAAATATCCTTTAGTAGTCCAAACGTAATGACATATTTCGTATTTTCAACCACTGCGCAGCTTAGTACCCCGAACTTAATGACATCTTTCTTATTTTTCATCAACTGCGCAGTTAACTTCGTCACATCGGACTACTAAATTGATCCGTGCTGAGGCCTTCCTTATTCTAGGAGGTGTTGTTCTATGTCGGGGTACCTTCTTATAGATGAAGGTTAACATGGACGATAATTACTTCCCCCACATTGGTGACCCGGACGTGATCACGCCTACCTTGACAGAAACGGGGGTCCTTTTCATAGATGAAGACTGACATTGTCTTTAACTCCTATCCCCTCTTTGGTGACTCGGATGTGATAGAATTCGATGAATGGGTTATTAAAAAAAATTTAGGTTTCCTGACCACTGCCTAAAATAAAACGTTAAAGCTATTTTGTGGCCCAAATTATATTTATATAGAAAATCTATTTTTTACATGGAAACTCGCCTAAAAAAATGGAACAAATGGAGAAAAGCAAGAGAAAAAAACTGCATATGCGAAATAAAAATAATTGAGATGAGCGAGTGTAAAAAGATCGCTGAATAATAATACAAAAATAATTTTACGATGACAAAAATTTAAAATTTCCTTAAAAGAAAAAAAAGATTTTCTAATTCAAAAATGTCTTTCAATTCATTTCTTTTGTGTCCTTTAAAACAACCAATACATCCTTTTTAGAACACATAGTGTATTTTTTTCTTCTAATTATGTGCTCTTGCTTCTGTACAGAAGACAAAATAGAAAATAAAAAGCGAAACACCCTGAATAATTTTCGTTCTAAAAATCGAATTTTCACGTACTAAAGTTCAATCTTAATGGTTGGAGAGCCTTATCTCAAATACTCTAATTACTTAGGGCTGACGATATTGCAAATTACGAAATAAGGCACAAAAATATACTTTCTCTGAATGAACAAAATAAAATATAAAATTTGTTTATCCAAAGATAATTCCCTGTTTTTTTTAATAATTCATCACTGTAAATCTTGTAACTTTAAGAAGCAAAGTAAACATTTTGATAATTAGTTTGTAAATTATTAAATTTTTAAAAATCCGTTTATTTAAAATTTGATCTCCCGACAGATATCGATCAAGTTTTGTATTTTGGCTATTAAAAGTTACACACTTCTTTAAAATGACGTAAAAATTTTAAACCTTTCAATTCGATATCTTTTCGGTCACAATTAAATCAAATACTGAATAAATAATAAGTAATTATTTAAAGTTATTTTTTGGATGAACAAATTTTGAATTTGTATGCAAAGGAACATGATTATTCCGAAAAGTTACGTTTATTCTAATGATTTCATAACTTAAAATATCGTCTGCACTAATTGCTGTTGTTGTCGTAGGCCATTAAGGCAGAGGGAGTGCTATTGTTCTTGTTTTCCAGTGGCGCCATCTATGGCCAAGAATTCAACTTCTATTTCACCCATACGTCACTCTCCTTTTTTAGGGCGGACCCATTCACGCATCCATACATTCATCCACCGATCGTTATTTTGACCTGAACCAGAGAACGATCCATCTCCAATTCAGTACCCTCAGAGGTATTGATTTGTCATGGGAATATGGAGGACTCTGTGACCTAACAAATTTAACACGCACCAGACACCATATACTACACTGGGAGTTTTTGGCTGGCTGGATTCAAACTCCCATTTTCGCGAACACAAGTTCAGCACCTTGCCCACTAGGGTGTCCCGGCCCCCTCTACACTAATTAATTAGCATATTTGAAATTAGGCCCTTGAACCATTAAGACTGAGTTCTTTTAAGTAAAAATCTGATCATTAGATCAAATATTGTTTTCAGGCTGTCCCATTTTTATTTAGTACTCAGTACAACGTCCATCAATAAATTAATGTGTACATTTATTTGTTTTACAATTTTAAACAAGGTTAACACAAAAGAGTTTCCGGAATTGGAGTACTTATATTTTCGAACCTAATACCAGTGTCGAAACTATTACCAGTGACTTAACCCCGTGGCCAAGAGATTAAGAAAAAATCACGATGTCTGTAAACCATGCTGAAAAAATTTATAGGACGAATTTCAGAAATATTAGAACAGTATAAAAAAATTTTCTTGATAGAACGAATTTGTTTCTCATGTAATTAAACGTAGATCATATTTAAGTGAAAAAATGATATTAATTTTTTTAGTATAACGTACTGTAATACTTTAAAAAAAAATACATATAACAAATACGGCATTAACACCCATGCGGCATTAGGCACCGATATAACAAATACGGCATATTACGAGAAGTTCGTAATGATACATTTTTAAATTATTGTCAAAATGATAATATTTAAGATACAAAAGTTGTAATTGAATTAAAAGTTACTAGCCTTGCACTGTTATAAAATAAAATAAAAATTAATATATATATATTTTTTTTGTGTTTAAGTGAGCACGAAAAAACCTTATAAGGAGGAAATTTTTTTTTATTTCTGTTATCATTACGAAAAAACGATCATATTTTAACACCTTATTTTTTTAAAGCAACGCGTAAGCAACAACCGGCTAAGTTATCCTCTCGCTAACTAAAGAAACATTGTTCTGCTATTTTCAGAAATTCGGCGATAGATGCTTCTGCAACGCACCCCACTATGCCCACTCATTTTCTTTCACTCTTAAAATCAACATAAAAATGTGCAATTTGATACCTGCAAGTGACGTAGTGTGGATATCTCCATCCTGATTGGTTGCTGAAACGTGGGATTCGTTTACGTTAGCAACTGCTCTTCCCATTCTATTTCGAGTACGCCCAGCCCGTTTAGCATCAATTCTCTTAAGTGACTCATTCTAAATTCTTTCACAAAGACTCTGTCACAAAGATTTCAATTCTTTCCCTATATATTTACACAAAGATAAACATGAAGTCATGTGGAACATAAACAAACTAATCATGCATCGAAGTTACCAGGTAAACAAAACAAAAATAAATCACGGTTACAATAAAATAAGCAAACAAATAGTAAATCTAAGTCAAGTAAAAGAAATAGACGAGAAAGTATTATAATTCAATGTGCGATAGGGCTCTGTATGTAATTAAGTTAGCGTTAATTAACATTCTAGTAGCCTATGCATTGAAACTTAGTTCAAGTTTATTACGCCATTTTGGTGATAAAGATTAGCTGCAGCTGACATCTTAGGTCACATGCGTGGGTATGGGAGGTCTTTTTCTTCTTGAAGTGCAGGTGCACAGTTGCTCTACATTTCACTTTTTTTCTTAAAAAAACTAAAACGATTTGGATTATACATTTCTATAAGTAGTGACGTGATTCAATCTGTTTATAAAAACAATCACCTCTAGGTATGCATTTTAAATGAAAATATGTGTTCAAAATTAAAAGAAGTAAACATCGTCTATTTTAAGTTATTTCATCGCTATTTTATTATTAAATGAGTGTATTTTCTAAGAAGCAAGTTCGTTATAACGTAAAATTCATAAGCTATTACGGATAGCCGTTATAACGGGTATTTGTTGTATTTGAAATCCGATAATTCTCTTGCTCTATTCCTGTATTGAGTCTTTATCGCATAAGAACAAATTCATTCTAACGTAGTTTGTTGAAAGCTGTAGAAGGGAAGGAATTACAATTTTGTTCTAATCAGAAACTTCTCAATAACTTGATTTTAGTTCGAATATTCGGAATCGGAATATTTACGTTTCGCCCGTCTGGGGATGCAAAATAAGATTCCAAAACGCCACTCGTATGGGCTATCGAACGTATCAGTGCGTTTTATTTAATAAAACCATATTTGCATCAGACTTTGCCAATACACTCTGGTTTTAACTTCATCAAGTGGAAGCGATTCCTTATTAAATAATTGTATGCGCGATAATGATTAGGATATGTAAGAGCTCTGTGAATGGAGTGAATTAAAAATTCTGGTTGACAGTTAATTTAAAATCTCGTATCAAACTCCTTGATACGTAAATGAATTTACGTGTTTTAAAAATTTCCATTGTTTAGAAAAAGTTTCGACTCCCGACTGTCCTGTCCGATAATTTTTGTTTTCATTATTATTTTCACAAATCTAAAAAAAAAAAAAAAACAGTTTCTAACTAGTTGAACAAAGAGGTACAGTGCGCAAAATAAGAAAAAAAATAGCTTTTGTTTAAATAATCACGAGCTAAGTGCCAACCTTAATGGTTCAAATGGGGTTAATTACTAATTAGGGTTAACTATTAAGTAAGTTTCGAAATTATACCCTGAATAAACATACCCTTTTTTTCCACGAATTTTTGTTTAAATGATCACAAGCTAAGTGCCAACCTTAATGGTTCAAATGGGTAGCCTAAAATGTGCTTATTAATTAGGGTTAACTATTGAGTAAGTTTCGAAATTATACCCTGAATAAACATACCCTTTTTTTCCACGAATTTTTGTTTAAATGATCACAAGCTAAGTGCCAACCTTAATGGTTCAAATGGGTAGCCTAAAATGTGCTTATTAATTAGGGTTAACTATTGAGTAAGTTTCGAAATTATACCCTGAATAAACATACCCTTTTTTTCCACGAATTTTTGTTTAAAAGATCACAAGCTAAGTGCCAACCTTAATGGTTCAAATGGGTAGCCTAAAATGTGCTTATTAATTAGGGTTAACTATTGAGTAAGTTTCGAAATTATACCCTGAATAAACATACCCTTTTTTTTCCACGAATTTTTGTTTAAATGATCACAAGCTAAGTGCCAACCTTAATGGTTCAAATGGGTAGCCTAAAATATGCTAACTAATTAGGGTTAACTATTAAGTAAGTTTCGAAATCACACCCTGAATAAACATACCATTTTTTCGACGAATTTAGACTATCGAAATATAGGAGATAGCCGCTATATAGAGAAAGTTGAGCTATCGAAAGTTTCCACCCTAAATGTTAATATTACTTTTTTTAATCTTATTTTTTTATCTCGGGAAAAACGTGAGTAGCAACATTCTCGCTTGTAATTATAAAAATAGGTTTTGCATATATGATTCCAAGTAAAATACAGTTGAATATTTTATTTAATGCCGACCAGGTGGCCGAGTGGTTAGCGTGCCTGACTGCGGAGCCGCTGGTTGCGAGTTCCAATCCTGCTCAGGGCATGGATGTTTCTTTCTCTCGCTTTGTGTGAATGTGACCCGCCCTATATACGGGTTTGTGGTAGTGTGACGTGGGCGACGCTGCTCCACCGCCGTGGCTTCGCCACAGGTGCCCACTGGGTAACGAAAAGAGAGTAAGCAGTTCTGGCATCTTCTGTGGTCAATGGGTCTTCGTCCCAAGTGCCCGCCATTAAAAAAAAATTATTTTATTTAATAGATGGTCAAAAAATGCTTGAATTGTAAGGTGTATGCAAATTTATACCCAAAATTGGGTCGGCTGTTCAGTGACGGTTATAAAATAAAATTTAAAAAAAATCATCACAATAAATATAAAAAAATTGCGATTAAAACTTTGTCTAGCCAAAAAATAAACCAAAAACGTGTTATTTATTACGAAGGAATATTCGAAGTATTATTTTACGCTGGTTTCAAAATTTCATAAACTCGGTTTTTTAGAGGTTTCATTCAAGTTAACGTTAATTTTTATTCAAGTTATTTCATTCAAGTAAATTGAAATTTATGACCGATAAAGTAATGTATCTGATACAATATCATCATTATTATTACAATTAATTCAGATTTAATTTGTGACGAATAATCTTCATGTTTGTAAATAAATATAAATATTATGTTATAAGGGCTCAAGAACTCAATTCCTAAATTTTACTAGTTGCAAACCTAATATACAATATTTTCCATGAACATACTTGGAAGGATCAGGAAGAGGGTCTTTTTCTCTAAAGTTTCAACAAAAAAAAAATCTTTAAAAAATTTACGCATTTGAACGTTTTTCTACGCTCCCGAATGCTTACATTTTCATGCCGATTGGAGGTGAAATATTCATCCCCTTGTATTTAACTTTGACGTACTTTAAAATATTAACTACAGTTACGAAAGAACTTCTTTTTAAAGAACGGCGATCTTAGTAAAACTAAAGAAGATTAGTCTTTTTTTTTTCCTCCTCTTAGTTTTGGATTTTAAAATTGTCTATTTGCAGATGTCTCTTTCAGTTCAGTTTTTTTCACGTCTTCATTGTATAAGTCACTCTAAGATTACTTCTTGGAATTTCGAACTTGGAAGAGAGATAGTGACACTAGTTGGCGACAACAGTATGATACTACATTTTGGTAAAATGAGAAAAAAAAGTATGGTCAAAATAACAAGAATATGGTAAGATTTACCGTGTTTCTGGCTTTCTAGGAAATCCAAACAGCTTAGTAATTTTTTCGAAGTGCTTTGGTAATGATTTTGACAAAATTAACAATAAAATATGGTTTTATGATAAAAAAAATTAATAAAATTTGGCAAAAGTGGTGAAATTCGGTAATATTATCATGATACTCAAGATCAGACACACTCGATTGATATAACACTATATTGCCCAAGGAAGTCATTTTGACTGCTTTTTAATTTCAATTAGAAAAACAATGATGTATAATATAATGACACAATTTCTTAGAATTTTGTAACTTTTTGTACAACGTATATTTTATTTATTGTAAATATTTACTAATAACTTGTTATATAATTGTAAATAATAAAAAAAATATAAAAAATTATTTTAAACAAATTTCTTTACTATTAGTAAGGCCCGGATTTTGATGACATTTGCATTTTTTGCATTTTTGGACATTTTTTGTCCTTTAGAGCATTTTTTTAGATTTATAGGGCATTTTTCTTTAAATTTTGGGGCATATTTTGCATTTTAAAGCATTTTTTAAATGTTTTGTTAATTTTTTCCAATTTTTATTATTTTTTATCATTTTTTATTATTACACTGGTTTCCAAACAATGAAGAAAATCTCTAGGATATTAACAGGTGAAGCAACATCTTTTCAAATTGAAGAAGAATTGTCAGTAAGTGAGACCGTCTTTTTCAAGTACGCACCAATAACATCAGTAGACGTTGAAAGAAGCTTCTTCAGGTATAAAAATTAACTTTCAGACAAGAAATGCTCGTTTACATTTCAAAATATTAAAAAAAAATTAATAATCCAATGCAATTCTGATATTTAGTAATATTATAAGATGGAAGTTAAAGTGTTGGAAGTTATTCATTAAAGTTTCTATACAAAATGAAAATGTTTTGGAGTTAATATATTTTCCTTTTTTTTTTTGTTATTTTAGGATATAAAACATATTTTTCAAACTTTAATGAACGTAGAACAAGTATTGCATTGCTTTATATTTTTTGAAATGACTCATAATAATTTTAAAGAGTAAAAAATTGTTTTAGTTCAATATTTTTACTTTATTTAAGTCATGTCATAAGGCGTTTTTAGCGCAATTTTCGAATTTTAAGGGTGTGTTTTGCATTTTTTAAGGGCATTTTTTGCACTTTTCAAGGGCATTTTTCGCACTTTTCAAGGGCATTAATTGAGATTTTTAGGTCATCAAAATCCGGGCTCTACTTATTAGTTATTCTTTCACAACCCAGTCATTTTGACTGCTTTTGAGCAATATAGTTATATACAAAGTTTAGGTTTTTCTAGTGTTAAGGTATGTCATAGAAACCATATTTTCGGTTAAATTAACTTTTTAATTTTGTATTTTTTAACTAAGTATGTGATGATAAAAACTACAGTCTTGAAAACATGAATTTTCGGTAAACCATTTCTATATGAACGGAAAAATTACCATATGAATTCTTTGAATACCACATATTTTGATATAGATATTTTTTTACCATAAATCGACATTACCATTCAGTACGGTAATTTAATCATTATTTTTTTCTCCGTGTGGAACAATTTAATATTTTTCAATTCAATTTCTATATCAATCACTAATTCAATTTTCGTTGTTGAGGTAAACTAAATTCCTTTTTTAAGTACAGAATAGTAATTATCGTTCGAAACAAATGTTTTGCACTATATAACATTGATAGCATTTCTTTTAATATTACATTTATTCGGAAGAATTAGTGTAAATATATTGCTAAAAATGTGCACGTTGTTTCAAGAAATATTACCGTAATGAAGTAATAAATTATTTCTAATAGCATAGAAATGTGTGTTGTCCATAAATAAACAAACAAAACTTAAATAAATTAATAAAAATACAATGGTAAAAAAGTAAATAAAAAATGAGAATACATTTAATAAAAATTTTTTTGTTTAACTCACACCAAAAATGGTGAGAACTATACACAAAAGCGTTTAAGAATGTGCAAAAGTTGCAAATAAAAATCATTATTACCTATTGGTAAAATGGGTCTTGTTTTGGGTTGTATGGAGTGCGCACCTTTTATTTGGACGTCATTACACTTTTTAACCGTGTTCAAGAGTAATAGTAAACGTCAAGAGTAATAGTGTCGTCATTACAAGCGTTGCTATGGTGACCGTTGCTGTTTGATAATTTTTTTTTCGAATTCTTTTTTTTCTATTTTAATTTTGTTATGCATTAAGTTGGTGAGTTTATTTTTGAGATATGGAACCACAGAGATCCATACATATTTTTTGAGTTGTAAATAAAAGGGAATTTTATCATTTGAACGATATTTTTTGTTTTTATTGTTAAGAATCAGAAATTCCAACCTACAGTTCAAACTGGATCGGTTTCAACAATAACTCAGGTGATTATCACAAATAAAGAGGGTAAAAAAAAATTGACAATAACCATTTCGCCAATGGGTAACCTGCGATCGCTTTTCGGCAATCACAATTTTTAAAAAAATTTATTTTCCATAAAGTATTCGTACAAATTAATTTTAATTTTTATTAATTGTCGTTATTAAAATAGTGGTTTTTTATTTATTCGCAGTATTCTTATGGCTGTAATAATATAGAACAAAAAAAAATAATAATTAAGAATTTAACCAATAGGTACCTTATGTTTTCAAGTAGCAAAGTCATTAAAATTTTAAATTTTATACTTAATACCTAATTTAGAAAAAAAAAATTAAGTGCAGGTAAGAATAGTTTTGATTGTTAGCATTAAAAACTTAAACTATTCAGATGACATCGCTCACATCTCATGATAACGAGTATTCATGATCATCAATAATCGTGATGAAAAAAAACGGAACTTATTCATTTTCATATGTTGGCCACAGTTTTTCCGAGTTGTAACCAACATGAACATAAGTACGAATTTTAATATCGTGAAGCATTGCCAAAATATTTCGATTTTTACACAATGCGTTGCCATATTAACTACGCCAATTTAACTAATTTATAATATTTTTGCGTTGGCTACTATTTTCGTATCCAAAAAAACATTCATCTACATTAGCGTTAGTTACGATTTTCGCGAAGTTATCTTTTAATATGTCGCGTTATCGATAATTATCGTATTCGTATAATCGTAATTATCGTATAATTATACTTTTTAATTATAATCACGTTTTTATCGTATTCGATAAGTATTACTATTGCTACTTATCGTGATATTATTGTACTTTTCTATATTATTGGTAGCCGTTATAGCATAAACCAGAATCTGACATTACATCTACGCATTACGGTTCCCTATAACAGACAAATAACAAAAAATCATTAATATTTCCGATGACAAGTAAGTGTAATAAAACGTAAATCATACTAAAAGATAAAGTAAATCTATATAGTAATTAGAAATTCTAGTAATTGATTAATTGTAATCAAAAAATATTAACTGTAACTTACTAACCATGACTCGTTAAAAAGTAAAAGCTATAAACAATATTAATTTGAAAGGATTTCAATATTATCGATACTAGAATTAATGAATACTATAAATAATTACTTATTTGATAAATATGTTTTAACTGCATATCTAATATTTGCATTATTTCTATAAGAATGAATAAATTTCATTGAAATTTATTCATTAATATTTTTGATTACAATTAATCAATTACTAGAATTTATTTGAATTTTAACGATAAAATTTAAATCCTTTTTTAAGTTAATATCATGTCACATTGAAAGATTAGCACTGCTGCTCCTTTTTAACCGTAAATACTCTTTAACTAATCAAGCGATTTATAGACCTAAATCAGAGTTACTTTTTAACTAATCATACGACTTAAATCATAGACATAAGTTAGCTGTAGTTTCTTTTTGATAGATATATATATAGCACAAAAGACAAAAAGGATAAAAAGAAAAACGAGAAAAACGAAGAAAATTTTAAAAAAAGAATAAGTTTTCTATTTTGTTTCAATTTTTTTGAGTGCTCTTCACACTATTGCATTGATATATTTTGTTTTGACTATATTGATACAATATTAGAAAGCACTTCTTTTTGCGGATATAATCGTGTAAGCTGATGAAGACATTATATATTTTTTATTTTATTTTTTTTTGCTTACCGGCTTTTTTATAGATTTTTTTTAAATCTTTCTTTAAAAATATTTTATTTTAATAATTTCCTACTTCTCTTTCCATAAATCTTTATTATTTTCCATGCTTTCTCCACGTTACAAACTCTCTCTTAAAATGCATTGGAAATCTCGAGTAGAATTATTCGAGTAAATCTTATTTTAAAGACATGAATTAACATAGAATAGAACTCTATATTAAAATATCTGTTTTTGAGACATTTTGTATTGTTTTGCAAATCTCGAGTAACTTCCACAATCAGAATTACTCAAGCAATTCTTATTTTAAACTAAAATGTCATGGGTTCATAAAGAATCGGACTCCCTTTTTTAAAAAAAATCTGATTCTGTTTAAAGTTGTATAAAATAAACAAGACTAGAAAGCTTTAATATAGAAGTTTTTGTTTTTTAAAAAAAAGTTACTAAAACTATATTTTCGCTGTAGTAATTTATAACAGTGAAATAAAAATCCATACAAGAACAACAACAGAAACTTCTATATCCAAGAAAAGAGGAAGAAAAAAAAAAGAAAAACTCCCCAATAACTTGATCACTTTCATACAGTTTTTAAGCAAATACAAGAATCGAAATTAAAAATGCCTCAAGACACGAACTTTTAAAATCAACAGAAATCTTTTGATCCTTACACATAAATGAAGACGGGGATAAACTTTTTCGGTACACAGCGAGCGAGTTTTTGTTACTCTACTCAAAACAAATAAACTCCGGGGCTCTGCGATCCTTGATCGAAAACATTTAAGAGAGAAAAAGAGACAACTAAAAAAAATGAAAGCAGTTGAAATCAAACACAATTTACGAACAGAGATAGATGCTCCGAATTCGAGCTTCATTGTAAATAATCTTTGCTTATTCTTGTTTTAAATTAAAATAATTTCGAGACAAATTTAATAAGCTAAACATCATATCGTCTTACGAAAGCGACATATTAAAAAAAAACACAATGCTTGTCGTAGCAAATTTTCCATTAATTTCGAACTGTCGTTCATTTGAAATTATTTTATTAATTGTTTTAAACAAGTTTCGTTTAATAAATTTCAATAAATGGAACAGAAAAATTTCTTTCATCAGAAATACATTAGATTTGAAGGTAATTTTCTATACCCCATTAAAGATAAATATAAATTTTCGACTCCCATAAAGATAAATAAGAAATTTTCTTTTCAAATATAGTTCTACATGTTAATAATGCTGATCAAGACTTTGTGTAATAAATTTCCCAAATGAATATAAATTCTATTAAATAACTTTCAATTCTTATTTTAAATAAGAAACAAATCTAATAAATCATATAATCTTATGAAGTAGCGAACTTTCCGTGAAATTACGAAATACAAGTTAATTTCATTTGAAATTATTTCCTTAATTCTTTTAAATAAGAATTGTTTAACAAATATCACTTGATAGAATAAAATATAACTTTTATCAGAAATACATTAGATTGAAACATAGTTTTACTCCATTAAATATGTACTCGTAATAAATTTTCTTTTAGATCACTTTCAATCTATTCAATAATTTAATAGCGCTGATCAAGATTTTATGCAATAGATTTCAAATTAAGTCTAAATTCATTGAAATGAAATAAATTCAAACAACTTTTAAATAAATTTCATTAACTGTTTTTTGTTGTTGTTGTTAACGTATGCCTGTTTAGGCAGAGGGTGTGCGATTGTTCTTGTTTTTCAGTGGCGCCATCTATGGCCAAGAGTTCGATTTCGGCCACACCACACCCGTTTACAGGGCGGACCCATTCATTCATCCACAGATCGTAATTTTGACCTGAATCAGAGAGCGATCGATCTCCAATCCAGTGCCCCCAGAGGTATTGATTTGTTAAGGGAACATGGAGGACTTACGCGACTCGACAGATTTAACGTGCATCAGTCACTTTACTACACGGGGAGTCTTCGGCCGGCGGGGTTCGAACCCACGAACTCTCGGACATGGGCCCAGCACCCTACCGACCAGGCCTGTAACTGTTTTTTATAAGTTTTGTTTAAGCGATTAAAAGTAAATAAAATATAAACATATCTTTTGTTACATTATATTCTTAGTACCTATTTTTACTTGGTTCTTTTTATGGCATTGCTGACAGATTTAATTAATGATCAAAGTCATCATATGAACTACAGAATATCTTTTTGTGTTTACGTCGATGAACAATAACCCGGTACCTTAAAAATAATTTTACTTGTTGTTTTATATAATTCAATATATTTAATTAAATAAATTAGTTATAAAACAAATAATTTCTGATGAAATGATTAATATCCAGGATAGTTTTGGTTTGTTGAAATAGTTTATGAATTTATTTGTTTATATTTATTTATTAAAGGTGATTAATTGTTGAAATTTATGTGGAACTCCAAATTAAAAATGAATCTCAATTTTTTAACAGGGTGTGTAGCCAAATCTTTCAATAACAAAAAAAAAAACACCCTTTAAGTACTTTTTTGGTACTCAAAAAATATTTTTAAGCACTGTATACATTAACAAAATGTAAAATAACTTTCAAAGACTTGATCATGATAAAATAACTAGTTTCTGACAAAAAAAACTCTTTTCTTGATTATAATAGTCACCCTAAAAAGATCGACAGATTTTTCTGTTTGATTTCAGAGGGTGGAAAATGAAGCCTGAAATTGAGAATATCTTGCAAAATGCTGCAGTGTTACACATGAATGTGCCAGATTGCCCAGCTCAGTAGGCTCACATGCGGACCTGCAAGTATTTCATCAAACAAGTTAAATGATTGGGGGTTACCGACCGACAGTACGTCGAAATGGATTGGGGTTGAATAAATCGTGAGAACGTTGAATAGAACAATGTGAAAAGCACGCTTTTGCTTAATACGTGGCAAAAATCGACATGGTAAGGAAAAAAATCTCATTTTCGGAAAGAGAAAATCAAACACTTTTTAAAAACACCCAATAAAAAAAGCTCCTTTAAGGGCTTTTCAAAAAAACGAAAATCGAAAATAAGCACTTTTTAAAAACGCTACGCATCATGTTTAATATAAATATACATTATCAAATAATAAATTTAGAAAATGGCCCGGAAGGTGTGACTGTAGAGCCAAGCCCCACAGGGCACCGCCATCCACCAAGAAATCACAAATGCGCATGCGTACGTTGAAATAGTTTTCGCCAAGGAATCCATGTATTGGCTATTAATTGATAAAATTTAATGCTAAGGTTCTTTTTCTTAGCCTTACGCATTCAAACGTGTTGGCGGAAAAGAAAGCGAGAAAAACAATAGCGAATTTTAAGGAAATCCAAAACATTGGCAACCACACAACGGTTTTCGAATTCTATGTTAATGTGTTAGGCAGATGTAAAGGGAATCTCTAAAAATAAATTTTATTCTCCACTCTATTCAAGGTTGTGGTATAAAAAGAATACAGATTATATCAATGATTTTTATTTATTGAAAAAGGATTAAATAAGATAATTTTGCTTTTAAATGTTAGGAAATATGTTATGCATATTTCAACATGACAATTAATATCTATCGTTTAATGCGTTTCAAATTTTCAGACGTTTGAACTTTGTAGAAAATATTCAAACTGTTTTGAGAAATATCTAAATCAATTACATAACAGAGAAACCAAAAGCCCACCTCCAATTTTCAGCGCCAAACATATATGTCTCCAAGCTAATTTGATTCTCATGCATATTCTATAGTTGTCGCTGGGAGTTATAGCACTATTTTGTTCAAAGGCCTGTGTCTTAAAGTCCCCGAAGAATTCGCAAGGCGAGATTTTCCTAAAAATAAGTACTTCTTCTTTCAATGCAAACGTACAAATAGTACTGTTGCGTTGAAATCTAATAAGCACCACTATTCTTCTTTCTTTTTTTTTCTTTTTTCATTCTTTCTTCATCTTTATTCTTCAAACCAATTTGTATTTATTTTCACCCCAAAAGAGAAAATATTCTTTCCATGCGAACACAAACAAGTGACACTTCTTTGGAAGAAAGAAAAAGTAACATTTCTTTTTTTGCGAGGTTTAAATACACCAAAGGTTTATTCGATCTTTTTTTTCAAAACATAGAAAAATACATATTTTTTAAGCATGATTGTATTAACATGTTTGCCATAACAACATGGTTGTCATAAATGTTATAAAAGTTTTTTGTGGAGTTTTTTTTGTGTTTTTAGAGTGTTTTGTATTGAATAAAACGCTACGTATATACTTTCTACCAACTAATATTATTTTTTATAAAATTGTAATTGAACAATTACTGTTGAAGACAACCTTATTACACATTATTTAAAAATAAAACTTTTGAATTTGAAAAAAGTATTGGAAGATTGATAATGAAAAAATAATATCATAATAAAAAAATATTTAGATCTTACTGTCTGCTGCGAAAATTACTATTATTAAAAAAAACGCATCTGAATTTGAAAAAAAGTATTGGAAAATCGATAATAAAACGATAATATTATAATAAAAAAAATATTTATATCTTATTGTCTGCAGCGAAAATTACTGTAATTAAAAAATGAAACATTTCAATTAGAAAAAAGTATTGAAAGATCGATAATGAAACGATAATATCATAATTAAAAAATCTTTAGATCTTACTGTCTGCTGCGAAAATTACTATTATTAAAAAAAACGCATCTGAATTTTAAAAAAAGTATTGGAAAATCGATAATAAAACGATAATATTATAATAAAAAAAATATTTATATCTTATTGTCTGCAGCGAAAATTACTGTAATTAAAAAATGAAACATTTCAATTAGAAAAAAGTATTGAAAGATCGATAATGAAACGATAATATCATAATTAAAAAATCTTTAGATCTTACTGTCTGCTGCGAAAATTACTATTATTAAAAAAAACGCATCTGAATTTTAAAAAAAGTATTGGAAAATCTATAATAAAACGATAATATTATAATAAAAAAAATATTTATATCTTATTGTCTGCAGCGAAAATTACTGTAATTAAAAAATGAAACATTTCAATTTGAAAAAAGTATTGGAAAATCGATAATGAAACGATAATATTATAATTAAAAAATCTTTAGATCTTACTGTCTGCTGCGAAACTTTCTGTTATTTAAATAGTGAAACAATTGAATTTGAAAAAAGTATTTTAAAATAGATAATGAAACGATAATATCATAAGAAATTTTTTTTTAGATCTTACTGTCTGCTGCGAAAATTATTATTTTAAATTTACATACATGTACTTATTGAAGCGTATGTAATGTAGAAACTAAACTTCTGCCATACCCACACGTCACTCCCGTTTATAGGGAGGACCCATTCATTCATTTTAAGAATTAGTTTGTATCCTAAACTAACTGTTATTAATTATAATTGTATCCAAAAAATTAACTTCTGTGCATCATATAGAACTAGAAGGGTGATAACTAAAATCGAGTCTTCGCCAATAACTGTCATCATTTTCGGTATTGGCAGTAAGATTAAATAAACTCGTTTATTTGTTTTAAATTTTTGATATAAATTATCGTATTTAAACTTTGAATTCCTATTAAACGATTCATTTAATTGCAAATAGTTCCTTTGTTTATCAAAAGTGTCAATTAAGCAAGTCGGCGTGTGAACCTTTACTGCTGCTCCTCTTTGATTAATGAAGTCTCCTCAAAATTAAAAAATACTTTCTCTTCCTTTAATTATGTTATCTTGAGCATCGTCATTAATATACATCACGCTTCCAATAGTTATTCAATGAATGTATAAAAATGATCGATATATATTCGGACATTATTATTATTTTAAGATGATGATTGGAGGGGTTTCAAACTTATTTAGATTAGAAATCGTTCATATCGATGGCAGGTTGAGAACACAATTTAAATGCTCGAGAAGTCTTTATATTAATTTTGAAATAAAGTTGTTTATTTGATAGTATTTATTCAGCGCTATACACCAGATTATATCGTGATGGGACATAAGCTTTAAAGGTAAGCGCATAAGATAAAATAACATTTCTAAACGACAGTTTGTTTATATTTTAATTTTATAACCAATCAAAATTCGAGTCTGACGTATTTTACCGTTTGATATCAGCTTCACAATCAATGTTTTTTTTAATTTTTTTTCATTACCGTTACATTAAACAGCGAATTCAATTTTTCTGGTTTACGACTACTATTAACTTCATACCCTTGTAATTTTGAACCCAATTCAGAAGACAAGGGAGCTCCTCGATCAATACACCCAGAGCTATGATTTGTTATGAGAACATGGAGGACTTTGTGACTTGACAGATTTAATGTACATTAGTCACCATTTACTACACGGGGAGTCTTCGGTCGGCGTTAATCGAACCCACGACCTCTTGGACATGGGTCCAGTACCCTACCAACCAGGCTATTCCGGCCTCCCACTTTGTTTGTACTTTGTTTATGTAAAAATGAATTCGGAAGATGTTCTAATTTGAATAGACGAAATACAAACTATACTCATGAACATTTTTGCATGAGTATAGTTTGTATTTCGTCTATTTCTTTGCAATTGTTAACCAAGTGAATGGGCGCCATATTCTCCGAAAATACCAACATATTTTTGGAGGTATTTATTGAAAGTTTTTAAAAGAAGTAGTTTTACTTTTAAATATGCAAAAATCAAAGTATGTACATATGACGTTACCATTAAAATTGATAATTCGCAAAATTTTCCTAATTTTTTATAAAGCTGGATTTATTTAAACCTGGTTTTATGCTAATATTTCTAAAAAAATTTATAGGAAGTTTTCTAAAAAATTCTAACAATTCTCAAATTTGCAAGTTTCAAAGCATATGCATAATATAATTAGTATACGAATATATAATTAGGATAGACGGTTGGCAAAATTGATAAACTTTTTGCGAAGTGGTAATAATTTAAATTTCTTCTCTTATTAAACTATGAGTGCCATATTTTTATGAAAATACCCATATATTTGTAAAACTTTTGATATAAGTAAAAAACTCATAACAATTCCGAACCATGTAAAATTCAACGCATAAATACCGCTATTATTAGAATGGACAATTATAAGAGCAAATTTTTAGTAATTTTTTCGGAACTTATATAAACCTGGTTTCATCTTAAACTATGTGTGTCATATTCCCCAAAAATACCCATATATTTTTTAAAGTATTTATAGAAAGCGTTAACATGAATCATAACAATTCCAAAGCATGCAAAGTATAAACAACGCTACCATTAGCATATGGGCTATTAACAAAATTTTTATTGTTTTTTTCTAAACCAGGATTTATTTAAACCTGGTTTCAAATCAAATTATGGAGGTCATATTTTCCGAAAATACCCCTAATGAATTTCTGAAATATTTATTGAAATTTTCCCAACAAAACGGTTGACAGAAGTTTCTTTTTTTAATTTTTTGCAAGGCGGACCTTTTGTCATATTAAAATATGAGTATCATATTTTCCGAAAATTCTCATACTTTTCTAGAAATATTTATTGTAAGTTTACAAAGGAATAGTAGATATTTCGAAACTCGTTGAGTTCAGAGCATATATAACGCTACTATTAGAAATAACAATTAACGAAATGTTTGTAAATTTTTATGATTACTTGCATTTGTAAAAAAAACTGGTTTTATATTTAAGTATGGACGTCATATTCTTTTGAAAATACCCATAATATATTTCTAAAAATATATACTTAAAGATCCTAATTGAATCAAATCATTCTGAAATACATTAAGATCAAAGCATATATAACTCTACCATTACGATGGACAGTTTGAAATTTTTTTACAATTCTTTGAAAGGCGAACCTTTAAGCTTTTTCTCATATTAAGATATGGGTGCCATACTCATCTAAAATTATTTATAGAAAGTTTTTAGAGAAATCATAGATATTCCGAAGCACGAAAATTTCAGAGAACACTATTTATAGAATGGAACACTTGGCAAAAGTCTTAAAAGTTTTAACAAAATGGTATTTGTTTAAACTTTGAATCCAATAAAACTGTGGGCGTTATATTTTTCAAAAATACCCATATATTTCTAAGAGTAATTATAGAATGTCTATAAAAGAATCATAGCTACACCAAAGAAGAAAAGTTCAGGAAATATATAATGTTACCTTTATAATGGACAGCTGACAAAGTCTTTTTTTTTTCTGCAAGGTAGACCCTTAAATATTTTAAACTATGACTGCCAAATTTTCTGAAAATACTCATTCACTTTTAAAAATATCTATGGAAATTTTTTTAATGAATCATAGCTATTCCGAAACGCGCAAATTTCAACTACTATAACGCTACTATAACGAATGAACAATTGACAAAGTTTTTTGCAAAGCGGAATTTTTTTAAACCTGGTTTTACACCAAAATACAGGCGTCATATTTTCAACTCATAGATTTCTAAAAATATTTAAGGGAATATTTTAAAAGAATCCTAGCATTTCCAGAACACGTTAAGCTCAGAGAATATAAACACTACTATTATGATGAAATGAGATTGAATTGTGATAGAATTAGTAAATTCTTTTTTTGGCAAAGTGGCATTTATTTAAATCTAGTTTCATCGGTATTAATAAAAGAAAGAGTTAGCGTGTTTTTCTCTGGAACCGTTAATAATTTGTACCGCAATTATTATGGAATTATGATGGAATTAAAATGATTTTTTTTTTGCGAAGTGAGATTTATTTAATCTAGTTTCATCGGTATTGATAAAAGGAAGAGTTGGCTCGTGTGTTTCTCTGGAACCGTTAATAATTTGTACCGCAATTATCATGGAATTAAAATGAATGTTTTTTTTTTTTTTTTGTTGCGAAGTGAGATTTATTTAATCTAGTTTCATCGGTATTGATAAAAGGAAGAGTTGGCGCGTGTGTTTCTCTGGAACCGTTAATAATTTGTACCGCAATTATCATGGAATTAAAATGAATGTTTGTTTTTTTTTGTTACGAAGTAAGATTTATTTAATCTAGTTTCATCGGTATTGATAAAAGGAAGAGTTGGCGCGTGTGTTTCTCTAGAACCGTTAATAATTTGTACCGCAATTATCATGGAATTAAAATGAATGTTTTTTTTTTTTTTTTTTTTTTTTTTTTGTGAAGTGAGATTTATTTAATCTAGTTTCTTCGGTGTTGATAAAAGGAAGAGTTAGCGCGTGTGTTTCTCTAGAACCGTTAATAATTTGTACCGCAATTATCATGGAATTATGTGGAATTAAAATTTTTTTTTTTTTTTTTTTTTTTTTGCGAAGTGAGATTTATTTAATCTAGTTTCTTCGGTGTTGATAAAAGGAAGAGTTAGCGCGTATGTCTCTCTAGAACCGTTAATAATTTGTACCGCAATTATCATGGAATTATGTGGAATTAAAAAGAATTTTTTTTTTTTTTTTTTGCGAAGTAAGATTTATTTAATCTAGTTTCATCGGTATTGATAAAAGGAAGAGTTGGCGCGTGTGTTTCTCTAGAACCGTTAATAATTTGTACCGCAATTATCATGGAATTAAAATGAATGTTTTTTTTTTTTTTTTTTTTTTGTGAAGTGAGATTTATTTAATCTAGTTTCTTCGGTGTTGATAAAAGGAAGAGTTAGCGCGTGTGTTTCTCTAGAACCGTTAATAATTTGTACCGCAATTATCATGGAATTATGTGGAATTAAAATTTTTTTTTTTTTTTTTTTTTTTTTTTTTTTTTTTTTTGCGAAGTGAGATTTATTTAATCTAGTTTCTTCGGTATTGATAAAAGGAAGAGTTGGCGCGTGTGTTCTATTCCGGTAAAGACGCTTAAAATAAATTGCCACTGGTTATTTAGTCATTATTTTAAATTAAATTAGAGACAGTTTTTTTTTCTTTTCAAAGATAATCATATTTCATAGATAACATCATAGATGTTTGCTAACTTACAGTATTGTTTAATCAAAAGAAAAGGACTTGACAGCACATTTTTTAATAGTTAATTATTCTTCATCCCTTATGTCAAATAAGCTCAACAAACAAGTTGCTCATGGGGACAACGTTATTATATTTCTGCACTTTACTGAAACTTTTATAGTTAAAATGCGTTTTTATGAAAATAATTAGTTTAAAATGGCTGTTAAATTGAAAATCAGAATAAATTACGTACTAAAAAGCAAAATGAGTGAAAAAATAAGGGACTAATTCGCTTTGGCTAACGTTTTGGATAATAGATCGCCAAACAATCATTGACGTCAATGAGGCTTTAATCCATTTACGGTATTTAGTACTGCTGTTATTTTGGTAGCGAGTACTGTTTAACTGATAATTAGCAGTTTAATAGTTAAATAGATTCCAATTATACTGGTTGGTTGGTTCTAATGCCACTTGCCACACGGGCAAGCCTGCTTGGTGAAACCGAGCAAATTTAAGGCAGAGTGTGCGATTCTTGTTTTTCAGTTCCAAGAATTTGACTTCTGACACATCATACGTCACACCTGTCTATAAGGCGGACCTATTCATACATCCATTCATTCATCCACAGATTGTAATTTTGACCTAAATTAGAGAACGATCGGTCTCCAGTCCAGTACCCCCAGAGGTATTAATTTGTTATGGGAATATGGAGGACTTTGCGACCCGACAGAATTTTAACGTGCAGCAGTCACCAACTACACGGGGAGTCTTCGGCCGGCAGGATTCGAAACCACGAACTCTTGGACATGGACACAGCGCCCTATCGACCAGGCTATCCCGGCCCTCAATTATACTAATATAAGTATTTAATATAGGTGTCGAAGTTTTTTTTAGCCTCCCGAAAGGTGCAATAGCATTATGTTAAGTGATTAGGTGTATAGTTATTATTATTATTTATTTTTAGTTGTGATGAACTCCTAAATCATTTTTTTACCCACTTTAATAACGTAAAGTCACCGGGAAATGCTGCAAATAATAACAAATAAATAATTTAGAACTTTTTTTTTTAATTCTGTTGGGTCGATTTATTCTTTACATACTTTCTTTCACTCAGTACAAAGAATGGGTATTCAGCTGGTATTAAAATTCAACAACAACAAAAAAACATTACTATTTTGATACATAAATTTTTTTCATTTTAATTGAGTTCTTCTAATAGTATTAACAGTTCGTAAATTCTCTTCTCCTAGATCATCAAACTACAACAAATAATAGAATTAACACGGTAATCATGTTTTTCCTAATTCTAGCGCTGAACATTCCTTTATCATATTCTTAGAGATATTTTTTATAAAAGGGATAAAATATAAACTAGCTACCAATAAACACTTTATTTTTAAGAGTTACGTTGAAGAGGTGACCTATTTTGGGGTATGCGACTATCAATATTCAACTATGTAGTTTTGTAACTTTGAACTCAAAAGATGAGAAGGCAATTCTTAAATCCAGCATTAAACAGACTAGCCTTCGTGGAGGACATTCTGGTGGAACTAACCCCTATTGCAGTTAAATTGAGAGGAAAACCGCGAAAACCTCCCACGGTTAGACCGATGACAAGGGTATTCCCATGATCCAGGGTCTCCTCGTTGGGATACCTGAGCTGTATTACCTGAGCTATCCCGGCTCACTAAAATGTATTGCAATATAGTCTTTCGTATGGATGGTAAATTAAGGTCTAAATTCAAAGGTCCCAAAGCAAAATTTTTAATAGTTTTCCATTGATGGACTAAAAAAATCTCGATGGTAACCATCAATAATTTCATCATGAACCTTTATATTTTTCGATGGTAACCAATATAAGTAACCGTCATCCCAATGTATGAATTCGCACTGATTTGTGATGGTCCAATATAAGAATAGTAACTTGTTTTGATGGTTTGTTCATGTTGAACCATCAGAAATTCCCATCATAGTTTCCTAGAAATCAAATGTTGGAACGATCATGAACCATCATCACCCCAATGTAGGAATTCAGACTGATTAATCTTGGTCCAACATAAAAAAAAAAAAAAATCATAATAATATATTCCCGAAAACCAACAAGAATTCCCATTAAACCATCATGGAATTGGAACCATCATGAATTGTTGGCTTATGAGAATCAAACTTCTCTTTAAGGTTAACCATCCTAGTATTAAATTAGCATTTTTCATCATGGAATGATGGAAGTTTGTTGGCATTTCAAAAACCATGAACGATAAACGGCAAATGTTCGATGATGCTGGACCATCATAAATCGCACTGAAACCAACATAAACCGTCACATTTTTTTGAGGGGGCTATCAAGAATTTTGAGTTGGGTAAGCTCAATGCCGACACCTAACACAATATTTTGGATAACAGTGAGCGTCATGCGTTATATGGTACTTCAACGAAGGTTGGCTTCCTGTTACTTTCAGAAATATAACTCTACCTATCCTAGTGAAATGTCCACCGTAAGTTAGTAGGGAGTCATGGTGGCTCAGGTGATAGTGCATCCAATGAGGTGAACCGGGTTCGAAAAATATCTTCAGAGGTAGACGGATCATGCGTCAGGCTAACCGTGGTAGGTTTTCGTGGTTTTCATCTCCATGAAACTCTAATGCAGGTTAGTTCCATCAAAAAGTCCTCCACGAAGGCAAATTTCTCCCAATATTTGATCCTGGAGTTCCCCTGTCTTCTGGATTGGGTGTAAAATTACAAGGTTCCGGAGTTAAGCATTAGTGGTCGTAAACTCAAAATGGCGTCGGCTGTTCAATGAAGGTTATAAAATTTCTATGAAATAAAATTAGTATGGTAATAGTTTTAAAGACAAGGATTTTATAAAGAATGGATATTAATTTTTCACGCATTAAATTTCATTCATAACCATTTTGTATTAACCAGTTTAAGGTAAGATGATTGCACCTGTAGCTTTCAAATTAAATTTTCCAAGCCTAGATGATTACTATCTAGCCTAAAAAAATACTCTCTATATGAAGTGAATACTAATTTTCCAAGTATTAAAGTCGTTCATAACCATTTTGTACTTGCTTGTTTAAGAAAAGATGATTGCTCTTAAAGTTTTTATCTAACCTAAAATATAATCTGTAAATATATGTAAATTTGGTTTTCAAAAACTAAATGTGATAATTACTCACAAAAAAATGGATACCTGCATGTGACGTAGTGTGGGTATCTCGATCCTTATTGGTTATTGAAACGTGTCAATTTTTTATGTTAGCAACTGTTCTTTCCATTCTTTTCCAAGTAAGGACAGCTTGTCAAGTGACAATTCTCTTAAGTGGCACATTCTATATTCCTTCACAAAGATTCTTTCTCAAGGATTTCAATTCTTTCACTACATATTTAAACAGAGACTTAACAGAAAGACGGCCATGTGGAACATAAACTAATTAGGTATCGAAGTTGACAGGTACACAAAACAAAAATATATCACGGTTACTATAAAATATATAAACAAATAATAAATCTAAGTTAAGTAACAGAATGATACGAGAAATAATTATATTTCAACTAATTCGATGCGCGATACGGCTCTGCATTTAATTAATTTATCGTTAATTAACATTCCAACTTATGTAGAGAAACTTAGCTCAACTTCAATACGCCATTGTGCAGATAAAGAATAGCTGACGTTGACGTCACAATTCACATGTGTGGGTATGGGAGGTTTTCTTGAAGTGGAAGTACCCAATAGGAAATTTTTTTACAAGCTGGGTGAATTTAGTCACAAAAACTATTCATTAGACATTTAAAAAAAAAACTAATTTTAAAACGATCATAAAAACATTCAGAATAAAATTTCTTTTAAAAAATATTATTGTAAAAGACAATAATAGCAAATCCAAACGGAAGGTTAACTCTCTTTAATGGAATTAGAAATGATGATCTGCTTGCGTGAGGATCGTATACTTGGAAACCCCGAATTAATTATTTAAGATAATCCTACATGGGGCATTGTGCTACGTATAAACAAAACTAAACGTGGAAGCGCAAATGAAGGTATAGTTTGTCTACGATAAGCACTCTCCCGCCCCCAAAATCTAAGGCCGTGCAATGCCGTGTAAGTCTATAAATATTATTATGCCGTGTATATATATATATATATATATATATATATATATATATATATATATATATATATATATATATATATATATATATATATATATATATATATATATATATATATATATATATATCATCACTCTAGAGCTAACACATAACACAATAGATCGAAAAGAAAGATTCCCTTTCGCTCGCGACCAGACTGAGCCAAAACCGGTCCTAATGGCCATACACCCCTACTTGAAATAGTTACACCTCATTACCATAGTTACAGCCATGGGTCCAGACGAATGGCTAGGAGAGTTCTTACATTAAACAAACTATATGTGAGCAAATATACTGTAGTTCTGGTTTTTTAATCAAGAACCGTCCCCAGTGTTTAAACACAAAACGTTTTGGCTTTGAATAATGATTAAGGTTCTTCATTATAAAACCAGTACTATATTATGTTTAGACACAAAGTAATTCATAAAATAGAAATCATGGTATGTCCATTTATTTCAAGTAATTACTCACTCCAGTCTTTTATTTCTGATTGAGTTTGTTGAATATCATAAACAATTTGTGTGATTTTTTAAGCATAAAAATATCAGATTTAAGTTTGCTTTATGTCTATCTTTATGTCTATCTTGATGTCAAATGACCCCATTCAAATTTTTTAACGAATTTTCTAACCAATTCGTCATAGGTATAGATCTATTAGTACTTATCGATCATAGAGATCATGAAGCCAAGTTCACCAACACGTACGACAAATTTAGGGTAACGTGGGTCACCGGCTGCCGATATAGTTTATAAGTGTGTCAAATACAGGATAATTGAAAATGAATATAGCGATTACAAACGGCTATAAACAATTTAATGAAAAAGAGTTTATCGATAAAATTTACACAGAATGTAAAAGGAACTTTAAATTTTCGTATACGTGCTTCACAGATTTTCTATGTGACTTTCCTTGGTCACAAGGACAACATCTAGGCGCTTGTCCATTTCACGCCATGCATTCTGAAGCAACCGACGCAAGCTCTTTACAAATGCGTTCTTTGAGTTCTGTATGAGTATCTGCGTATGTTGTTCCGATTTGTAGATTCTTGATTGTAACACTGACGAAATCATCTCTGCGCTCTGATAACAGAATGACAATTATTAAATTCTAAAACGCAGAATGCTTTCTGCACAGGAATTCGCCATTTTCACTTATGAATTCGCGCATGCGCAGGATTCCGCTTCACTTACGTAAAGAAATTTTTAAGTTCCATTTACATTCTATGTTTAATCTCATGGATAAATTCTTTTTCATTAAATAGTTATAGCTGTCCCCTATATTCATCTTGAATTACCCTGTATAATAATTGCATCGTGATTATTAACGATTTTATCGAAAACGACAATAGCGCTTACATTATTAATAGCTATGGTTGTTATCGAATAAAATAATATCGCTATCATTATTGATAACAATGCATGTCAAAACCATAATAACTGGAATATTTGTAACGATGATTAGTGAATACGATATTAATGTGAGTATTAATAAATTTTAATCGGGTAACGAAAATATTGACCAATGAAAAAATAATATAAATTACTCAAATTGGTGATATATTTTAAAATATCGATAACTATAATATCGATAAAAATATTAAAATATCGAAATTTTAAAATATCGATATCTATCGTGGTATAAAAATTTTTACTTATGAGTTATAGAGATCTATGTACGGATTAGCAAAAATCCAGAAAGGCAGTTAGCCCCCTATAACAAGTACCCATTTCTTTTTAAAATGCTATTGAAGATCTTTCAGATATTTTACGGAGTAATTTATTTTCCAAAAATGATGATGTTCTTCTACTTTTAGAATCCTTGTGAAAAAAAGAAGTCACAAAAGTTTTTAAACAATAAGGGGACTGAAATTAATATTCAGACAAGTTAATATTACTTACATCACTGCCGTGATAATAATTGAGGAAGAGGGAAAATAAAACCTGTTTGATTGCCGAAGAAAACGCAGAATAGTTAAGAGAAGAGGATTAGAAACAAATTTTCAAGGTACATCGAGTAATCAAACTAGTTCTGACAAGTTCAGACTCGCCTTCTTCACTATTGATTCACCAGATTTCAATGGCGTTTTTATCTTATCCTCGTTTCACTATTAATTTGTGACTCTTGATTTCATTTTTGCCAAAGATGCTTAAAATATATATTAAGTGGTCATTGTATATATTAAATTGTATATATTAAATTGTACATAATACATATTGTTTTATACTGTATTGTCATTGTATATAATATATATTGGGTGGTCATGGTATACACCTTGTATATTTTGAAATATTGTGGATTAGGGTAAACTAACCAGTGAAGGAACACTTAAGCTTCGCTTGCCTTTTAAAAAATCATATTAATTTCAGAATTCGTAATTTTAGTTAAATGACAGTGTCAACATATTTGTTACTAATTGCAAATTATGTAAAAAAAATTGTAGAGAACTTACATAATATTGTTTTAAAGTTTCGGAGGTTCAAATAACAAGTAGTAAGAAGACCAAGTGAAGGAACAGCTCTTACCAGTGAATGAACACCCAGTAAAGGAACACTTAACTTTGGTTATTTTTTAATGCTCTTTATGAATTAATAAGCCATAAACATATTTAGAAACAAGCATATTCTTGAAATTATAACATATAAATACTTGGAAAATGTTAACTTTTTTCTTGTAATCATGAATTGAAAATTAAAGTATCAACATATTAACACATACGGTTCATTCACTGAAAAATTTATGCCCAGTAAAGGAACATGCCTGCTCACTGTTTAGAAGTTGTTTTTCGTATTTTTAACATACTTTTGATGCGGAACATCACTAAAGGTACAAAAAAGTTAAAGTTTATCTTTTATTTTCACTAACTTAGAAAAAAAAACAGTAAAGGAACACTTGTTCTTTCACTGGTTTTTCATCGTTTGGTGATCCAGTGAATAAACACCCTTTATCTCAGTACTTTATTATGCTATGATGCTTAAAAAAAAATAAAACGTAACTTCAATAACTATATTTCGAATTCTCTTTTTCACAGTGAGAAAAATAAAACTATTACATGCAATTAATTCCACTTTAAACATATATATACAAACACTCACCTTATAATTTTTCAAAGAAACAAGGTGTTGCAGAGATAATAACAAATTTAAAAAATTTTCCTATTCTAAGTCTATTTGACCAGGTAATCCAAAACATTGCTAGATGACTTCCTATTGTTTGGCAGTAAGCTATTGTTACCAATCAATCTAAAGAAAAACTTTCAAATTCTTATTTTTAATCAATATATATGAAATGTTCCTTCACTGGGTAGTGTTCCTTCACTGGTTGGATCACCCTATATATTAAATATTGTCATAAATATTTTAAATCAAATTTAAATGGAGAATAAATTATCTAAACGGATTTTAAAAAGATTGCATAATAGTCCCAGTATTCAGTAACAATCAGTGGATATGCTTAACTTATCATGTTGTTATGCAGGCCTACCAATTACTATGCGTTTTGCAAAATATTTTACAGAGCTGTCGACTTTTAAAAACAAAAGCTTTTAGAATTTTTTGATAATTTTGTCAACATTTTAACTAAAGCCTCATCACGGTGAAGCTAGAAAAAAGTAGCTTTGTGTATGAACTATTAAATCATTTATATGTAGTGGTGTCGAAACTAAGTTTAAATGGATAAAAAAATAATACAATAAATTATTTAGTTTTGAAAATTGAACAAAATACGGTGGTGTCGTTTCACAAGGACTCAAAAACTATACATTAAAAGCGATCATAACAGAATATTCTACAAAAAAAATAGCATAATATCTATTCGACGAGTTTTTCCAATCAAAAGAGAAATCATGATCAATTTTTCGGTGCTTATCGATTAGAAGGACCATGCGTTGGCTGTCGTCACCAACCTGATCCCTACAATTGATAAGCTTTATTATCGCGGTATATTGTTAAAAACATTGATATATCAGCAGTATATCGCGATTTTTTCCAATTAAACCTTCTTATGTCATTTTTGAACTGTGAAGATTTTCGTAGCTCAAATGAAATTTATCAACACTCAATAATATCTCATTCACTAATTATGGTTATGTACAATTATCGAACTCGTAACGCGATATAATGCATTGCTATCGTATATTTTTTCCAATTTAACTTTCTTATGGCATTTATAAATTGTAAAGATTTTCGTAGCCAAAATGAAATTTATCAACACTCAATAATATCTCATTCACTAATTATGGTTATGTACAATTATCGAACTCGTAACGCGATATAATGCATTGCTATCGTATATTTTTTTCCAATTTAACTTTCTTATGGCATTTATAAATTGTAAAGATTTTCGTAGCCAAAATGAAATTTATCAACACTCAATAATATCTCATTCACTAATTATGGTTATGTACAATTATCGAACTCGTAACGCGATATAATGCATTGCTATCGTATATTTTTTCCAATTTAACTTTCTTATGGCATTTATAAATTGTAAAGATTTTCGTAGCCAAAATGAAATTTATCAACACTCAATAATATCTCATTCACTAATTATGGTTATGTACAATTATCGAACTCGTAACGCGATATAATGCATTGCTATCGTATATTTTTTCCAATTTAACTTTCTTATGGCATTTATAAATTGTAAAGATTTTCGTAGCCAAAATGAAATTTATCAACACTCAATAATATCTCATTCACTAATTATGGTTATATACAATTATCGAACTCGTAACGCGATATAATGCATTGCTATCGTATATTTTTTCCAATTTAACTTTCTTATGGCATTTATAAATTGTAAAGATTTTCGTAGCCAAAATGAAATTTATCAACACTCAATAATATCTCATTCACTAATTATGGTTATGTACAATTATCGAACTCGTAACGCGATATAATGCATTGCTATCGTATATTTTTTCCAATTTAACTTTCTTATGGGGCATTTATAAATTGTAAAGATTTTCGTAGCCCAAATAAAATTTATCAACACTCATAATAAAATCCCAATCCCAGTCACTAATTATGGTTATGTATAATTATCGAACTCGTAATGATCGCGATATGCATTGTTATTGCTTGTGATCTCGATATTGTCGTATTTGACCCACCTATATGTATTGTCGATAGCCGATGACTTACATAAACTAAAATCTGGTGCGTAGGTGAGCTGTTCTTTATCCCTAAAACCGATAAGTAACCTTTTTCTATGGGAACGATTTAATTTGCTGGCATAAAATTAATTCTTACTGAAATGGTTAATAGTAATAAAATTTTTTATTATTTTGTATTTCTCAATTGTTTGTCGTACTTCTTTACTCACCCCCCCCCCTCGATATTTTGCCAGAAACTGCAACCTACGCTTACTCGTTATGTACCGCCCTTTCTATGAAAACTTTTCCACGCAGACGCTCCGGAGAAGGGGATTGGTTTTCCTGAATCCGCCCTTCTCTCCCTTTCCTGACTATAAAAGATGGAGAGCGGCAAACACAATCCTCTGAAAACTTTACAATTCATTAAAGCTTTTTCCAACTCAATTGCAAGTAAGTTTTTTTCCTTTTCTCTCTTCGCATTACTTTATACTGCATTCATTTTATAAGAAACATAACTTTTTCTCCGACAAAACGAATTTTAAAATATCGAATATCTATCAATATATCGTCATATTTTTCTAGTTTATCGTTTCAAAATCGAATAACATTTTTGTAGGGGAGATAAAATTTATCAACATTCACAATCCTATTAAAAAATTGTGTGCAATTATTCGCCGTCTTATCTTTTTAACATCAATAATACTCCCGATGTTATTGTATTCGATAATTTTAGTTATCAACAATGATCGTGACATTATTCGATATGTATTGAAGTTTATTCTGCATTTATTATTATTTTATTCTGCATTCATTTATAGGAAATATTACTGCTTTTCCGCCAAAACGAATTTTAAAATATAGATACATCGTCATGTCTTTCTAATTTATCATTTCAACATTGGTTAATATTTTCGTTGGAGAGTCAATATTCCAATCAATATTTCCAATCAATATATGGTCAATATTTCCAATCCTATTCAAAAATTGTGTGCAATTATTCGAGATATTATCTTTTTATTATCAATAATACTCAAGATGGTATCGTATTTGATAATTTTAAATATCAGCTATCATCCTGACATTATTCGATACGTATTGGAGTTTATAATCACGATATTTGATTCACCATTGTGTATTACCGATTATCAGGGATCGGTGTAAACCATGAACTGGCATTATTCGTTCTAGTAGGTGAATTTTGCTTTACGATCCCCATAACTAATAAGTACGCAATAATATATTTTTTTAAATCATTAATTTAAAAAGAATATAGTTAATCAGGCTATTTTTACGAAAAAGTAAGAGTTTAGTTTAAAGAAAATGAACTGAAATTTGTGTCCCATCAGTGTTTGTGCCGTACAAATTTATTAGTCAATGAATTTAAACAAAAAAGCTTGCTTGAGCCCGGATACTATTTAAAAAAATAGATACTTATCAGTTATGTTAGGAGAATGCCATTCCAAATTGTGGCCAACATAAGAATGAATTTTTAATAAAGTAATGCTTTACAAAACAAAAATAGTTAGTATCACAATTATTCCGTTTTGCCCTTCGAATAAGAATTAGTTAAAAATGTCAGTGTTCTTGATTATTCCATAAAACAACTTACAACACACAAAATGATTTATTTTACAGTTCTATTTTCAAATAATCAGTACATCTCGAAACACTCAAAGATATAAAATGACGTAAATATAATTAATGATGAAAAATAAAAAAATATAAACTCAAAGCCATTTTGTTTCTTCTCCACAAAAAAAAAAAAAAAAAAAAAAAAAAAAAAAAAAACTGTTACCATAGCAACTTCATTTTATAAACTAGATCAGAAGTTAAAATTTAAGCAGACGATAATTCTCAACAACAATATCTTTTTTTTCAATTTTCTAGTATTTATTATTTTTACATTAGTCAATATATTTGGTTTTCAAATAAATTTTATTGATGCTCACAGAAGTATTGTATTCAATAGTTATCGTTTTATATAATTTTCACTATATTATTTTTCTGATATGTTATGTTATGATACGAATCTCGATATTATCGTTTTAGGTTATCATAGTTTTGTTTTGAATAATGATCCCGATATCTTCGAATTTGATACAACTATGTTTCAAATACATTGCCAGGTGACCTGCGAAAAAAAGAATTGGGCGTTGTTTCTACGTTTGCGAAATTGGTGTGCGAATTGGTCTTTGTAACCAATAAATATCAAAAAATGAGTGTATTCAATTATTACAAGTTATTTAATTTTATTTTTTATCAATAAATTTCATATTGATTTACAAATTCCGAAATGCAAATTAATTAGCTGATAGAAAAATATAAATTTAATGCTTCCCTAGCCAATTAAAACAGCAACAATTGTTACAAATATTGTATGCGTAAGATACAGCTAGCTGTATCTTACGCGTATCATACAATTTAGCTGTATCATACAATTTCAGTGCTTTGTATAAATGTATATGCTAAAATTTAATTCTTTCATTATGTTATAATATGAAACGTGATTTTAATAAAATACCTTTAATTCTAACAGAATAGAAAAAAAAATGCAAATAGACAATAAAAGTCCATTATAACGAAAATTCAGTATCATAAATTGAATTGTTGTAACAGCAAGCGTGTCGTTATAAGCAAATATTAAAATTAATTAATCGTCATTGGCGCAGATGGCGATTTTTTACCGTTTGCTTGAACGAATAAATACTTTTTCTCTCCCATTAACTTTGCTTTTTAATTCATAAATTATTTTTCTATTTTAATTACCATTGATTTAATACGACTTTGTTTCTCACAGAATCACGAAAACGTAACTATGAACAAAAGAAACCCCCTGGTTTCAGATAATAAAAGAAATACTGATTTATTGACGTCACCTGCCGATCTTATTGGCCATTGACCTCTCCTGTTGTAACTTATAAAATAAATTAAATGTGAAACAAACTTCTTCCTCTTTAATTAAACTGAGTTGAGCCGTGATGGCTTAGGAGATGGCCTTCCAATGAGGTGAACCCGGTTCAAATCCCAGCGATGGCTGGTCTGATACGAATTCAACATCCGGCTCGCACAGACCACAGTACTGACGTAAAATATCCTCAATGGTAGACTCCTTGGGTTAGAGTATGCCTAAAGTACTAAAACAAAGAGTGAAAATAAATGAATGATAATGAATTTCATTCCCAAAAAACTACACACTTAAAAATAAAATTTACCAAGTTGTTTGCTTTGTTACCAATTGCATCACAAACGTAGACGTCAGCTTAGAAATATTTCTTTTGCTCTCTAGAACATAATGGGCATTCTTAATCCTGAGTGAAAAAAATGAATCTTCACTGAAGATAAAGAAATCTTACTGCCGACAAGGCCGAAGGGGACTTTTATCTTTCAGATATAAAACTTAACCGAAAATAAAGGAAATTTAGAATTCCATGTGACATTATGCAGTCAGTTTCGTTTTCAATTATGCAGTACTTCATGTTAGTAGCCGATAAAAAGCCGATTTCTCGGCCGATAAGAAAAACTCTGGGCAGTTTACGTCTTGCATATCCTGTGTAAAATGTTCATAAAAATTGACAACCTAACCCTTTTCTTTTAACAACCTGGCTTAAAATGAATATAAAAAAGAAATCAAACGTTTAACAAAATTATGACAACAAAGTAACAACTATTGAGTCTATATCCAAAGAAAAGTGCTCAACAATTGCAAAAAAGCGGAACATGATCGATGCGGCATCATATGCACTTAAATACTACTCCAAGATAGTTCACTCCCACCATCCAAAAAAAAAATTAATTAATTATTGAATAAAAAATTCATTTTTGAAAATAAATAAATAGACTAATTTTACCATCTTTTAAATTAATCTTGATGTCAATCCTACGTGTAAAATATTAACCTTCAATAGATAGGTAGCAAAACAAATAATTAACAAAAAATCTTTTTTAGTTGAAAAACAATTAATTTGCATTACTAACAGACTGTTCTGTTTTCTTTCAAATTTAGCAGTTTGTAGTGGCCACTAAAAAAAAAGAAATATTACTTTTGATCTTAATGGTTCAAAACGGTGAAGTCGAGCGCTAACTAATTAATACTAACTATTAACGATTAAGTTACAGAATCGGACATAAAACCACTTCCTCAGAACTATTCTCAACTTTTTGACGTATTTTTTTAAACAATATTTATCATTTTAGAATGGTTTTATTTTTTATTTTCATCGATAGGTTTTTTTTTAAACATTTTATAAAAGACTATCTAAAATTGCCAAGAAAAAATACAGATAAATAATTTTCTAAATTAACACTTATCTTTACTGACATCAGCATTTTTAAAAATGAGGTAACTGTTTAAGTATGAAACATATAATTATGAGTGTTATATATGCGTAATAAATTACATTAGTTAAAGGGTTTTAAAAGTACTAGGGGGCTAAACCCCCCTGTTCACTGACGCTCACCAACCCCGATGATTGGTCCGCAATAATTGTTGCTTCTTGGCATAAGGCAGTTGAAACTATTCAACTACAAATATATGTACTAAAAATAACATTTCCACCACCACTTTCCATGTCTAGATATTTCCCTCCCTAATGATTCTTATTAAGATCTATAAGTTCAAAATTGCAAGGCTAAGGAGTTAAACATTGGTAGGGGTGAACCCAAAATAGGATCGGCTGTTCAACAACGGTTTTAATATAAAATACAAAATACAGAAAATATTTGAAAACATTGTATATAATGAAAAATTACACCCTTGACTCATAATTATCATCATACATCACACCCATAGCTCATAATTGTTATCATACATCACATCCTTCACTCAATTATTATCATACATCGCACACATCATCACACACATACACATGAAAATTATACTTATAAAATTCAAACGTTAAGTAGAAATGTTGAACGATGTTTGAAACTTTTAATTTGGTGACCCGGGGTAATATACATCAAAAACGCATATTTTTTTTTGAGAAAATTGTTCAAGACAGAATTTTAGTGAAATGATGATGATCAGAGAAATTGGACTTGTGCACCCTTATTTTCCTTGAAAATTAAAATTGAAACAATCTATGAGGCAATCACAATTTTCCCCAGTAAACTATGGTGATGTGAATCCCCAGTTCACCCTAAAATGACATTGCTTAACTATTTTTGAAATATCCTAAAATCAAAGATTTTTGAAAATAAACGTTTTTATAATTGAAAAACAAGAGTGCATTTTCAAAACTCCGATATATCTCTTTGAAATATTAATATTTTATTATTATTATTATTGAATCAGCTCATTAAACCAATAAATGATTTTTTTTTACCAGTTTATACAATTTCTATAATAATAAATAACAGTGTCTCAAAATTTTTTAAATTATCTGAAAATAGATCGTATATTTTTTAACTCTTTGAGAGGCAGAAAAATTTGAACTAAAAATTTCTTTAAGAAGTATTGTAAAGTATTATGATTATCACATTTACATGCAACATAAAATCTGCTTTATCTAAATATTTTTAAAATTTAAAATAACTAATAAAAAATTTTAAGGTGTGCAAACTCTCGAATGTTAAGTGGTTTGTTTTATTCTTCGTGTTATTGGTTTCACTGCGAAGTATCCACCCCATTTAGGGTGGACAGACGTGTCAGTTCAACACCTCCTAATTGTCAGTTGGTCAGTTGGCCAGGGTGCCTGAGGCCGAAGTGGCCCTTTACCCGGATCATTGAGGTGATAAGCCTTCTGGTCCTTGTATTCTAAAAATCAAAGTAAAGATAAATAAGTGGTCACATTACCCGAGTAGGTATTATCAGAGATGATGCAGATTGTACATATATAAAAAGATTTAGATAATAAAAATTATACTTCCAGTACGAAGTTCATCAGTACAACAAAGCTTCAATTGTTCATCACGTAACGCTTTTTCAACAGTCCAAAGCAAGATCTAGTTATTTGTGCCATTTTAAATCGAGTTTATTTGTGTCTGCGCTTTAAGTATATTTATATACTTTTGTTATTGTATATTCTTATTGAATATCTTATTGACATTGCCAGATAAAATATTAAATATCGCTATATACCTTCAATTGAGTTAAAACTCAAATAGTAATGGAGTTAAATCGAGAATAATAAAAACAATGGAAAACAAATAAAATGTGATATTAAATGTTTAATAGCACGAAAACAAAGGAAGTTATTTAAATAGTATTTTAAGTACAATGTTTTAAATAATAAGAAAGAACTTTAATAAACCAAAGATTACAAAAAATCATAATTTAAAAAAATAAAAAGAATCAATTTTTTTAAGATAAGAGTAATATTAAGATAAAAGTATAAGAAGATAAGATTTTAAGAAGGTAAGAGTAATATAGGTTGTCACTTCAATAGGGGCTTCCTCTTCATTTGTTATTCTAAATAGTTGTTAGGAATATAGTTTACAAATTCTTCAGTGCCTGCCATTGGAAGAAAAAAAAGTATACAAATTAACTGCATTATTTGTAAGAAAAAGTTTTCAACACCTGCTTGAAATAAGGTAGCGTGGCCGAGTGGTCTAAGGCGCTGGTTTTAGGCACCAGTCTTTCGAGGCGTGGGTTCGAATCCCACCGCTGCCAATACTGTACTTTTGGTTCCCAAACGTTTTGCAAAAAACATGTAATTATGGAAAAAATGCTTCGGAATAAATATAGGATTTATCTTAGAGTATAATTCTTTTTAATGAAAGCGCTGATTCGAATTTGTTATTTCAGACACTGAAATTTGAAAAAAGAGGGGAGAAAGTCGTGCGTTATCGGTAGCATATCCGTGTGGTCTAAGGCGCTAGTTTAAGGCTCCATCAGACTTTTCGAAGCCGTGGGTTCGAATCCCACCGCTGCCAGATGGCTTAGAAGCGATAAGGTTCATAAAAATCACAAAGTGAAATAGCTAATCAAAATGGAATTTCTTACATTATAAGAATTAAAAGAAATTCTGAAAACATTTGAAAGGAATACGCAAGGCATGAAAGTCTTAGTAAAAAAGAAAATCAAATTTTGATTCATTGACAAATTAATCAAAACTGTCTTCAATTCCAGACATTTTCGGAAAAAATTAAATATTATACAGCCTATATAATACATTTCGTTAGCATTAATTTATTTTTATATAACTTTAAATTACATTTATATTTTAGGATAGCTTTACAGCTTTAATTATAATTGTTTATTGATCGTACAATTGAGTTTATTAAATCAAAACATTGTACTATACATTAGATATTAGTAAAATTTTGTAAAATTTTAGCACTTAAGATTGAATAATGCCATCTCCTTTTAGTCGAAAAATTGAATAGTGTTTGCTGGAACCTATAGTATTTCTTTAAGTGGGGTTGACTCGAATAATATGTTTCACAAAAAAACTTACTTAATTTCTCTAGAGACATATCAAATTCCTAGCAGCCATCAAGCATCGAAAGTAAACCGAATATTGGAGGATTAGTCATCACGGTGACGAGTTTTCACGGTTGAAAAAGATCAGTGGTCATTCGTTATTCTAAAGAGTAGCTAAACGTCCATTCTGTTTATTGTAAAAGTTGGACTGAATCAGTAGTTCTCTCTCATTTTCAAAATAGGAGAAAATTTGCAGTTTAAAAAAATAATTAAAAGCATGCTAAAAGGTGGCCTGTGCATAGTTTTTTTCACAAAAAGGAAACTAACAAGAAATGATTAATTGATAAACAACTTGAAACTTTTTTTTCTATAATTTAAACTGAAAATTTTGAGAAAATAAACTTTTAAAGGTGCAATTTTTTTGAAAAAATAAAATAATCCATTTAAAAAGTTTTAAAATTTAAAATCACTTAAAAATTTGTTAATATACTCTCTCCCCCCACGAAAAAAGATTCTCATTAAAATTTAACCAGTTGAGAAAAATCCTTAGAAAGTAAATATTAGTAACAGTAATCAGAATTGAACCTATAAGCACAGATAAATTTATTAGCGTATAATTATTATTTAAACAGTGAATTAATTTTTTTCAAAATGTAATAAGAATAATATAGTTTCCTTTAAATGTGCGTTATTTTATTTTAAGAAAAAAAGAAGAAAAAAAACTTTTTCCTTTTTTTCTGAAAGTTAATTTTTTAAGACAGTAAAAGAACGTTTCACACACTAAAAAGATTTTAAAAAATACATGAGAAATTTTACTACTCAACTACATAGTTACAAAGTATTTCGTGGATATATTTTGGAATTATATGTATTTATGAAAAATAATAGTATTTTCTGAAATGCGTGCTTTGGTGGAATTTATAAATGTCCTACGATTTAAAAATTAGAAATTAAATAATTAAGTTCAGTGCGAAAATAATGTAACATCCTGAATTCATAACATATCTTTTCCCTGTAATTCTGATCTACGATACGATTTTACGATACGATACGATACTGATGATACGATTTTCGCGTACTAAGACGCAATCTCAAAGGTTCGAAAGCCTCTCCTTTAATATGTTAATTTTTTTGAGCAGACGATATTATAAGACACAAAAACGTATTTTCACTGAATAAAAACACTTTCTCACGAATTAATATGTTTCGAAGGGCATATGGAATGCAGTAGGTATATCAATCATTAGACAATTTGAGAAAATGTCATAAATTTATGATTTAATAAAAGAATTTAAAAAAATTCTTCTTCCCTACAGTGTTTTTGCACTGTAAAGTATCCTGATGCGATTTCAACAAGTGAGCACTTCGATTTCGCCTAGAAAATAAAATTAATAATAATAATAATAAGCATTTTCTTACACAAAAAGATAAATAGATGCTTGTTGTTTACTGTATAAAATAAAATGCAACCGAATTTTCAAATCAAAAATAAAATGAATGAAAAGAAACTAAGGATCAAAAAGAAGAATACACCGAAACTTTTTTGTGATCTTGACATTTTAGGTGTATTCTGTTATTAAGTATTTCTGTTTTTGCTTTGCTTACAGAATATATATTGTTTTGATGACTGATAATTGAATTCGTGAATTTGAATGAAAAAAATGATCAGAAAAACGCATGGAAAATCAAAACTTCACCTATGAAAACATATTAGGTCCTTCAAGATAATGACGACAACAAAAGTAAAAGAATTATTTTTCTTGCTAATTTGAAATAAATAAATTTTAAATATCTGAAAATATAATCGAGATTTTAGAGAAAAAAAATTCTTTTGAAATCAGTGCATTTTTTTAATAATTAAAAATTTGACAAGTTACTTCAAATCACTATGCGCATTTTTCTGAGGCCGTAATAAAAGAATTAAATTGATAGAACTTTGAAAAATATTATTAATGATAAATGACGAATTCGAACAAAATAAAATACTTAATTACTCAGCATCATTTGGCATAATTTAAGAATAAACTACGAGGTTAGTTCTTAATCATGGGGGCAAAGACAACATTTCTACTGAAAATCTTGCCCCCCCCCCTCTCTCTCTCTGAGATCGTATGATCGAAAATCATCAAAAATTTCTAAATTAAAGATAAATTGAATTCTTTCTTAAGCATAATCGGTTAATTTTAGTAGATTGTATTGATCTTTCCCGACCAATGTAACCTTTTACGACTACCAATATATAACTCCGTAGCCTTCTCATTCGCTTAGCGGAAGCCAGTGTTTTAAAACAAACTATAGACGATTCAGTTTTTCTAATACTTTAAAGATATCAACAGTTATGTTTGCTATTTTACATCTTTAATCAAATAAGATGCTATTTGCTCGTTCTGTTATACTTAATTATATTTTTTTTTATTATGTAAGGTTATCTGAATGATTGACATAATAGTGGTAGTGTAAGCAAACTACATCACCAAATTAATATTTCCGAGTTTATTTGAAACTACAGCGTTGATTTTCGGTATGGTTTTAAAACGTGTTTTTATAAAACTCAATAATTTGAAATCGACGGTAATTTTATTTTATTTTATAACCGTTGTTGAACAGGTGATCCCAATTTTCGGGTTTACGGCTACTAACGTTCAACTCCGTAGCCTTGCAATTTTGAACCCAATACAGAAGACAAGGGAACTCCTGAATCAAGTATTTGGGGACGGTTGCCTTCAGGGAGGAATTTTTTATGGAACTAACCCGCATTTATAACTACATGGAAAGGGAAAACACAAAAACCTCCCACGGTTAGCCTGATGGCAAGGGGACTCATTCAAAGTTTAAGATTTTTAACTTCATTGTAGATAATATAACCTTATTATTATTATTATCATAGTCAGCCGATTTTTCCATTGTACACCAAAAAATGGGCCCACTTAAAACTCACATTTTATTTTAAATTATGATTTTCTTTTCAAATTTATTTTGATAAAATTTTAAAAATGGTATTACATATTTTTTTTAGTTAAAAATATTTATGTGTTTTTTAATCATCTTAAAATGTTATGGGTCGATATTGGCTTAAACAATGGTCATAAAATATCGGATGAATCTGACAATTCGATATGAGGACTATATTGGCTTAATAGGGACTATAAATATAGTCTGAATCGGACAAATCTATATAGATCTATATTGACTGAATAATGGCCACAATATGTCAGTTGAATCGGAGAAATCAATATAGGATCGATATTGGCTGAATAGTGGCTGTAGAATAACGGGTGAGTTGGAAAATTTTATATTAGACCAATATGAACCGAATAGTGGTTATAAAATATAGGGTTAATCGGGCAATTCTATCTAGGGATTATATTGGTCGAATAATGTCTATAAACTATCGAACGAATTTGATAGTTCTATATATGGTTTATCTTGGCAGAATAGGGCCTAAGAAATATTGCCTGAATCGGTAAGTTCTATATATGGCCTATATTAGCTTAATAGGAGCTAAAAATTACAATCTGAATCAGATAATTTTATATAGGTTGGATGATGTTTTGCATGACTGAATAATGGCTATATTGATTAAATAATATCTATAAACTATCGAGTGAATAGGAAATATTTATGTGGGGCTGATATAGATTGAAAAATGGCAGTAAAATGTCAGGCAAGTTGGAAAATGCTGTATAGGGCTGATACTGGCTAAATAGTGGCTATAAAATATCTGGTTAATCTGACAAGCTAATATCGGTAAAATAATGGCCCTTTGAGTCAAGTTTCGTGAATATTAGACAGGTGAGGTTATTTGATTCATCATCCCAAGTTAATCAACCCAAGTTATTTGGCTGGTAGGTTTGTTTCTTGTTTTCATTAGTGGGTTTCAATATTTTGCCTGTAACTTTGGATATTTTTTTATGAGTCATAGTTAACGTGGTGACGAATTGCTCAGAATAAAACAAATCTTAACTTATACTTGTTTTAAAAAAAATTGCGATTTACAAATTACGATTAAAATACGATTTTCAAATTACGATTACGATTTGCAAATTAAAAATTACGATTACATTTTTACGAGGGAAATTTTTCTCGACCCTTAATATAATTTTGATTCCCCGTTTTCGTATCCCCTTGTGAAGGAAGCTGCAAGAGGTTTCATGCGAGATATTTCTACAGCGAACGAATACGCAATTCCTTGGTGTAGACGGAATGCGAAGTCATTTCACTCGTTATTCGAAATGCAACTCATCTAGAAGATAATAACTATCTAAAGAGGAATGTCTCCGTTCGAGGTGCCGTATTCCCGAAGACGAACATAATTTTAAGAAATAACACTTCAAATAACATAAATAGAATTATAAGAATGGTGCAATTAAATACAGAAATGTATAATTAATTATTCGTACTATGAGACAACAAATTTTAATAGACAGCGTTCTTCCTATAGCATTCTGCTAAGTATCGATACACTCTAAAAACTATTTGGTGATGAATTACGCCCAAATAATATGTGAAGGAATACTTTATATCAAGTTAATATCAAACCGAGCGTTCATGTACGCCTTAAAGGGTGTAGTTAAATCTAAGCACCAATTTTTCATTTTATTTTATAACCGTCGTTGAACAGCCGACCCAATTTTTGGGTTTACGACTACTAATGTTCAACTCCGTCACTTTGTAATTTTGAATCCTATCCGGAAGACAAAGAAACTCCTGCATCAGTACCCGCGGAGATCTTGATTTGTTATGGGAACATGGAGAACTTTGTGACCCGACAGATTTAACGTGCATCAGTTACCATTTACTACACGGGGAGTCTTTGGCAGGCAGGATTCGAACTTCTTTTCTCACTAACGTGAGTCCAGCTCCTTGTCTACCAGGCTATCTCGGCCATATTGTTTTCGGGTAAATCTAGAGTAAGCCATGAAGCTTCAAGTGCTGAATATTTTATTTCGAAATATCAAACTGTAAACAAATTATTGCTTGGTTACTTCCCCACCACGTAATCTGAACTCACTTTTTCTATAGTTTAAATTTTTGAATTACTATAGTAGGTGTAAGAAAATTTGCAATGAAAAGTTTTTCCGGTGTTATAACGTTTAGTTCCCCGCTAGTTTAAACTGTTTTGACTATTTCAAACTGCTAACTATTTTAAACAAAAAGTTACACAATAGTAAACGTCTTAAAATATAATAAACTTTAGATATTTTTAAGATATTCTTTTAGTAAAAAGAAATGTGTTATTATTTTCGTTAAAATAGGACGCTTTTCATTAGGTTAAGCGCACATTAACGTCAAAAATGGCATACAAATAATAATTTTTAATGAAAAAAAAAACATGCACTATTAATTTATAATAAATAATTAAAAATTTAAAATCTAAAGAAGAGAAAGTATGAAATTAAATAATTTAAAACATTTAAAAAATGACAACTTTTCTCTAAGTCTGTTTGAAAAAGTAATAAATGAAACACTGTGTAATACTTATAAAAATCGAGTTTAAATAGTGTCTGCTAACTTTCTAGGTATTTTTATTTTATATTAAGTTTATCTTAAAATGTGTTGTAAGAATTTCTTATAAAATTTTCATGGAAAGCAGATGGTCAGTGGTTTTTAGTAATAATAATAACACCAAATAACCACCGATTTTTCATCTGATTTTAAAAGTCGATGATTTTCGAATAACAATAGTAACACCAAATAAACCACAAATTTTTCATCTGCTTTTAAAAGTCGATGGTTTTTGAACAACAATTACAACATTTAAAAAACCACCGATTTTTCATTTGCTTTCCTAAAAAATTTCATAAGAAATTCTTGCAACACATTTTAAGATTAACTTTATATAAAATAAACATGATATCTTAAAAATTAACCGAGACTATATAAACCCTATTTTAATAAGTATTACAAAATTTTATTTATTACTTATTCTTGCATACTTATACTCATAGAAAATATGTAATTTTTTAAATTATTTTAAATTATTTTGGCTTATTTTCAGGAAAACGTAAATAAAAATGCAGTTTAAAATCTTCAATCTCTTAATGTTTAATAGTAATTAAGGGACAAGTAAAACAGAATTTTATAGCTTCTAAAGTATTATAAAGAAATGCTACGTTCTCATAAAATTTTAATTTTAATTGTAAGTCCATTAAAACTACCTTATTTAAATAAAACTACCTTTTTTATATAATAAACACCTGAGATTTTACTTTGTATAATGTTCTTCCGCGAATAAAAATGATTTAAATTTTCTAAGATATTTGTATACTAAACAAAATTTAAATTTTATTCCATTATTATAAGATATTGTGAATGGCGCGTGATTAAAAAATAGCAGCATATAGCAAGTTCAGACTGGTGCATTTTATATGTGTCAAATACATTTAAATTTTATTAATGATTCATTGAAATTGATTAAGTCTCCTAAAATTAATCTCCAGAAAAGACTGGGAGGAACACAAGAGCATGAATTAAAAACTCATTTATGAAGAATTAAAAGAACTTGCTCAAAAACAAATGCCTCTTTTTTTTTTTTTTTTTTTGGAGGTTTAAAAAAACAAGAGTTCTAAACGAAAGGGTCATTTTTAGTGGCGTTTAAAAACTGGGAAAAAATCGTTACCCAAGAATGCGTAATTTTCTAAAATAATTGAGTATGTTTATTAACTTGTTTAAATACTTTTTATTGGTCTTACATTTTTTAATTAATTTAGTAATTTTTTTAATACTGCTGGAAAGTTCACAACTACTATTAACTTAAGTTTGTTATTTATTTAAAATCGAATACAATAAAGAGTAATACTTAACAATAGGATTTCCTTTTTATTTATTTCGTATTTATTTGTTTCCCTACATAGTTACATTACTTGGTTTCGATATTTTCTTCTTTGTATTAATAAATTTATTTAATGCAATATTAATATAAATTTTATTTCTATTCAAATAGGTTTGGATTCAAAGCATTTTTCCAGAGTAATAAAAAAACTAGTCAAAAATTTTTTTAAATGCTTTGCAATTTTTGTATATGCAAAAATTATCAAAATAGTTTAAACTAGTAATCTTACTGGTCTGTAATAAAGTACCGAAATACCTTAAGGCCCTTCAAGAAACAGTGTTCTAGACTATACTTCATATACAACTCTAATATTCCAAAGTGTATCATACAATGCTTACGTCCTGAAAAACAATTATCCAACATTGATTCATAATAAAAGCTCTCTCAACCATACAGGAAGTTACAAATGTAAGGGTTCAAATTGAATTTTTATTTTGTTTAAACGAAATTGCACTCTCATGTGCTGATCAAAGTGGTCACCCACCCGCTTATTGACCGCAGCCAGTGATGCTTGACTTCATCATTTCATTTTTACCTTTATATTTAAATCTTTCAGTTTAATTATTTCCTCCTTGTATTTATTAAGTTTGTTTATTTCCTTCTTTCTCCTATTTTAATTCATGCCAGCTTACAAATGAAATAAATATTCAATGCCATCAAAATCTATTGTACTTGATTTTATTCTTGTATCTTGCAAAGCCTCTCAATCCAGTCTACTATCTTCAGGCTAATGCAGTTTATTCCAGACACATATTTTAGTTCAAAGTAGTTGTTGAAAATAAAAAGTGTAAATATAAAAAGTGTAAATATGTCTACTTCATCTTTCTATTTTAAGCCGATCACCGATCTAGTGGTTACTGTACTGGACTACGAGGCCTGAGGTTGTGGGTTCGAATCCCACCCTAGGCATGGTTTTAACTTTCACTCTCTATGTGTTCGAATTTATCTTATAACCGTCGTTGAGCAGTCGACACAATTTTCGGATTTGCGACTACTGATGTTCGACTCCGTCGCCTTGTAATTTTGAACCCAATCCAGAAGAAAAGGGAAATCCTGGATCAAATTTTGGGAGAAATTTGCCTTCGTGGAAGACTTTTTGATGGAACTAACCAGCATTTGCGTTACATGGAGAGGAACCTCGAAAAAACCCAACGGTTAGCCTGACGGCAAGGGGATTCTAACCCATTATTCGTCTATCACGGAAAATATTTTACGTCAGCACAGTGGTTGGTGGATGTGCATTCGTATCGCTGGGATTCGAATCCGGTTCACCTGATTGGAAGGTGAACGCTCTATCCACTGAGCCATGACGGCTCTCTCTCTGTGTTCTTTCCTCTTTGTAAATGTAATTCGCTCTATAAACGGGTTTGTGGCTGTATAACGTGGGCGATGCTACTCCACCGCCGTGGCTTAGCCACAAGTGCCCTCTGGTTAAAGATAGGAGAGTAACAATTCTGGCACTTCTGAGGCCAATAGGAAATAGACAAAAGTGCCCACCATTCTTTCTGCTTTAACATTAAATAGTTGTATTCGTTCATAGCAACAATCCACTGTTATCGCAAATTCCGTTCGTTTTAATAGACTTTTACTGAATCCTTTTAACCATATTTATGTTGCATCGTTTCCGCAACAATGCATTAATATTTAACAAGAGCTTCAATCAACATATTATACAGTATTCAATCTAGATTTGAGTAACAATCTGTCTTAATCGTCGAATCACTCATTTACTTAATGAGTCAGTAAGCTTCGAAACTTCTAATGAGAGCAATTGGAAATACATCATCATTTCAAATTTTCTAATACATTTCAAATATCATCATTCCTAATTGATTTAATGCTGGAGTTTCTGTCCAATCCAACAAATCCTGTTTGCCTTTGTCACAACCAATAAAATAATGTGGTTTAACTAATGCGATTTAAATTTCTAAAGTAAAACATTAAAAAAAAGTAAAAATTACTTTTTTAACTGATATTATTAATAATAAATAATTTTTTAATTTTTTTTCGCTATTAAAGTGCAAGCTCATCTCTTCTATAGAAGACGCTATACGGGACGTTATAGATATTTAATCTAAATATATTTAAATTATATCTAAACATATTTAAAATTCCGTATAAGAAGAATAAATAAGAATTTAAAATCGGTAGAATAAGTTTACAACAAGGGATACCCTCTCATTTTTGGCAATTGTTTGACGCTGGTGCTAACAAAAAATGATAGATTTTGGTTACGCTATTTACCATTTTTTTTAAAATAACTGAAACACATTAAAATATTTTATGTTAATAATGAATACTTAAAACATTTGTTATGGGTATAAATTTAACATCCACATAAAATAGTTTTAAAAAGAGTGTTATTTTTTTTGGGAGGGGGGTGATTTTAGTGATTTGTGGCACTTTTTTTTCTCATATCATCAAAATATTAACAAATTATGACAGGATTACTAAAAACAAATGCAGCAGAATCGGACAAAGTGATTCGAATCAATAGAATCAGATCACTTTTTTGGTTCGAATCACTGATTCAAATCAATGAGTGGTTTGATAATGAAATTGATAAAAATAATATAAATATGATTTATTTATAGTAAAATATTGTATTTTATAATAAAGCGTAACTATAATTTTTCTTCGCAATTTCCTTTCTTTTTGAGGATTGATTCAAAATTATCTTTTTAATTCCGACACAATTAAAATACAAAAGAAATTAAGATTAAATCCCGCGGCAAGACAAAAATTAGTGAAAAAGAAGATAAAAAATAGAAGACAAAAAGTCAAAAAAAAAAAAAACTTTTAAATATCAGAGTTTGGTGAAAGTAAACCCAATATCGAATTCCCTAATTATGACAAAACGTGACAAATATATTTCAAAAGTATTTAAAAATTACTAACTTAGTTAATAATAAAATTATTACAATGCGTTTTCATTTATTACTTAATTATTAATTATAAATTAAACGTAATTATAAAGGAAAATATTTGACTTCCACGACAAACATTAAACGATAACCACCGACCAGAATATTCACTTTTTTTTCAAAAAAAAAAAATAATCTACTAATGAAAAATATTTAAAAAAAAGTGTGAAAAAAATAATTGGAGATGAAAAGAAAACTTTTCAAACTTTATTAAGTGCCACGTTAACAAAAAAAGGCCTTTCAACTCTTTTGAAGTGTTCGCAATGTGTTTAAAGTTTTTTGGAGGGTGGATTTGAATTCCGAATGTTTCATGCATAATTTTCGTAATGAACAAATTCTTTCCATAAAGTTTCAATTAGAGCTGCAAGAATATACTTGAAATTACATTCGATTTTAAACAGTTCTTTCTCGAAATTGCAGAATTTTTTTCTTTCGTTTGCATAAAGGATTAAAAAGGCAGTCAAGAAATTCCCTAATTTTTTCTTTAGGGGAAAAAAGTCTAAGATTTTTAAATGACATAAAATCCTTCCGAGCATTGGAATAGATAAGCGATAAGCATTGAAATTAAATGCCTTTTTATTATTTTTTTTTTATTTTCTGCCAATCTCCGATTAATATTTCCTTTACATCTGAAAAACCATCAATAAAAACAGCAATAAAAACTCGATTTCACGAGATGTCCAGCAATTTTTTTTTTTTTTCTAAACTGAATTTCGCAGAGAAAAAGAAAAACTCAACGTTGATACAAAATTAGTGAGAAATCTGAATGAATAAAATTTTTATGCCACTATATTTTTTATATTTTTATTTTTAATAACTGTCGTTGAACAGTCGATTTAATTTTGGGTTTGCAACTACTAATGTTCAACTCCGCAGTCTTGTAATTTTGAACCCAATCCAAAAGACAAAGGAACTCCCGGAGCAAGTATTGGGAGAAATTTGTTTTCGTGGAGAACTTTTTGATGCAATTTACCCGCATTTGCGTTACTTGGAGAGGAAAACCGCGAAAACCACCCACGGTTAGTCGGAAAGCAAAATGACTCTAACACATGCTCCGTCTACCACTGAGGATATTTGACCACTGAGGCATCAGCACTGTGGTCGGTGCAAGCCGGATGAGGAATTCGTATCGACCATCCATCGCCGGGATTCGAATCTGGTTCACCTCATAGGAAGGCGACCACGGTAATCCCTGAGTCATCACGGTTCAATTGTGTTTTTAGGCTGAACCTCTTTTTCAGTTTTGTCATCTACAAATATTCGTCCAAATGATTCTAAAATAAAATTGATTCTTCGATCTATTATGGCCTACTTACATATATCTGAAGCTTATTTACTTTTTAAATAAACTATATTTGGCAACCTATCTTGGCACAGAAAATGATTCTGGAATTTTTTGCTTGTGAATTTCTGTTTTCATTTAGACGTTAAAGAAAAATTTATGAGATTTATGTAGGCGCCATCCTAAAAACTCATCAGAGAAAGGCCTATTTTTTTTTTCGTCCTTCAAGGCGAATATTGTTTGGCATCACATTGTGCCTGAATACATTGCCTCATTGTATTTTCAATAAAAAAAATAATAAATAAATGAATAAATAAAAATAGAAGAATATCGACCATCAGACGCTTTTACTTTCCCTCTCTTTCAATTATATTTTAGAATAACCGTATTACTTTTAGACGTAAGAACATAAATAAATGGAGTTCCTTGCGCAAAATTAAATCGAAATAAAAGATTGCTGAGCTTAATGATCCGATAAAAACTGGGTTTTTCAAGTTGACTTTAAACAAAATAAAAAAAAGCGTGCATTATTTTTTTAAAATGTACAGGGAGTTTTTTACATTTTTTTTTTAATCGGTCTATTTTTTCTCTTTTTAGTTAGCTTGAAAACTACAGTTTACGGTTTTAAGGAACATTTAGTCATCAGCATGTAAGAATAACGAGCCAGATTCTGGTAATTCGCGTATGCTATGCATAAGGAAAAGATAATATTGTGAATGTCAATAAACTTTGTTTGAGTAACGACCATAAAAATAATATTAATCAGTTAAATTGAAAAATTATCGCGATATTGTTTTTACTATGTATCTCAATATTAAAATTTGTACTTTTTGATTACAGGGACTAATATTCGTGTTGGTGACTCAACGAAGAAAATCATTTGCCGACACATTGGTTACCAATATTTTTTTTTAGAAATTTTTAATACGTGATAGATATCAGCGATGGCTTAGGAGATAGAACGTTCGCCTTCCTACGAGGTGACCCGGGTTCGAATTCCAGCGATGGCTGGTCGATACGAATTCTGCATCCGGTTTGCACCGACCACAGTGCTGACGTGAAATATCCTCGGTGGTAGACGGATTATGGATTAGATTCCCCTTGCCATCAGGCTAACCATGGGAGTTTCTCGTTGTCTTCCTCTCCATGTAACGCTAATGCGGGGGTTAGTTCCATCAAAAAGTTCTCCACGAAGGCAAAATTTCTCCTACTATTTGATCCAGGAGTTTCCTTGTCTTCTGGATTGGGCTCAAAATTACAAGGCTAATTAGTTGAACATTAGTAGTTTCTTTTGTCTGTGGCACTTAGAAAACGATTATTGTTATTAGAGACAAACTTCCAGTTACCGCTAGGTTGGAATGTCCCCATCCACCATACTCATCAGACCTCGTTTTTTTAGATTTCCAACTAATTCACAATGGAAAAATTTATCTTTTGATTGAGAGAGGAACTCATGTTAAATTTTAAATCCGGAAATGTTTGGAAAACGAGATTTTTAAATTGTCTGAAAAGGACGAAAATTTACGAACAGGATGGCCCTTATAAAGTTTTACAAAATAAACCACGATTTAAATATATTGTATTGCATTTTTCTTTTTTTTTTTTCAAAATCGGTTAAGTAATATGTAGTTCAATCGATCTTTTACCAAATAGCTTTTTTTTTTATCAGTCATTTCATTTCAAACTATGGATGTTTTTCTTCAACAAAAAGATAATCTAAGATCAAATCTCGAGTTCATTAAGTAGAGGAAAATTCTACTATTTTCTTTTTGAGGACGAGATTTTTTTTTTTAACCTGTAATCAAATAATAATAACTTAAACATATTATGAGTTGTATATTCAAATAATAGCGTAATCAAATTTAAAAAATATTTAAAGTCTAATTGCTCAAAAACTGTTCAACCCTCTTCGTACAAATTTTGTATTTTGGTATTTAAAATTGCAATCTATTAAATTATGCAGAAAGTTGTATATCTTACAATTCAAACTTTTTTACTCTTATTAAATAAAATAATATAAATATAAAAATAAATAATCATTGAAAAAAGGTTTGCAGGAAATTATCTTTCGATAATCGAATTTTATAATGGTGTGCAAAAAGATTTCGAATCCCTTGAAAGTTCCCAAAATATGCAAAAAGTACAAATAACGTAAGGGGTATAATTAAAGGGGTCTAATCTTGGTCAAATTATTGGGAACGTATTTTTCACATAGCTCATATATATATTAAAAAACCGGAAAACAAAATAAGGAAAAGATATAATCTCTTTATCAGCTCGCACGATTATATTCGCAAAAAAATTTAATCACTATTGTATTGATAGATTTTGCTTTGGCCTTATTGATGCAATATTAGAAAGCACGTCTTTTTGTGGACATAATCGTGTGGACATAATTATGGCCACACGATTTGGCAGGTTTGGCAGGAAGGAGCCAATTTGGTTGGTTCGGGAGGACCAATCTTCTTCAGGATTTGTTTCTTTTTGTACCAAAAAACATCAGTGGTGTCAGGCCACTTCCAGAATTGTCCACTTTTCTCCAGGCATTTCACACATGCCTCGTTGCTACTGTCGAAATCGGAAATCATTTGACCCGGGTACATTTTTCCTTTATATTTTATTGCAACAAAGTCACCTTGCACGGGGCCAGTGTTTTTTGCGTCATTGACTGACTCACTGCTTGTCAACGGTTGACCAGATACTGTTGTAGATGGTTGGTCAACATCTAGGACATGAATGGCAAGCTCTCCACCTGACAACAGACTGTCACAGGTGGGTGGCACCTAGATGATAGACCAAAACAAGATGGCAGCTAGTCACTCCACACTTCATCGAAAATTGAATTAAGGGTTATTCTGGGTTATTAAGTATATAATATATAAATATATATTATTTATTATATCAGGTTTTATATTAATAAATTAAAATAATTAGACCAAATTATTAGACGCACTGTAATGTTTTAATAATGACGCGCTTTGCACGAGTTTATATGCAATACTTTTACATTTAAACATACATGTAATGGGTTTTTATTCAGGAGATTTTTTTATATACTTCCTGTTAGTATTGATTTTTAACGTATTACATTACAATGTTAACCCATTGATACATGGACATAAACAAGTGCAAAACTGTTTCATTCTCGTAAAAACAATAAAACTGTATAGGATCACCTGATAATTATAATTTTACATAGAATCTTATAGTGCGTCTAATAATATGGCCAGGGACTATATAAACGAAATCACTATTAACAAAACTTTCTAAAACAAAATTAAAATAATCAATTTCAATCCTACAAAATCTAATAAAACTCTTTACTTTTTGGATGTTAAATATCTTCGGAATATTGTGGAAATAGTTTTGGATGCAATCAGAAAGGGTTGATTTTTTTCCCCTCCCTTTCTACTTCAGGAGGAAACCTGTATTTGACAAGGAAATGAAGCCATCATCGAAGATGACGACTCACTTCCCCTTTCATTGTCATTTCATTCCCAAATAGTCATTAATTAAAATCTCTCTCTCCTTTCTTCATTATCCAATCAGCAGATAATCATACATAAAATGATGTTTAATAGTCAAGTAACTGTTTAAAAGAGTCTGGTGAGTATATTCTTAAAACTTTAAAAGAAAAATCTCTCCCTTTCAAAAGGTTCTGGTTTGGGGAAAAATCTCCTCAATATTTTTAGAATCTAAAATTAGGGTAAAATCTTATTCTCTCTGCCTTTTTTTTATAAAAATAACTTAAGAGTGTGTCTACCTCTACAAAAATACAATCCCAGTTCACTAGTATATAAGGCACTCCAGTTCACTAGTTAACTCGATTCTATGTTGGGGTACCTTCTCATAGAGGACGGTTAACATTGTCTAAAACTTCTATCCCCACATTGGTGACCCGAACGTGATGTGAACACGCCTACCTTGACAGAAACTCCCACTTCTATTTGAACACTCCTTCTTCGGTGGATTGTCCACATTGAACAGTTGACTAGCTACTCGTGACTGCGACATTATCTACCTCCTCGCGCTGTTGCCACTCAGTCTCGATCACACACAGCATTGGCCTGTATACCCTCGACTACTAATAAGCACGACCGTGAACTTAATACAGCTCTCATCAGCAGCAAAATGTACCGTGATCTTAATATAGCTCTCCCGGTTTCTCACAAAAGACAGCAATGAATCAACGAATGGTATCCGTACATCGAATTCTATCACACATATAATTCTGGTGGAGAAGTACTGTAGTTTGTCTACCACTACAGAAATAAAATTCCAATTCACTAGTATATAAGACATATTATCTCGATTCTATGATGGGGTGACTTTGGGGTGAGAAAAATCAACTCAATATTTTTCGAATCTGAAATTAAGATAAAATCGCATTCTCTCTGCTATAGTGCTGTTTTTAAAAAAAATAACTTCATACTTGTTGTATGAGGAAAAAAAAGAACATAATGCCTTGCAGAAACATACTGTTCTGAAATTATGAATAAATTACGTAAATGAAGGAAACAGAGAATTTCTGACGAAAATTTTCTTCCACGGTATGGCGTCCTCTTAAGAAAAAAATATCTGTGTGAAAAGTCCAAATTTGTGATGTGTTCTTTAAATACAAAACTTCTCCTAACTGGACCCTTAAAACGTGTGCATTCTTGGCATTTTTTACTATTGTACCATTTAAATAGTATAGACTGAAATAAAAACACATTATCTGAGAATTATTTTAAATATTTTCAAATAATTTAAAACTTTGAAAATTGATGTTTCAACCAAAATCAAAACTTAAGTTAAGATTTATTTTACACGAATATTAAGATATATTAATTTATTTTGATTTGAGATTTTGTCAAAACCTCTTAATGCATACCTGCCATGTCTCCTGTTTTTTTTTTAACGAAAACTCCTGTATTTTACGACTATCTCCTGTTTACCTGTATATTCTAAAATTTGTTGAAGTATTTGCCCGTATTTGTTGAAGAAATTTGAAAAAAAAAAAAAAAAATGGCGATAAAATATCCACTGATGAAAAAATTCTTCTCTTATTCTTCAACAGATGGTGCTATTGCCAGTAATGCAGTAAGTTGAGTGTTAATTGTTTAAGTCGAGTCGTGATGGCTCAGGGGATATAGCGTTCACCTTCCAATAAGGTGAAACCAGGTTCGAAACTCAGCGATGACTAGTCGATACGAATTCCGTAGTTGGTTTGCACCGACCACAGTGCTGACGTGAAAAATCCTCAGTGGTAGACGGATCACGTGTTAGTGACCCCTTGTCATCAGGCTAACCATGGGATTTTTTCGTGGTTTTCCTCTCCCAATACTTGATTCAGGAGTTCCCTTGTCCTCTGAATTGGGTTCAAAATTACAAGGCCAGTTGAACATCAGTAATCGTAAACCTGAAATTGGGTCGGTTAGTAAAATTTCTGTTATCTTATTTCTCCAATATTGGCAGATATGTTAAAGGTTGTCACACGTAACACAAAATTGTTTGAGCCTATAAAGTATGAGTAATTATTGACAGTGAGAAAACCTGCTTGACGAAACATTACAGACATTTACACAACAATCGTCATACAGTATAAAATCAAAACTGTTTGGTGTACTCAGAGAGGGACGACACAAAAAAGCTTTCGAAAGTATTATAGAGAAGTCAAGAGTTTAATTTCTGCGAATGCTTTCAAGTTGATATTTTGCTAAACTTATGTCGAAGGGTTTTAAATGGTATAATACATCGCCCTCTTTATTATTTTTTTTTCTTTTGTTTTTATAGTATGAATGAAAGTAAAATAATAGGGTAGAAAACTTTCCTTAAGCTTTTCATTTGATAAAAAAAAAAAAAACTCTTACAAAAATCGAAAGAACTATAGTTTTGATTGAAAATCCTGAAATGGATGTCACATGATATGGAAAGCAATTTAATGCGTCTATTTTTATGGATGAAGTTTCCAGGAAAAATGCTTCGGTTTTTATCCTCCCTGGCTATACAAGTTTTTTAAAGTCTGCAGTCGTTGTAAACGTACATATAATCTATAAATAACAATAAAAGAATACTTTTACTAATGTTTACTAACATCCACCATTAGAAAAGTCTATTTTTTTTTTCTCGTGGATTTAGAAATTTGTAGTTCATGCGATTTTTTATACTTAGCAATAAATCTTAAAGCTTTCAGAAGTTTGAGAGACCGATAATAAGTTACGAAAGAAAACAAGTATTTTTGAACACCCTATATCAGAAAATCAAAAAAGAAGCTTGTAACTTGTATCGATTACTATGGTTGTTCTCTGCAATGATTTCATAAAATTTCGTTAATGTTGCTTAAATATTTATGCAATTATGAACATTTTTATAAAAGAAACTATTTTTTTTTATCTTATGTTTGTTTGGGTTTTTGCAATAACTTTAAAAATATTCAATTTGAATCAAACAAAATTTTTTGGAGAAATTTAAAATTAATTGCAAAATTCTTTAGTTAAATTTTTTTTTAAAAAGTCATTAAAAACTGCGCAAGATATAAGTTTTGAATGTAGTGTACTGCGCGCGCGCGAAAAATTTTAAAATTATTTTTTCTTAGTTTTGTAATGAATCGTATTTGACAACTAATGGAAAAATATGATTTATATATCTTGAAAATGTAAACATTTTCTAAGTAGTTTTTGTATTTTTTAAAAGAAAGCTAAAAATAATAGGGGGATTTTACAAATTTTATTATGTAGTATTGCAGATTACACAGTCCTATAATGACTGGATAGCAAGAACAAAATTAAATATGCGGAAAACCCCTTATGAACTTGAACTTTCATCGTAAAGTACGAAACTGAAAAAGTACAAAAACTTCGTAGAAAATTGTTAGAAACTTTTTACGTTTTTAAGATATTTAAATGAAATTGTTTCTTTTAGTTTACAAATACGATTCACTATAAAATTATGAAAAAATAAATTTTAAAATTTTTCCGCGCATGCGCAGTACAAAAGGACAATTTTATATACTCGCATCGAGCGCATTTTCAAACAAATTTCTTTCAAATTTTAAAAAAATAAATGTTTAATTTATTTAAAATAGCTCCAAACATTTTGTATAATTTTGCTGAATGTTTTTAAAGTCATAACAAAAAAAAAAAAAAAACATTAGACAAAAAACTAGTTTTTTTTTATAAAAATGTTCATATCTCCATAAACATTTAAGCTAGAATTAAGAAATTTTATGCAGTCATTGAAAATAACAACCAAAGTAATCGATACGATTTACAAGCTTCTTTCTTTTCGATTTCCTGGCATAGAGTGTTCAAAAATACTTGGTTTCTTTCGTAATTTATTGTCGGTCTCTCAAAGATCTGAAAACGTTAAACTTTATTGTAAAGTATAAAAAATTGCATGAACCAAACACTAACATTACAAAATTGTGCCCTAAGTATTTCTTGAGAAATTCAAAACAATATCAAAAACCAAAAATGTCTCTTCCATTATTCTAGTTGCCGCATCGGACTGATCGTAAAGACACAGTTCCCAGTAGAACACCGAAGTGAAGCATAAGTGGCTGCGGTCAGTAAGTGGGTGGGTGACCAGTTTAATCAGTCTGCATAGGGACCAAGGGTGCGCGGAATCGGTCCTCGCTAAACTGTTCTACTGTAAAGTGCTCGACTTCGCGTGCAGATCGTCGGGCAACCAAAGCAGGGGAATCATCCAATCTACAGAGGATCAAAATTGCGATGGCCTGTCTTCAGATCATCCTCAGGGATGCTTCCCAGACTGTCGCCAATAGCTCATTGCGCATCTCTAGTGCAACATAAATAGAGTACCTACCTACCTGTTCACCATCGTGGACATATTAAAAAATTGGTGTGAACTATCAGTTAAAGTTTGATGTAACATTTTGTTTGTCGTCCAAATCCCGGAGTGTTCACTCCCTGTATTTTATATTGAAATTGTTGTTCAAAATTCATGATAATAGTTTAAAATAAAATAGGCAAATACGTTTATTTCATTTTTGTCTTTTCATCGCTATTTTAACATTCAATATGTGTATTTGCTTATAACGAAAAGCTCGCTATAACGACACCCACTATTATGACAATAATCGAAACTGTAATTTTTTTCATTTTATATCATAACCGCCGATGAATAGCAGACCCAATTTTCAGTTTACGACTACCAATGTTCAACTCCGTAGCCTTGTAATTTTGAACCCAATCCAGAAGACAAGGAAACTCCTGGATCAAGTATTGGGAGAAATGTGTACCTTCGTGGAGAACTTTTTGATGTAACTAACCCACATTTGCATTACATGGAGAGGAAGACTTAGAGAACCTCCCACGGTTAGCCTAACGGCAAGGGACTCTTACCCATGATCCGTCTGCCATTGAGGATATTTTTGCGTCAGCACTGTGCTCGGTGAGAGCCGGGTGAGAGCCTTCTGTTAGTCTGTTCTTTGCGGAAAATACAGCAATGAATACCTAAATGAAAAACAACCGCAATTGAAAAAAATCTTCTTTAAAGATAAAAATAAAGGTAATATTTCTGAGCGAAAATGAAAATTCAGTCAGTTATTTAATTGAAGTAGCACAAAATGGGGCTATTCTGAAAAAAAAAAATTCCTCATAAGAGCTCCTGCCTACCTAAAATTGATTCTTTTTCACCGTTCATTCTGCAGTTTCATTAATACCATCCCCTCCACCTTCTCTCTGTGTCGCGTAAATATTTAAGCTCAGTCTGTTTGTTTGTTTATATGAACAGTTAGCTTTCAACTTCTCATTTCTGCCCAGATCTGTCAGCAGAAACTATACAGCGGGAGCAGCATATTATTTTTCATCTCAGATTCGGTGGAAAAAAGCTGAAGAAACAGCTGAAAAATTGCAGAAAACATAGAAAAGGGGTGAAGAGGCAATTTTATGATTAACTGAAAATTTATGTTATTTGGTTAAAAGTTGTTTCGGAATTTATTCTTTTTTTTTCTTCTCAAAATGTTCTTGTTTAAGTAATATAAATTTTTAACAACATAAAACTGTCAAATTTGAATTTATGGAGATTGTGCTGTTGACAAAGCAAATTACACTACCACTTGACTAGCTTATAACTCAACTCGTTTCTGTTCTTTGTTGCCAACGCTAAAAATAAAATTTCACCAGTTTTGTGAAAAAAAAATTGCCTTCATTATTTTTTGACACATTTTCTCCCAGCTTTATTATATGTATATATTATTACATGTTTTATAATATGTATATATTATTACATGTTTTATAATATGTATATAGATTGCGCTGATCAATTTTTCATAAAGCGATGCAATTTTTTTTCCTCATTCAAAACTTGTCTTCATTATTTTTTGACACATTTTCACCTAGCTTAATTATATGCATATATTATAACATGTATATATTATTATATGTATACATTATTACATGTATATATTATTATATGTTTTATTATATGTTTTATAATACATAAATATGTTGCTCTGATTGATTTTTAAAGAGATGCAATTTCCCCCCCCCCCATTTAAAACTTGTCTTTATTATTTTTGACACATTTTCCCCCAGCTTATTTCAGAAGATGTTTACTCAACCCATTGAGTATCATTTTTGTGCCGACCCTCATTTTCTGCACCAACAAAATACTTCCCATAAAATGCAAAGACGGAAACATTTCAAAGGAGAAATGCACCGTGCCGTAGTCATGGTTACAGGCACCGGTTAACAACAGATGCTCAATCAATTCGTAGTTACAAATTACAACTGGTGGGGTCTCTTTGTCTCTGGGGGAGACCCCTCCTATTGCAAAAGGTTGATTGGGGTCTTTTGAGGGGGAACCGCTTTCGTCTTAATGGAAGCATTTATGACTAATTCATGCAGGTGTCGTTTGAAGGTGGCGGGGGGAATGCATATAAAATTTAAGAATGCATATAGAATGATAGAATTTAAGTTTATCGTTTTTTCCCCCTACAACAAAAGGAAGAAACAAAAGAATCTCTCCTATTCCTTATCTTTCTATAATTTTATTTAAAATGTTAGCATTAAATGCAAAACTAAATCGAACAGAATGAACTTCTTTTAAATGAACAGATGAACTTTTTTAAATGAACGGATGAACTTTTCTTTGTTCACCCAAATGAACTTTTTTTAAATTATCGAATTTTTAGGTAAGTGTCACCCTTAATGGTTTTGAAGGGGTGACCTCGAATAATCTAATTAATTAGTGCAAACATATATTATATATGTATACATCGCTAATATATATAAATTAGTGCCGTATTTTTCTTGCATTTTATTTTCTATTTACTCTTAATATATTTTATTTTGTATTTTTTACTTAATTTGTTCTATTTTCGTTTCAATTTGTTTGGGTGCTCTTCACATTATTGTGTTGATATATTTGGCTTTGGTATATTAATACAATATAAGAAAGCACATTTTTTTGTGGATGTAATCATGTGACCTGATAACGAAATTATATATTTTCATTATTTTGTTATTCCGGCATTTTAATTTTTTAAATTAAATTTTAAAACATTTTATTCTGTCTCTCTCTCTCTCTCTCTCTCTCTCTCTCTCTCTGTATATATATATATATATATATATATATATATATTATATATCACGAGATAAATCAAATTTAGCAAAAGAGAGAAAGAGATTACCTGTTGTATAGATCTTAACATTCATAGTGAAATTTTTAAAAATAAAAAAATAAATACTTATTAAGTAGCGAGAAAAACAGTTTTCTGTTTGAATCATTCAGATTTGTTCAACGAGTAATTTTTCATTCATTTCATTTCATCTTCTCATTTAATTTTAAAAACCTAAATGTTCTGTGCTTTTGTGGAAAATCTTAACGTTTAAAAAGAAATAAATAATGATAAATTAGGGTCAATTGCAGAGGTTGACGAGTGAAGCGAGCAGAAAACGGAGCCTCCTAGTGTTTTAAAATGTGGTGGTGCTAAAGAGTTTGTGAACCTCTGTACTAATTTCTTCTTTCTACTATTAAATAAATGTTATATTCAAATTCTTATTCATCCAAGCCAGTTTCGGATTATTTTAACTTAAGGAACAGTTTGCTTCACTAAAAACAATTACAGGTAAAAACTCCTATCCCAAAACTAAATCTGCTTTTAATAGCATAGCAACGACTATAACTCAAGTTAATATATTACCTGAAATGATAAATAGGGAAACGGGATAGTCAAAAGTAAAATACGGCAACGCCTTCCCCTCGATGGTCAAATACAGTTTGCAAAATAGACAGTATTCTGTCCACTGGTCGGTCATTAAGTGAAGTCTTTCAACATTTCCCATGATCTTTCCTAATGACAATTTTCAAATGCTTGAACATATCATTATCACCTGAAATAAAATTTTCAAAAAATATTACTTTAGGTAATCATCATGTTAAATAAAATTAGCTAAATAAGTCTAGACTAGCCTCATGCATTTTCTAAAGAACTTTTATTGCCAAGTCATTGATCTAAAAAATTATAAAAAGAAAATGATTAAAATTATAAAAAGAAAAGGATTAAAGCTTAAATAGAAAACGATTTATTAGCGACAATTTAAAATTATAAAAGGAAAACGATGTTCTTTTTCTGTACCTAAAATACCTGAAATGAAAAAAAAAAGTGTTCCATATGAACCTTTGTTGTATAATCCTGCTCACTTAAATAACAGAAAAATATATTCCCCTAAAAAAGGGAAAATTAATATTTTTTAACTCGTTATACGTATACAATTTTTGTATCATTTCATTAGACGATGAGTTGGAAGTTTATCGTGATAACGGACGCGTTGTAATAATACGCCGTTTTACCGAGCTTTCACTGCGTTAAAAAAAAAAAAAAAAAAAAAAAAAAAAAAAAAAAAACACTTTCTGGCAAGTTTTAGTCGAAAAAAGTTTGAACTTATGAAACCTTCTCAAAAAAAGAACATTAATGGTAAATGTTTTCATTGGCATTCTGTAAGAATTTCGAAATATTGAAAATTCGTGCATATTACTTGAAGAAGACACACTGTAATATTTTCGACTCTAAGAAAAGAAAAAACTTTTTGTCCAATTTTAATATTCTTTTAAATATTAGTTTCATAGTAACTGTTTAATGTTCTTTTATTTTCGGTTTAATTTTTTTATTTTATTTTACTATTTTATTGTTCCATTTACTTTTAACGTTAAAATTACAGTAATAATAATTCATTATTTTTATGTTAACTTAATTATATATTTCTCAAAAACAATTCAACCTATTCTTTTCATACTTTGCATTCTATCATTCAAAATACGTAGATAAAATTGGTGTAAAAATTTATGTGTCTTAAAATTCAAAACATTTAGGGGTCCAAATTAAGGCCAAACAATGATGGGGTCAAGGATTTGAATCCGTTGAATGATTATTCAGAGAAAGTACGTTTTGTGCCCGACTTCCTTACTTACTATATCGCCTGCTCGAAATAATCGGCATATTTTAGATTACCTAAGTCAACATTTTTAATGGCTTTTCATTGATGGGCCAACATGAACTCTATGGTAACCATCAATAATTCCATCGTGAACCATTATAGTTTTTGATAGTGACCAACATAGGTAACCATCACCCTAATGCAGGAATTCGGACTGATTTATGATGGGTCAACGAAAATAAAACCGAAATGTTTTGATGGTATATTCCTGCTGAACCAACAAGAATTATTAGTAAACCGTCATGGAAATGCATTGTTGTACCATTATAGACCATCCCGAATTTCCATCATAGTATCTTAAAAATCCAATGTTGTAACGATCATGACCAACCATCGACCCAATGTAGGAATTCGGACTGATTTAAGATAGTCCAACATAAAAAGAAACAAAATATTTTGAGGTCCTGAAAACTAACAAGAATTTCACTTAAACCATCATGGAAATGTACAGTTGGAACCATTATAGACCATTATGAATTGTTAGTTCATGAGAATCACACTTCTCTTGACGGTTAACTATCATAGTGTTAAAATAGAATTTTCCATTATGGAATGATGGAAGTTTGTTGGCATATCAAAAACTATGAACGCATAATGGAAAATGCTGGATGATGGTGACCATCAAATGATGTTGGACCATCATGAATCGCACTGAAACCAATATAAACCATTAAAAAATTTTGATTGGACTATCAAGAATTTTGACTTGGGTAGGCCTGGGAACCATTACAATTGAGTTCTAATACGTAAAAATTTAATCATTAGGTCAAAATTTATTCAGAATGTTAATTTTAGCATTTTATAGCGTAATTACCACTACGATTATTAAACATCAATTCACTAGTATATAAGACATGCTAACTCGATTCAATCTTGAGGTACCTCTTGATTGATGTAGGTTGGCACTGTCGATTTCTACTTTCCCCACATTGGTAACCCGGACGTGATATGAACCTGTATACTTCGAAAGTCACGTCCATTTCGTTAAATGGTCCATATTGAACAGTTGACTTGCATAATTGTAACTGCGTAACGCTACAAACGATCAGAACTTGGTGAACTTAATACAGCTCTCACCACCAGCGCTAAAACTCCGGTTCACTTAACACTGCTCTCCCGGTCTTTCGCAAATACGGTTACTCGTGGTATCCGTTCATCGAATTCTACCCCTGACAAAATTCTGGTGAGTGAGTATTGTAGCGTAACTACCACTATGATTATTATACATCAATTCACTAGTATATAAGACATGATAACTCGATTACCTCTAGATTGATGAAGGTTGGTATTGTCCATTTCTACTTTTCCCCCCAATTTTAAGCACTGTTACAGAGACAATCAAAAGTATATGTCACATCTGATTAAAATCAACAAAAAAATATAACTCAATTAAGCTAACTGAAAACAGCTACCTGTTACGTATAGACATTTTTTTTCGAAATACAAGTATTGGCTATCGATTAATACTTCAGTTGAATAGGTTACATATATCCAAAATTCTATGTCTTGAAATATTTTACTTCATTTATTTATTTACTTTGTGCTAATCTTAAATGTTTATCAGTATTTTCTTTTTCAAAACATTTTCTAAATGGAGACATAAAAACTCAAGCCCTCGTCCTATTTTATATAATCAATCATTTTAAAATCCTATTAAGAAAAATTCTACCCTTTCTCAATTTATACCTTTATTTCAGCAACAAATAACAGACGTTTCATTTTTCGCTTTAAAAAAATAAAAGCTGAAATAAATAAACTCAATCAACAATTTATACGATGCAAACTTTCTTTTGTAGTGAAATTGCTTTGCTTTAATGAGTTTTGAAACTGTTCATTTTTCAATTCTATCATCATCCTGCAATTATGAACCACATAAGAGTGCGTGCGATATTTTAAGAGGAACTAACGGTGCATAAATTTCGAAAAATGTTGAGAATTTTTTTCTTTATTATATAAGAAATATTGTTATTAACAGGATAAAATGTTGATGACTTAGAAATTCTTAAAAATGCCCTTGAAAAAGAATAATAATATCCTAAAAATGTTCGAAAACCTGTTTTATAATAGCTTTTTTAAATAAAAAAATTTATAAATCGTAACTTGTATTTATAAATGTAGTACAAAATGAAATAATAATTAAAATAAATTTGTAATATGTAAATAAAATGAAATGTGAATAAATACCTGATAAAGACAAATAGGAATTTATCAATTTTCAAGAATATCATAATTCCGTTGTGTTATCATATGTTTTTCGATATTTTCCAAATCGAAAGATCACATATGGCCCAAAAGGAAATTTTTTATATCTTTAAAAACTTCTTTCAACATCAGCACTTGTTGTTGTAGAATACTTATAATTATATACCTTTTTTTCGAAAATTAAAAATGTTTATAATTTGGTACATATTTAAAAAAAAAAAAAAAACTTTAAGAGTATGCAGTTTTAAATTTTACATTTTTTTTTAAACCTGTAAATTTCTGTATAAAATTTTTTGCAAGCGATGAGACTACAAAAAACATGGATAAATATTTTGCAAATTTTGATTTTTAGCAATTGGCAAATGAGTCTTGGTTTAGATTTGATGGCGTCCACACACTTTTCAACTGTGTTCAAGAGTAATAGTAAACAGTGCGCATGCGTTGCTATGTCGACAGCTGCTGTTTATCTTTTTATTTTCGCTAGCAGGCATTTTTAATGTATTTACATAATAATTTAAAGTATTTTTATATTCTTTTTATTTTCAACGTATAATTTACTGTCTTGACAGTAATTTCAATATAGATATGAATGAAGAAGGGAAAGTATTTTGTGACGTCTTGAAACACGTACATAGGCAGGATATGAAAATCAATCCAACAACAAACATCAATTGAGACAGTTTTTGTAACCCATGATTTGAAATGTTGTGGCGTTTAATGGAGTCAATCTAGAAAGAAAAAGCATTTGACCAATGGGTCACCAGTAATCGTAATAAGGTGATCACAACTTTTTTGTTGATTTTTTTTTATTCCTTTAATTTTCTTATAGAAAATACTGCAAATCAAAATTTAAAGTATGAACCTTTTTTTAAAAGATTGTTATAGCATTTTTTCCATTTTCTGTGACAAATTAAAACCTCATTTTTTCCAGTTTTTACACTATCCCACAGAAACACTTGCAAATATTTTTTTTATATATATTTATAAAATGATAGTGTTAAATTGCCCTCAAGCATCCCAATTTATTTTTGCGACTCAATTGATGTAATTGTGTAAAAATTTGATAAGTGGGGAAAATCAGTAAGAAAAAGGTTGCTGCAAAAAGATTGAAATATTTTCTGCAACAAAGTTCTTTTTTCTTAATTTAATCGATTTCGTGAAGTAAATAAAGGAGTGAGTTACTTGAAATTCATAGCTTTTTCTCTTCAAACTCGAGTCATAACGCATCGCTGAGAATTGCTATCTTTTCCCCATTTCTCTCAACATTCCAGAATATTCCAGTCTTGTTTCGTACCACCGAAAGAAGAAAAATATATTTGTACCAAGAGACTTATTTTTTTTTTTTTTTAATAGCTTTGCCTTCAAACGTGTTTCCATATCATTTTGGAGTTACTGATAAAAATTGACTAGGATTAAGATTTGTTGAGATACCGTCCTCTGTGTTAACTTGCGCCTGTTTGAAAACTAAACCCACGTTCTGGATCATTCCAGTTTCGTATGCCTCCAAATGAGAAAAATAAATGCGTACTAAGATACTAAAGGGGACTTCATTTTTTAATGTTTACCCTTTAAACGTGTTGGCATTTCCTTTTAGAGTAACTCGTACAGATTTGATGATATATTGAGATACCGTCATCTGGGCTTACTTATACCTCTTTGGTAACTAAAGCGAATTCCAAAGCATTCCAGTTTTATATGCTACCAATTAAGAATAAATAATTTGTACCAGAGATACTAAACGGGATTTCATTTTTCAATATTTGCCTTTGAGTGCGTCCTATTTCATATTGTAGTAACTCATACAGGTTTACTAGATTGGATCAGGTTGCCTGGTCGGTAGGGGGCTGGGCCCATGTCCGAGAGTTCATGGGTTCGAACCCTGCCGGCCGAAGACTCCCCGTGTAGTAAAATGGTGACTGGTGCACGTTAAATATGTCGAGTGGCAAAGTCCTCCATGTTCCCATAACAAATCAATACATCTGGGGGTACTGAATTGGAGATTGATCGTTCTCCGATTCAGGTCAAAATTACAATCTGTGGATGAATGAATGGATGTATGAATGGGTCCGCCCTATAAACGGGTGTGACGTATGGGTGTGGCAGAAGTCGAATTCTTGACCATAGATGGTGCCACTGGAAAACAAGAACAATCGCACCCATCTGCCTTAACAGGCATACGAAAACAACAACAACAGAATTAAGATTTATTGAGTTTTGACTTTTGTGGAGATTGAAAAGACTCTGGGGTAACCAAAGCCATTTCAAAATTGCATACTAACTTTAAATGCACATTCATGAGCTTGATTTTTAACTTTTATACTATGAGTTGCTTGTTTCAGTAAATATTTATGTCACACACCATTTAATTCTATATTTTATTTGTAGATAAGTTTGTATATATATATATATATATATATATATATATCTGTTAAGTGTCCCTGAAACGACATTTTGACATACCTAAAGACATACACTGAAACTGAAGAAGATTCTAATCTCCTCAAATTTGCATTCTTTATAGTTTGAAGAATTTTTCTGATTCATTAGTAAAGTTTTTGCTAATAAGCTAGCTCATATATGTTCTTAAGAAATGCCACTTTTTTCAGAATCAGTCATGAGCCGTCTCACACTGGTTCTGTTCTGTGTTCTGGTGACTTTGTGCAGTTGCGCCCCTCGACAGAAAAGAGGATTCCGCAACGCCGCTCTTTCCACCGCCCGAGGATTCGGAAAGAGGATTCCTCCTCACTCCTCCGAAGGACTCGAAGATCTCTCTTCCGACCTCAGGTTAGTACAAACATTTTAATTTCTATAAATTGGATATCTTAATTGGATGTTCTAGAAGCCAAAATTGCTAATTCAGGACTTACGAATTCCCGTTCATGAAAAGGCACACCATCCAGGTCAAAATTCTTGATGCTCCCATCAAAATATTTTGATGGTTTGTGTTGTTTTCAGCGCGATTTAGGATTTTCGAACATCATTTGATAGTCACCATCATCCAACATTTTCCATTAGGTGTCCATGGTTTTTAATATACCAACAAATTTTCATCTTTCAATGATGGAAAATGCTACTTTAATACTATGATAGTTTACCATCAAGAGAAGTTAGATTCTCATATACCAACAATCCGTGATGGTCCTTGATGGTACCAACTATACATTTCCATGATGAATTCTTGTTGATTCACAGGAATATACCATCAAAACAATTTCTTTTTTTTTTAAAGTTGGACCATCACAAATCAATCCGAATTCCTAGATAGGGGTGATGGTTGTTCATAATCGTTCCAGCATTTGATTAAGAAATTATGATGGCAGTTTCTGATGGTTCAACTTGAAAAAACCATCAAAGCAAGTTGATATTCTTATTTTGGACAATCTTAAATATTGGACAATATTAGTCCGAATTCCTACTTTGGGGTGATGGTTACTTATGTTGGTTACCATCAAAAATATAATGGTTCATGATGGAATTATTGATGGTTACCACCAAGATTATATTGATCCATCAATGAAAAACCATCAGAAATTCTGACTTGGGTATACTTTAATAAATTTGCTACTTTTTGCGGAAGATAATTTCTAGAAGTAGTACACTAGAAACGAACTTCAAGTTGTCGTACGAAGTCAAACATCTCTGGCTGCGGTCAGTGTGCGGGTGGATGACGACTTGTTTTAGTCTGCGTAGGGACCAAGGGTAAGCGGTATTTGTTCTCGTTAAACTATTCTAGATAAAGTGCTCGACTTCGCGTTCAGGTCGTCGGGCTACCAAAGCGGGTGTGCCATCCCCTCTGCAGATTATCAAAATTGTGATGGCGTGTCTTCGGATCATCCTCAGGGATGTTTCCCAGACCGTCGCCAATAGCCCAATCCGCAGCTCAAGTACGACGTAAATGAAATACAACAACATCAAGTTTTAGTGCACTTAAACTGTTCTTACATTTCAATTCTGATAAATTGAATGTTGTCAGAAGCCGAAAATTTCAATCCAAGACTTTATCACATCCACCCAAGTCAAAAATTTTGATGAATTTTCATTGATGGACCAACATATTCTCGATGATAACCATTAATAATTCCATCATGAACCATTATATTTTTGATGGTAACCAACATAAATAACCATCACCCCAATGTAGGAATTCTGACTGATTTATGATGGGCCAACATAAAAAAAAAAACCGAAATGTTTTGATGGTATATTCCTGCTGAACCAACAAGAAAAATTATTAAATCATCATGGAAATGCATTTTTGTACCATTATAGACTACACGAATTTCCCTCATAGTATCTTAGAAATCCAATGTTGGAACGATCATGAGCAACCTTCATCATCCCAATATAGGAATTCGGACTGATTTATGATGGTCCAACATTTAAAAAAAAAATTTTTTTGATGGTATATTCCTGAGAACCAACAAGAATTCCAAATAAACCATCATGGAAATGTATAGTTGGAACCATCACGAATAGTTCGTCCATGAGAATCAAACTTCTTTTGATGGTTAACCATCATAATATTAAAGTAGCGTTTTCCATCATGGAATGAGGAGAGGTTAGTTGGCATAACAAAAACTATAAACGCATAATGGAAAATCTTGGATGATGGTGACCATCAAGAATCACTCTGAAACCTACATAAACCATCAAAATTTTTGATTGAGTCATCAAGAATTTTGACTTGGGCAGCGTACGCAACGACGCATGATGCGACTTTACACATTGTCGACTCCCGGGCACTTCTTTGGCACCGTATTTTGAAATTCGCCAATGTTACATTCGCCAAGTCGGGTTTCAAGTTCTCTCGCGAAAATCTTCGAATACTAAATTGCGCTTGTTTATAGGCTTGTTTCACTTGCAACATACGATTTAAAAAACGCATGAGTGAACATGAGGTGTGAATAAATTTAGCTGCTTTAAAAGTTTTTGTGTATTATCAGTCTCTTTTTATTCGGACTTCCTGAAACACCTATTTATTTCTTAGTTTTTTGTTTCCTTTTTAGGATAAAGCTTTGTTATGGGTGTAGGATATATGAGTAGGATATAGCTTTTTTATTATTTTTATAAATTTATTTCAAATAATTTATGGTGTCTTTACCAAGTATGTGGACGCAATATTCAATAATGCAGCAGGGTTTTGTACCTTATTGTTTAGTAATAAAAAAAATCATTAAATTTGATGAAATGCTTTCCATTTGCAGTATTTGTGCCAATAATATTTACGTCCAAACAATCGTACTTAGATTTGACACTTTTTTGTAAATGTTATGTCCCAAACGATGAATTAGCCGTATTATATTTATACGTATTAGCCAATTTCACAGCTTTGGTCGCCAAGACTTAAAAATTTGTATTAGTCAAAGTATATTTATGACGTGAACACAATTTTGGTTAAAGAAAACTTTTTATGATTTGTAAAATAAAAATATAATGTAAACAGTAAGCATCAACTTTGACATTCTCATATCATAACTGTATAACAATTTAAGGACAATCTGTTTATTTATTTCTGATTCATTAAAGACAAGATATTGAGTCAAATAAGAGAATCTTAACAATTTTTGAATTTAACAATTTACTTTAAATAAAGAAAGTAGTTTTAAAGCAATTGGGTTGAAAGGCTGAGGACTTACACTTTTCTCTAAAACAATTAATCAATGTTATGATAATAAAACAAAACTCTTGAGATCAGTTATCTCAGCAAAAGTAAGATTTTTATAACCAAATAAGAATCAATTATTACCATTCTGCAAGGGACAGATAAAATAAAATAGGTCATACAGTTTTCAGACACACAGAATGCATGACAATCTAAGAATAAATGTTTGAACTTTTAAAGCAAATTATAAACAATTAAAGCTATTGTGTAAAAAAAATAAATTTAAAAACAAGTTGTTACAAATGAGACTATATATTATATGATTCGAGCAACTAAAAAATTGTTTTGAAATTTTAAAGATTAATGAATACTATAAAATAATAACAGAAAAGTTTTCTGTGTCTCATTTTTGAGGCAGAATATAAATTAAAATCTCACTTTTTCCGATCCTGCTTTTCTCTGAATCCTTCTTATTAAAATAGATGAATCGTGTTGTTACCTTAACTTAGTAAATGTGTTTTCGTACTTAGGAGGAAAAAAAGGCCTCATTTTAGAGTGTCATAATTTTCATAGTATTTTTTCCATATCTTATTTAGAAGCCCAAAAAATGAATAAAAAATTATAAAATATATAGACCAATTGTTGAGTTACAGAATCTAATAAGCTAAAGTTGTTCGAAAGAATATGCTAAAGAATATGCTAAAGAATAAAAAGTTACAAGATGGATAAGTTATGAAATCAATGAAGTATGGAATGAAAGGATAAATATATATAGCAAAATATATGATAAAATTAATTAAGAAACAATTAAAAATCAGGTGAGTAATTTCAGATATACACAAATAATAGTGATAGAAGCAAGAATAATGGAAAATATCGGAATTTTCCCTGACAAATTTAAGAAACATTAAAAAAAGTTAAGCAGCCACAATTTTTTGTTTTAATAATTATGATTTGATGTTATAAAAAATAAATTAACTATATGAAAATAGTAGTGAATATGTCATAGATTTGTTTCTTTATGTCATGGCTTTACTAAAAATAGTTTTTTCCCCTTGTTTTCATAATAGCACGCATTTTACAGAAAATATTTGAACAAATTTAATGAAACTTTTTTCAATTTTTTTTAAAGACTCTCTTATGAAGAAAATATTGTCAATCAAAAGTTGTTCAGTATAAAATATATGCAATTTTTTTTCAAGATATTGTAAGCATTTTGAAGAATACATATTTTTTCTAAAATAGAAATAATTGAAAAAAACTGGTAAAAATGAAGGAAATAAAAAGAATTATTTTTCAAACTGCGTAAAAAAATTTGCGATACTTTTCTCTTTAAAAATATGAACACTTAATAATGAGATCATTTATATAGGGGATTATTTTTTTAAACTTAGTTTATTAATTAAGGTATTCAAAAGGAATTGATTATTCTGAAGATATAAATATTTTATTACTCCAAATTTTTATTTAATTTACAGGGATAGTTTCTATTTGAAAATTTATTTTAACCGAAATATTTATGTAATTAACTGAAATAATTGTGTGTATTTAAATTTTTCTTCCTCTTTCTTTATAGAAGGACGAAGCATTTTTTCTCGTTATTTGAATTTTTCTAGTCTTAAACGAGGATAAAATCTTCACTTAATTCAACAAGCAACTTTTAAAAATATCAATGAGCGCGAAGATTCGTTTACGAATTTTGCGAGTGCTGTATTGAGGCGAGCATAGGGTTGCCTTTCAGTGAGTTTAACTAGATAAGGCGATGTAAGTTGTCAAATAAAACGAGGTGCCCGGGAGTCGAGATTAGGGAAAATCACACACTTGATACCTTTAATAAATTTACGATCCAGAAATCTTAAAATGGCTAAAACACTTTTTGCGAAAGATATTTTCGAGTGATACTACATTGAAACAGAATTTGTTAACAGTTTGTATTATATAGTTGGATTCTAATCATAGGTTTGAGTCTTCCTCTGCTAAAATTATTCAGTACTATTGTTCATCTACCAACCTAGATTTCAGGGTATCCTTCCATATTTTGAAAAATTCTAATAATTTGTTAATGATTTTGTGAGTGACTGCACACCATTTTAGAATTGTTCCGCACCCCTAAGTTATCAAAAAGCAGCGTCTGATTTCATAAATTAATTCACTTGAATCACATAATCGATTTAGAATATTTAAATTGTGCCATCAAAATTAGACTTTTTTAAGGTCCTCTTTTGCTCACTAAGTCATACTCAGTGAAAACATTAGTTTTTTTTTAATTTCAATTCTTCAGCATATATTCTAATTATTAAATGCTTTCTAGTTCTAGCATAACCTTTTCATTAAAAGAATGTGTTGTTTTCAGATCGATGTCATCTAGTTTGTTGGCTGAACAGATTGCAAGGAATCCTGGTTTTGCGCAACTTTTAATGGAGAAAGTCATAGACAGAAACAGTAAGGGTTTGACTGATTTTTAATCGATTGCTCATGACATTTTAATGAGAGCCTCTCTTCCTTGAATCGATTAAGTAATGTGTACTTGGCTGTTAACAAAAATCAATGTTGGTCAATTAAATTGGCATTTCAGAATTTCCCTTTTAAATGTGAAATTGCGAAAGCGCATCGAGTAATTTTGTTTAAGGTCTTAACGCGGCGTATGCATTTTGTTAAATTTCAGTTACTAGCTCTATGATTCACCAAAAGTTAAAAAAAATATGTTTTTATTACTAATTGCTTAGAAGTAATTTTGTCTATATTTTTTTTAACGTTTCTAGTTACTTGTTCCTTTAAAAAAAAAACATTTAATGTACCATATTAAAAGTTAAAGTAGTTAAAAAATTTTTTAGAAGGAACATAAAAAAAAGTTCTAATTTTCTGCGATTCTGGATCATTACATCAGATAAGAAAAAAAGAAAATCACCATAAATATCTCCAGATAACTTCTTTAAATAGACAGTGCGCCAAAAAGAACGGACCATCCTGAATAACTTTTGATCTAATAATCGGATCTTCACGTTTCAGGACTCTATCTTAATGGTTTGAGAGAGTATCTGAAATATGATAATTAATTCGAGCAGATGATAGTTTAAGTTACGAAATCAGACACAAAAACGTACTTTCTCGGAATAAATAAGCCTTTTTTACTGCTTTCTGACCCCCAAAATATAGGGGGTCCCCACAAACTGGAAAATGTGGTCACCATAGTTTGGTCAGGAGAACAATCCGCAGTTTGGACCCCTTAATGTTAATTTTACTTTTTTCGTATTTCGCCATATCTGGAGAACTTTTTTAGCGAATTGAAAACTTTTTACCCGTAATTATAAAATTTGTATGTCCAAAGATAAATTCGCACAAAAAATAAATTTTAGTAAAGATTAATGATTTTTTATTGTTTTATTTAATAATTTGAAATTATGTTAATAATGTTAAATTTGATTTGTAAGGTATACATATTTCACAGCATTTTAAAGTTTAAAATTTTTCATGGCAAAATACAAAATTTGAGCGAAATCGGCCGAATAGTTTCTGAGAAATTAAATTTTTAAAAAAAGTAGATAGTTAAAATTTCATTTTTCGGGAACTATTTAACTGATTTCGCTCAAATTTTGTATTTTGCTGTGTAAAATTACATACCGTCAAATAATGCTGTAAAAAATACATACTGTAGAAATTTTTGCACACATTTTTAAAATTTGTTTGTCTAAAATAATTCCGCGCATAAAATAAATTTTAGAAAATAATAATTATTTTTTATTATTTTATTTAATAATGGTCGGAAAAAGTTTGAATTGACATTATTTTACAGTATGTAATTTTACATAGCAAGATACAAAATTTGAGCGAAATCTGTTGAGTAGTTCCCGAAAAAAATTACATACCGTAAAATAATGCTGTAAAAAATACATACTGTAAAAATTTTTGCACACATTTTTAAAATTTGTTTGTCTAAAATAATTCCGCGCATAAAATAAATTTTAGAAAATAATAATTATTTTTTATTATTTTATTTAATAATGGTCGGAAAAAGTTTGAATTGACATTATTTTACAGTATGTAATTTTACATAGCAAGATACAAAATTTGAGCGAAATCTGTTGAGTAGTTCCCGAAAAATCAAATTTTAACTATCTACTTTTTTAAAAAATTGATTTCTCAGAAACTATTTGACCGATTTCGCTCAAATTTTGTATTTTGCCATGAAAAACTACAAACTTTAAAATGCTGTGAAATATGTATACCTTATATGTAACTAGATGCTTGCCCTGAAATGTATATGGACTACTTTAAATAAACCTACACTCTAAATGTATCTGAACTCTTGCCCTTAAATTCATTTGAAATCTTAACCTTGTCTTTAAATTAATCTAGTCTCTAACTTATCCTTAACTTTACTTAACTTACCTTAACTTAAACTTAACTAACCTTAACTTATACTTTATTTTATTTTATAACCGTCGTTGAACAGCCGACCCAATTTCATGGGTTTACGACTACTAATGTTCAACTCCGTAGCCTTGTAATTTTGAACCAATCCAGAAGACAAGGAAACTCCTGGATCAGTACCCCCAGAGGTATTGATTTGTTATGGGAACATGGAGGACTTTGAGACTCGACAGATTTAACGTGCATCAGTCACCATTTACTACACGGGGAGTCTTCGGCCGGCGAGGATCGAACCCACGACCTCTTGGATATGGGCCCAGCGCCCTACCGACCAGGCTATCCCGGCCTACTACTTGCATCATTATATTACTTACCTGTGTTATTACTTACCTGTGTTAAATTTGGACTTCTCATTTTAAATGTTCTCGGACTTCTGTGTCTTGTCTTGAAGTATACTTGTATTCTTGTCCTTAAATGTGCCTGTTTCTTCTTGAAGAAATATTTCTTTATCTCCATTGTGTATTAAAATGGAAGAAATATACACACGCACACAAGAAATTAAAATTCAAGGCTCTAGCAAAAAAGATCTTGATAATGTAGTGCAGGGTTGAAACTAGTAGTGTAATTACATGCTGTTAATATTTCTCATAGAAGTAGTTCCCTTGCATTGAGCTGCAGAGGATTGAGGGAAATGTTACATTTCGAGGAAACGAAATGGCGGCCCTTTTAAACCTAAAAAGGAACTGATATTCTTCAGAGATCTGCCCTTCCATTCTGCTAAACTTGAAATAAAAAGAATCTTCAAACAATCGTTCCATTGTTTGGCATCTCACGCTACTAGAGATAAGTTCTGGACCCAGCGATGGCTGGTCGATACGAATTCCGCATCCAGCTTGCACCAGCCCCAGTGCTGACGTGAAATTTCCCTTGTCTTCTGTATTGGGTTTAAAATTACAAGGCTACGTAGTTGAACATTAGTAGTCACAAACTCAAAAATTGGGTTGGCTGTTTAACGACGCTTACAAAATAAAATAAAATGGATTCATTTGATGATTTAAAGAACAAAGGAAAAACAAACAGTCTCTGCTACAGAAAATATCTAATAACAAAAAATTTGATGCCATTTATTCAACCACTGAATCGGTGGACTGATCATAAAACACGGCTCCCAGTAGTTCACCAAGCATCACTAGCAACGGCCAGTGATTGGGCGTATCATCACTTTTATCAGTCTACAAAAGGAACGAGAATATGCGGGTCCTCTATAAACTGTCCTACCAGAAAGTGCTCGACTTCGTGAAGATCGTCGGGCTACCAAAATGTGGAAGCCATTCCCTCTGTAGAGGATCAAAATTGTTACGTGATGATCATCCATAGGTGATGCTTCCCAAGCATTGTGTAGCTCTAGTGCAATCTGATCCACTTCTGAATCGAATCTTATCCAAAGTACTACTACTTCTGAATCAAATCTGATCTAAAGTACTACTACTTCTAAATCGAATCTGATCAAAAGTATTACTACTTCTGAATCAAATCTGATCTAAAGTACTACTACTTCTGAATCGAATCTGATTTAAAGTAGTACTACTTTTGATTAATTTAATATTTAACGAAAAAATGTAGAATTGATGTAAGATAACAATGTAATTGTTACTGTGAAATCCAAACTTTGAACGAAATATATTAAATAAATTCCAATAAACAAAAAATTAAAAATCCAACTTGTATTTTTCTGTTTTTGATTTTTTTTTTGTTTTGAATTTTTATTTCTCTTGTTTTATCAAAAATTTCAGGAAGTAAAATCAACATTAAAGAAGGAAAACGTTTGACCATTTTTGTGTCTAAACAATTAGGGTATTATACCGTGGACTGATCGTAAAGTCACGGTTCCAAATAGAACATCGAAGTCAAGCATCACTGGCTGCATTCAGGAAGCGGGTGGGTGACCACTTTGATCAGTCTGCCCAGGGACCCTTGTTAAACTGTTCCACCGTAAAGTACTCGCCATCACGCGCCGGTCGTCAGACTACCAAAGCAGGGGAGCTATCCCCTCTGCAGAAGATCAAAATTGCGATGGCATGTCTTCGAATCATCCTCAGGGATGAATCCCAGACCGCCACCTATAGCCCATTGTGCAACTCTAGTGCGACGTAAATAAAGTTTTACTAAATACTTCTGAATCGGATCTGAACTTAATTAATACAACACTGAGAAATATCAACTTTTATGTTTACATTACAAAATGTGTTTTCTTTACTTGCAGATGAAGGATTGATTCATCCCGATGAAATATTCCAGTCTTAGAGAAGACAACAAATTCCTTGTTTCAGAATCATTTGGAGAGAGAATTTAATCAGCAGCCAATCATCGAAGTAATGGAGTCATTCTAATTCATGACGCACGAAAAGGACTCTCTTAATTAATTGTTTGTCTCTTTAATTCATATTGTATATATTATATTTGAGAAATTAAATGATAGAACACTGAATAAATGTTTGAGAAAAATCGCAGTTCGTTTCATTCTCGTGCTCTCACTTTTTTTGGATGATAACTAAGACATCGTCAGCTCTTAACTCAGCTGTTTTAAAACCTTTAACCTAAGAATTCAGACAAATCATTTAGAAAAACAAATTCCTTTATCTTTTAACGCGATGTGCCAAAAGATTTACGAATTAGTTCTCGAAATTTAAATTTTTTGCGGTGCTCTTCAATCTTTAAAGATTGACAAAAAGTAATCACTAGACCAGTGATCGGCATATTAAAAAAGTCATAATTAAGTTTTATTAATTGAGCATGAGCTCCGAGTATCTTTGTATAAGATTACCACACAAAGAAAACAAGAAAATAGCGCATAAAATTGAATGAAAAAACATAAAAATTATTTAAAAAAAAGACAAGAAATTTAAAAAAAAAAAAAAGTATGTAAAAGAAAAAATTATTTTTTAAACATTTAAAAAAAAATTATCTCAAATTCTTTTACAAGTTACATCTTTACAACCGAAAAATCAGTGCTCTCTCATATTGTATTATTATCGCCAATGCAAAATATATCATTACCATAAAAGCACCAAAAAAATGAAACCGAATCTATTAGTTAGCTTAGTTTAAACGTCATTCCTTTGATCTCAAATTTCAACAATGAATAGATCATTTTCTTTTTTAATACTCAAGTCCAAAAAATTAAAAAAAAATATTATCGTATTGATTACAAACCAAGATCGGGAAGAAACCATTTATAAAAATTACAAAATTAAAAATAATTCTATCATCGAAAAAATTTAAAAGAGTATTTAATATTTTGTTCATAATAATGTAAAAATAAATTTGCCAGAAAATATTATCCTGGATTCCGGAGAAAAGTAGTTTCTTGTAGTATTCCATATATTTGAATTTTAAAAAAAATTCCAACAAAAAGCCAATTATTAATCCGACAAAAAATAATTAGAACTTTCCAGTACACAAAATTGTAATATAGGAAACTTAAATAATCACAGTAACAATTCAAAAGCGCATCTTTAATTTGATGAAAAACATTTTATTTTTATGAAAATGAAAAAGGATTTTCGTATGGTAAATAAATATTTTATTGGATTATATATTCTCTACTGATCCAATATCTTTTGCCATATCCTTTCTGACAGTAGAGTGATTCATTAAATATTTGTTCTTTGCCAGCAAGATGCAGGTGAGTTTTGACCTCCTAATTTGAAAAGACAGGCCTAAAAATTTATTGCAGACAACCTATTTCAGCGATCGCTTTAAAAATGGATCATTTTCTGAACGTCAACGAGAGAACCCATATTTTTTTTCCGTAAGAACATGAGGAACCGTTAAGCATTGAGATTACATTTCTATACGATTTGTGGCGCAACTACCACTACAAATATTAAATATAAATTCACTAGTATATAAGACATGTTAACTTGATTCTACCTTGAGGTACCTTTTGATAGATGAAGGTTGATATAGTTGATAATCAAATCTTCATATTGGTGACCCACACGAGATATGAACTTGTCAACATCGATGGTTCACTTTCAACAGTTGATTTGCTTACAAAACAGCACTCAAAAATCCGGTGAAGTAAATACAATTCTCCCGGCCAATAAATAAAGTAATAAAAAATATATAATGAGCGAAATAATCAGCATAAATAAGCTAGTGGTATTCGTTTATCGAATTCTATCAAAGATAAAATTCTGGAAAGGGAGTAAAGTACCTTATGATAGATGAAGATTGACATAGTCGTAAAAAAAAAAACACAAAAAACGAAACAGAAATAAAAAATTTGTCAAATCTTAAAACAAAAAGTGGGGAAGGGACGAAATTAAAAAAAAAAAAAGTATTCTATTATAAAAAAGTCTCCAGTATAAAGTATTCTATTTTTGTTTCTTTTAATTTCGCTTTTCCATTAGTCTTCCAGGAAATAAATTTACAAGGAGTGTGCAAATTTCAGAACTTAAAAATTTGTGCAAAAACTATTACTCATAATGTTCAGTTAAAATTTTTATTTTAGATTATTCTTTATTAAATCTATTCAAAATAAAATTTTTAAAAAATACTTTTGCTAAATATTAAATACCGATAAATACTTTTTTATATTTGGTTAAACATTCAGCCAACCGAATATTCGTTACATCCATACCAAATTATATATAGTTTTTCTAAAGTAAGAATTCCCCGAACCAATCGTCCGGACCCTTGTCGGTGACTATGGTAACGAGGTATGACTATTTCAAGTAGGGGTGTGGAGTCATTGTTTAGGACAGGTTTGGGCTGGGGTCAGCAAGAGAAAGGGAATCTTTTTCTTCGGTTTATTGTGTTAGCCCTAGAATGAAGAGAAGCTACTCTCCCTGAAATGCACTATTCTTGTTTCCATAGCAGCCGACACCCTCAGACTTTGTGGCAGGGGGAGTTCTTACCGTAGACGAACTATATCACTCTATGAGTCAAAATAACTTTTTAAAAAATACAAAAAAATTCAGAATTGAAACTAATGAAACAGCATTTTATTTTCAACACATTACAAACAAAATTTATGAATCTGACTCTGAAGGCTCGTTGTTACTCCCGCCACCAGGAAGCCAGCCTTTTATTTTATTGATAAATTTCTGCCTAGTATCAGCATGCATGAAAGGATGACCTTTATTTAATTCTCTGGGAACAAATAGTTCATTTTCCTGTAGCCTAAACCAGGCCCAATGAGTGATCAAGAGAGAGCCTCCGAGGATGAAGAATACAGAATTATTGTGCATAAACAGCCGCAACCTGAAAATCAAGAGGAAGAAAAAAATAAGTGCTAAAAAATGCTACAGCAAAACAATCATTAAGAAAAAACATTGGTACGTATTCGCCAATTATATAATGAGCGTTAATTTGTGCTCTGAGTTCTCTGATGCCTAACATTAGAAATTCTCAAAAATACAACGCAGAGCACTTTGTGCAACGTAAAAAATTCCCTAGCGCTCTGCCAAAAAGATAGGACAAGTTTTTTGTTTAATAAAAAAGAGAGAGACATATGAAACATATTTAAAATATCTTTTGATGAAATTTTTTTTTTTTTTTTTTGTGTGTGTGTATTATAACTTATTTGTGCTTTTGATGCCTAATTTTTTTTTTTTTTAAATGTGATTTTTATTTCTTTTTTAAAAAAAAAAGTTCCAAAAAGTATGCTTCCAAAGCAGAGTTGGAAAAAATCAGGATTTTTTAAAAAATAAAAATAGAATGTATTAGAATGGTAATAGAATGTATTTTTTACAAGTATTAACCAAACTATATGATTGAATATATTAACAATACTTAATACTTTTTCAAAACAAATTTATCATTAAAAATACTTTTCTTAAATAGTTAGAATTATTATTTCCTTATTAAAAACTAATCATTGAATGTTTATCAAGCTCAACTTGCAAATGAATGTTAAAAGGATTGGGAGACTGTCTATTAGACATCTAATGAAAAGTAAATTTAATTTAGACCAGTGTCTGAATTTACTCTGGATCGAACAAGTCTTCATAAACACAAATTACATATTTAATAATATTTAAAAGCACTGCATTTAAATAACTGCATAATAAGGAAAAAATTGCATGAATAGATAAAATTAATCCACAGTTAGTCTACTTTTTTTTTATTTTTAGTCTATTTTGAAATAAAATAATTTAACTGCATTTCCCTTTCATTATTTCTTAGTATGAACTCTTCATTATCAATGAAATAAGATTAAAAAACTCATCCCTAAATATATATTTTTTCATTAGATTGTATCTTAATATTTTATGCTTAAATTAATAGTTAAAATATGTTTATTTAATTCAATGTCTTTTTTAATGAAATAATGAAAGGGATGAGATAATTTACATGCATATCCCTTTCATTTTTTATTAACAAAAAACCTTCATTATTACTGAAATCAGATATTTTTTTAAAAAATAATTACACCCTAAAGAATGTATTTATTAACTATAATGAACAAAAAAATATTTTTTGCTTAAATTAATAATTTTTAAAAAAATATTTTTTTTAATTAATAGGATTTTTTTTTAAAAAAATCACAGTTGACTTAAATCAATTTAAAAAAAAAAAAAAATCAGGTGATTTAAAACACGATTTTAATGATGATTTAAATCAAGTGATTCACATCATGCCAATCCTTTCCCAAAACAATGGAACTTTTTAAGCCATGGTTAAAATAAAACTTAACATTGCAAGGATAGATGGCACTGGTAGTTAACAGAAACTAAGAATATTGTCAATAGGAGGAAAACCACCAATGATACTTAAAGAAAAGGAAAACATAACACAGATCAAAAACATGCAGAATGGAGTAATTTGGAAAATGAACTACAAACACCATTGCACAAATGTAACAAAATGAAAATGCGGAGTAAAGCTTGGCTTCCAACTTTATTACACACACAGCACCATCTATCAAAGCGAGTTTAAGATTTTTTTAGCAATGCGTTAAAGGATTCCCATTGCTTTGGAAATATAGTGTTGAAATTTTTGCTCCTTAGGTTCAGTAATTCTTTTGTTAAAGGGGTTCAATTTCAAAAGTTTTTTTAAAAAATTACCTTGTAGATTATCACAGTTCAGATGAGACATTAATTGCATAAAAAGAAAATCAGCGTTCAATGAACCAGTTTCTTGCCTGATATTCGACAAAACACAAACTTGTCAAAAGGCAACACCAGACAATATAAGTCGAACGTCAGACAAATGCAATTCTATTTTGCGACACATAACAACCTCGCCTTTCTCATTAACCTATTACTACCTGTTTTTGGGGTAATATTATGTGATATTGTATTTTGTGCACTCTGTTTATTACATATTACGTTCCGTATTAATCTTTCCATTTGTTTCTGAACATTTCTTTTTCAATTGAAGAAATTATTTTTCTATTTTTTTCAAAAATTCAAATTTTTAGATTACCATATTACATCATTTAAATTTCAGCGAACAAAATTTATCCAGATAAAATGTTGCACAAAATTAATTATTAGTTGCTTTTACCTAGAGTAATATCACCTTTTTTTGCATGTGTTTATACACGTATGTAAGAAATACTACTTAAGAGAATCTCAAAACACAATTATCACATTTTGGGCCGAAAGGCTTCAAAACACAAAAAACAGTAGCCTGGAAGTACAAGCAACAGCTTGCAGTGCTCTCTAGTGTAAAAACACCATCCATAATAGTTTCAAAATTGAAAAAAAAAAATTTTTTAGATACACAAATTTTTTTTTTTTAGCAATATATAGCCCCATCTCATCTTCGATTTAGTAAGAGTTAAATTTAACAACTTAGCGGAAGAAAGGAACTTACTCCAACTTACATTTGAAAACAAGAACATTTTGGTTCCTTTTTTCTTTATTTATCTACCAAGTTATAAAACAACATGGTTTTTAAATAGAAAATTCATTTCGAGCTAGCTACTAGGTTAACAAATTTTTTCAACTCTCATGCTTCTAAATTCTCCCATGGCAGAATCCTGGCAACACGGCGACATTGTCGCAGAACGTTACTGAGTTCTTGCAGGATTTTTCTCTTGGGAAATAAAAAATTTTGCTTTTCTTTTCTGTATTGCCTTCTTTTCTATTCTATGCCTTTCTTGCGCTTCAGAGTAGGGGAAAATGCATGTGACTGTTCTATTCTCATTGGAGAACAGGGTTGGCAAGATTTTGTCGCAGGTGGAAAAAACCATGGTAAAAACCGTCCTGGCAAAAACAGGCTTTTGCCAAGCAAAGTGGCAAAAACCTAGATTTTCCAAGATGAGAGGACAAAAACACATTTTTGATACAAAATTATACCTAAAATTGAATTATATACTATAAATATATATAATTGAAAAAAATTAACAAAATTATTATTCCATAATTACATCATAATGTATTAATATATCATTTTAGTAGTTTTAAATATTATTGATCGGAAAATTAGTGATTATTCTCTTTTTTTTCCAGTGAACTTATGAACTTATTTTAAATTAATATAACTATAATTTAAAGCCAAAAATATCTATCAACATGTGTAGTTAATTTAAATATACAAGTATCTATGAAATTTTTTAAATTTGCGCAAATTCAATACTTTATTCATCATCACTATACAATTCGTGCTGTCTCAACATAGCATAAGAGAACACTAGTTTTGAAGCATTATTTACAGTCAACCTATTCCGAATTTTAGAATGTACAAATGAAAAATTCGAAAACACTCTTTCAATGGCAGCACTACCAGAAGGACATGAGTGTAAATGAGACATTAATTCACAAAATTCTCTGGATATTTCACAAGAATTTTGCACACTCTGCCACCATTTAATAGCATCAATTGTGGCTATAACTTGCTCTGAGAATAATGTTTTAGGGAATGGTTTTTCTTGTTATTCAAAATTCAAGGCATGTGAAACAAATGATGGATTTATTCCTGCAAGAAATTCTCTGGCCTTCTCTTTCTGTACATTACTGAGAAGCTGCCCTTTAAATTTTCGGTGTAATAAATAAGCAAGAAGGTGCCAAGGTAAAATTGATTGCACAATTTTTTTTTACTTGTATTTTATAAGGCTGTAAATTGTCATCTTCTAACAATTTACACCATATATGGCTATGTAAGAATGATATAATGTAAAATAATAGATACCAAAAGTTATTATGAAGAAGTAAAAAAATGCAATTTGTAGAAAAACATTTATTTAAGGATTCTAAAATGAAAAGAGGTCAAAAACTTTCAATCTTTTAAAATTACCCTTATATTAATTATTAATATTTTAAAAATAATTTTCTCATGTAATGTATCAAAATTATTATTCCTTATGATTGATTTAAATTTGTTTCAAGTATTTTGTAATAATATTTAATCAGCAATTTAGATAATTTGGTATTTGCCCGTTTTGCCACTGTTCTGGCAAAAAAAACTTTTTGCCAGCAAAAACTCCAACCCTGTTGGAGAATAATGAAAAATAAAGAATAATGAAGTAACAAATTTGGTTTTCTTTTCTGTGGAAATTTGTGCTCCAATTTTTCATGCAGTTATAACTACTGATTTCCACATAGCATTTAAAATCTGATATTAGTTATCACAACAACTTAATCTCGAAATGAAAACACGCATTTAGTAACCCCTTTTTGAAGAGTTCGATTCGCGTGATTTCCTCGTCGTTTTATCAGCAGTTACTGCTACAGATTTTATTATTTAATTTTTTAACATATTGATGTATTATTAAATTCCGAAAAGGAAATAATTAGTGTGTTACCTTTCTACAGGGGATATTTCCGTATGATAATCTGTCGCACCAACTACAATCGCCAAGGTGCCAAATAGATTTTAAACGTGCAAATTTTTAAAAAAAACAACATGTAGATGTTTGCCCGGGGGTGGCTATGAGCTATACCTTTCGAGTTGGTCCCTTTCTGTGATGTTTTTTTTTTAGTTTCTCATGGGCCACTGCCCGGAAGTTTCCAAAACTTGGCAATTATTCTGCCACAAATCACGATACAGAAATCTCCCCTTGCTATTGTTATTGTTAAATATCTTGCAGAAAGATATAAGTATAAAAAAGGTATGTTGCAGAAAAACGAAAAAATTCTGCCACAGGGTTAAATTCCTTAAAATATCAATTAGAACCTCCTTCTACTAAGCTTCTAATTGTCAAATACCAAAAAGCCCTTTAAATGACCTTTGGCCATAAAAACTGTATTTAAATTCTTGAAAAGGAAATTTTAAAAAAACAATAAAAAACATTCAAAATGAAAAAGAATTAAGATCTTCCCAAGGTAAACTAAGTACTTCAGCCAAACGACATCGACGATGCGATGAATAATTAAAATTAGACATTAATACAAACGAATCAGTTAGTATAATTCAGCTAACTCGAACTTAACTGAAGCGAAACTTGAAAGTAGAAAAAAAAAGTATAAAAGGTGTTTTACTATATTACATGTTTAAACAGATCTGAATCAGGTTTAGTCAGATTCGAAATTAACTCTCAATTGTCAACCATAATAAATAGGGAAAATATAATTACTTAGTTTTATCCATTCTTCAAATTTCCTTATATCTGTTTAGATTGCAAATCACATAATACTTTTTAAACTTCGATTTTTATTTTAAACACTCAAGAAGATTTTGAGAGACCTCGGTTGTTATTGAAATTGATTGATACTCGTTGATTGGATGTTGGCCGAAAAGAAAAATTATTCTGATGCTGCTACTCCGAACTCCCGGAACTATTGAAGTTCAGATATAGTTAATTAAAATAAATAAAGAGAAAAAAAAAGTCGAATAATTTAAATTGTAGAGACTCGGGGAAAAAAAACTCCGTTTTTTATTTATTTGACAACATTAAATGATTGCGTGATTGAATGTTGTGATACGCCTTCATCTACCTATTTCTGTTTAGCCAAAACTTGCTACAGTCTGAACTTGCTGCCACAGCCAAAACTTGCACCTCAAATTCTGAAGTCCCGCAGTGGACTGATCGTCAAGACACGGTTCCCAGCAGATCACCGAAGTCAAGCATCACTGGCTGCAAAGTGTGCGGGTGGGTGACCACTTGGATCAGTCTGCGTAAGGACCGAGGGTGTGCGATATTGGTTCTCGTTAAACTGTGTAACCGTAAAGTGCTCGACTTCGCACGCAGGTCGTAGGGCTACCGAAGCGGGGTTGCCATCCCCTCTGCAGAGGATCAAAATTGTGATGGCATGTCTTCGGATCATCCTTAGGGATGTTTCCCAGACCGTCGCCATTAGCCCATTGTGCAGCTCTAGTCCGACGTAAACGAGCTACAACAACAATCAAAATCTGAATATTGGCAATCGAAACAGGCTATAGATGACGTAACGTAGAACTTTCTATCCAGTTTCAGTCATGATTTTTAAATAGATTAAAAACTTTTAAGTTCGAAATCTATATGAAACTAAAAACTACACTGAATATAGTTCTTAAAGAAACGTCATGGAAATTTAAAAAAATATTTGTGTTAATTAAATACGAAAAATATTAGGAAAAGGGGAAAATGTCGAAGCACATTCCGAGACAACTGAGAAAAGTAGAAGAGGAAAGGGTCAAGCAATGGAACTGGTCTTCTCCCCGCAGATAGCGTATTAGCGTTTCGATCGTGAATAGAACTCAAAACTGCATTAGACATATTTCTTAAGGAAAGCGTAATGGAAATTTCTGAAAATATTTCTTACAATTAGGTACTAAAAATGTTATGAAAAGGGAAAATATCGTAGTACATTTTCATAAAACCGAGAACAGGGCCGGATTAAGCGTGCGGGGGGCCTTAGGCCATTCAAATTTTTGGGGCCCTTAAATTAAATTTTTTTCTCGTATATTTTTTATTTATTCAAATATAAAAGTATTTATATATCTCTTCATTTAAGGAAGCAAATTTAAAATAAAAATAAATAATAAGAAATTGAATTTTACTTTATTTTATTAAATTAGAACTAAAAAATAATCATAACATCTTGAAAAAATTTCAAAAGTCATTGTTTTTCTTAATTTTTTTTCAAAAAATCCATTTCAAGGGGACTACAAATCATTGGGGGACCCAGGCCTTGACCTAGTCTGGCCTAATGGGTAAGCCCTGACTGAGAGAAGGAGGAGAGTAAAGGGAGGTGGATCAAGACATGGAAACGATCTTCTCCCCAGGCGTATTTGAGTGTTGCGATCGAGAATATTGATTATGGGTGGTGTTTTCGATCTCGAGCTCTTGTCCACCTTTGCTTTCGGTTAGAAAGTATACAGCTGCTTACTACAGCTTATTCTGGAGTCGATAATTTCAAACAGATAATTTTGTTTTTAAGTGTGAACAGGTGGGTATACAATAGAGCTGAACGGGCGACGGTATGGCGAACATATTTGAGCACTGCCATCACAATTAATGAGGCCACTTCTTCAATTTAGACATTGATCAGATGGAGAAGGAAATTTTCAAAAAAAGGGGAAGGAAAAAATATGTTGGGTGATACACTATTCTAAGTGTCTACTTGAAACTATTTTTGTACATCGTTTCTCTCATGCTACTGCGCCATTCAGAAACCTCTTTAAGGTAATTAGCTTGCATTATTATGTTCTTTTCTTTTTTTGTGATCCTTGACTACTTTCGCAAAGATTGTTCAATTGACGAGAGAGAAGGCCGGGATAGCCTGGTTGGTAAGGCACTGGACCCATGTCCAAGAGGTTTTGGGTTCGATCCTCACCGGCCGAAGGCTCCCCGTGTAATAAATGGTGACTGATGCACGTTAAATCTGTCGAGTCACAAAGTCCTCCATGTTCCCATAACAAAACCTCTGGGGGCTTTTGATTGAGGAATTTCCTTGTCTTCTGGATTGGGTTCAAAATTACAAGGCTACAGAGTTGAACATTAGTAGTCGTAAACCAAAGTCGGCAGTTCAACGATTGTTATAAAATATAATCCTTGTACTCATGATACTGCTCAACGATCGACCACATATCTCTTAATTACAGATTTTACGAGCACGTATATCATATGAACTTTAACCCCTCAAGGCTGGAGTTCTAACCACTAAGATACCACAGCCTTACAGTGTTAGTAGTACTTAACTTATATCATTCTAGAGCAGCATAATGGGCTATTGGAGACGGTCAAAGAGATAACCTTGAGGATGATGGAGGACAAGCAATCAGTTTTGATTCTCTGCAATGCCTCCCCCGCTTTAGTAGTCCGACGACCTCCAGCAAGTCAAACACATTACAGAATACTTTTACGAGGGCCAATACCAAGCATTCTTGGTCCTTTCGTAGGCTGATCAAAGTGGTCACCTACTCACACTCTTACTGCTGCCAGTGATGCTGGATTTCGGTGATCTACGCCAAAATAATGCTTAAAAAATAATTCGATTTACGATAAAATCGGCACAAATAAACCGCGTCGTAATATAGTTATCTAAATGAGCTAATCGTTACTCACGATTCATAATATCGTGCTAAAAACATCGTAATTTTAAAAAAGAAATGCGTAGCAATAATTGCCAAAAAAAGTAACCTAGATTTGCGATAAAGTTTACGCAAATAAGCGCGTCGAAAATGAGTTTATTTGAATGCCTCATTCAAAACTTTCAAGACGTTGAAACATATTTTTTAAAAAAAAATAGTATTTTCAAAAACTACGTGAAAATGGGTAGTCTACCGAAAAGTCATTGGATTTATTGTAAAATCAGCACACACAAAGAGCTTCATAAGTGATAACTTAAATTCGTGCATCATAATAATATCGTATTAAAAATATTGGGGATTTTCAAAACTATGCGTAATTAAACATTTTAAAACTTTACCTCCTCACTATATATATATATTGAAGCAGTTGTGTGTAAAAAATTCTTCATCTCTATCTCCATGAAAGTAATAATTTGGGTTACTTTAAACCACAAAAACCAGAGAAATTAAATGATTAAAAGCAAGTAAAATATCAACTACAGAGATTCATAATATGTGTTTAATTATAATTCAAAAATACTTTTGGTTGACACAACACTGGTTGGAATGTTTTGTTCTATTGAAACACAAAGAAACATAAAAGTAAAACACAATATTCTGTATTCCCAGATCAAAACATTTAACCTAAAACTTCTTAAACACATTTTTATTTATTTATTATAATTTAAAACATTTAAATATATGCATATAAAAATAGTGAAAAGTCATCTGACACATTGCAGCAATATCCTCTAAATTTAATACAGGAGTAAATGCCATGAATCGAACGTCTGTCACCAGGTCACTTCGTCTTGCGATCTTCATCCTGCTCGTCTGTGGCACTCCCTTCTTCAGCTTCTAAAAATTCGAAGCCATTGTCCGTTTTCTGGGCCTCACCCTCACTCTTCTCCGATTCTGACTGACTATGGTCGTTATTCTTTTCTTCTTCTTCCTCCTCCCCCTGAGACTCTTCTTTGTTATTCTCTTCTTCTTCTTCAACTTTCTTCTCCTCTCCTTTGGAAGATTTTTCTTTGGTGTCAACTTTTTTTACTTTAGAGCCTTTATACTCATAGTGATAGAGAGGCCAGAAGGATTCGAAAAATCCTACATCTTCCGTGAGATTCGGCAAGAGCCACAGGTGGTGCTTTCCAAAGGTAACTATCCAAAGCAGGACAAATACAACCAGGCGCACTGTAATAAGAAGAGAAAATATAATCCAATCAAAGTATGAAATTGATTTAAACAAATTTTAAAGTACGTAGGTATAGTTCGTTCACCAGGCAAAAAAAACCATCTCCGCACTTGCAAAAGAGACAACCCTTAATGTGCACAAAACACAAACAGTGAATTCTTTTTCAGTCACTTACCTCGCTTCATTATCTACTATTATACTTTCGTTACTATAGCTAATTAAATATAGTTTAAATTTAAAAACTGCTTTTTTCCTAGCAAAATGTTTCAAAAAAGCCTAACTATTCACTCAAAAGAGAGAAATATCATTAAATTTATGAAATATTTAATGTTAAAAAAATGCACAAAGATTGTGAAATAAACAATTTTGTCATACGATAGCCAAATAGCAACTTCGTTTACAATATATTAAGAGGAAAAGCAATCACTCTGCTCTTGTATGACCTATATTGGGCTAACTGTACTAGTTATAATTTCTGAAAGAACTAACAGCTGAATATGCTTAAAACAAATAATCTATAGTAAATGAAATAGTTTAATATAGCTGAAATATCCTTAAATATCCAATGGATTGCACTTTGATTTATTATTTTTTAAAAGACAAAAATAAGAAACAAATTTCCCAGTTTTAAAGGAAAACTCAAAATTCCATGCATTTTCCCTGTTATTTTAAGGGATTTTTAAATTTCCTGTATTTTCCAGGTTTTTCCTGAGGAGTGGCAACCCTGTATGTCTTCTATAAGTTTCTGGAACATTCGATTACATTATTTTCTCTTCTGTATTTATATCCATTAAAACAACAATGTTTTCAGTGGAAACATTGATTGCCTTGTTTCCTGTGTACCAGAAATGTCCCAATAAATATGTTTGACTTTTTGGACTCATTCTGATTATTATTTTTTTTCACTTTACAAGATAATATAATGATACAAGACATACAAAATTTGATGCTATCATTTAAAATAGGCAAATAAGTATAGACCCCAATTCAGCCTTTTAAAATTTCAGCAATGGAAAAAGTAATTATTCAATTTTTTTCTTCTTTAAAATAACATACAAGATTCAAAAAATTCTTATGCAACAAATTAGGTAGAATAAATAAGCTACTTCTTTCATTTATGTACAATTTGTGGAACGTCCTTCAGTTTAACATTTCAAATTTTTGAAATTAATAATTTATGGTGGAAACCTGGCAAAAGAAATGAAAATCCACAAATCCAAAGAAGAGTGGTATGTCTGATTTAAAGGGCAAAAAAGACCTTGAGGGTCAAAAAATTGTCATATCAACTAAAAGCTACATGAAAGCTGAACTTATTCATTTTTAAAAATTAACTAAAAGTATTATTCTACTAAAATAAAAATACAATAAACATTTAGGAAACAACTCAGTGTAAAAATATTTATAATACCTGCACACAGATTTTTCAATTACTATAAATATTTTTCAAGAGGAATAAATTACATCTTTTGTTTTAAAAATAAATCTTTGAATTAAATTTTAAAAATTACATAACTAAAGATGTTTAACATTTATAAATGAAATTGCGAATTTTTATACTATAATTCAAATATTTTGTTAGAGTTTATTAAAATTAAAAATTTTCAAAATATAAATTTTTTGTTAGCCTCGTTATTTTTTGGTTGGATGTCAGATACAGATAGCATAGCCAGTTTTAGGTCCTGTGTGTGGTTTAAAGTACATTTAACATTTTTTTCTTCTTTAAAGTGGCAGGACAAAAATTTACAGGAACTTACAGGACAAAAATTCTTATCCAATGCATAACAGAATTTATAATTATTTATGTAAAACCTAAAAATTTTAGTTTTTTATTTTATTTATTTATTTTCATTTAAGTAACAGTTTAATGCAGTTGTCAGTCATTTTGCTTTTGTTAGTGTCAAATAAAATAAGGAAAAAGAAAAAGAAAAAAAAAACGTTTGCTGCATGATCTGAAAATGTTAAAATGGTTTTATAGCAATATTAGTTTATTAGTGAAGGGCTGCATAATGAAAAAAATGGATAACTTACCTATTGTACTTCTGTAGTAGCCTTTTTTATCACCCAATATTAATTAAAAACATTTTAAAACACAAGCAAACCATTAAGCAATAGCATAAAATTTCAATTGAGAACAACTGTTTCATTAAAATTTCTATACTAATTGGATAATAAAAAATGTACAGACATTATAAAACAATTTACCTGTAGTTCAGAGACAATATTTCTCAAAACTATGAAAATATATTAACTTAAATAAAATAAGAATTAACTGAAGATGTGTAACTGTTTATTTCATTAAATAAAATAACTAAATAAAATATCTATTAGCTTATATTTATTTGAATAATAAATGAAAGTACGAAAGATTATCAATACAAAATCTATAAAGTTGTATTTTTGTTCAAATCATGGAAGACAAATGCTTTAATGGGAAATGAAATTATTTTGTATTAATATATTATATGCACTACATTTGAAAAAGAATTTAAATGAGTTCATTTTCCCCCAATAGTAAATTACTTAACTAATAATTATCAGATTTTCCCTAAATTAGTATAAAGATGTGATAATTATCTATGCTAAATGAATTTTAAAACATTAAGAATTGTGCAAAAATCTATCCTAAAAATGCAACTTGAATGAAAAAATAAAAAAAATTCCATAGTTTCCAGCTAGAAGAAACTTATTTTTTCTTAGCAGGGTTTCTGAAAAACACAAACTATATAGACACTTTTGTTTCTCTTCTTATGCCCTCTTCAAATTATACTTTTTACAAAAAAATGAAAGAGTTGAAGAGAGGTGTCAGTTATCAAGAAATGTTTCAGGCAGAGTAAAGGCTTGATGTAAGACAGTTATACACAAATACAGTAAATATACTCACAGAAAAAAAAAATACAAATCATGGATAAGATGATCAAATCGCTTTAAATTTTAAATATATCCTCAATCAGTTTCAAGGCAGTATTCATCATATGCCCTCTACAATAAACGTGATATATTGGATTTGTAATGTCTTAGAAATTAAATTTACCTCTCACCGGCAAATACAACTAATAATTAAATTTTAATACAATAAATTTGTATTAGTTGTGTTGTTCATTAACTTTTCACATCTGTGATAACTAAAATTTAAAATTAATTTACAAACGAAAATGAAACGCAGCTGGAATAATAATATGAAGTTAAATTCATAACAAGTTAAACGAAATTTCACTAAAGGTTTCTTATTTCTTTCTGAATTTAAGTTATTTCCCAGGAACTTTTGAACTCAGCTTAAACTCGGCTTTCAGGGTATTTCCATTCCCAAAAAATTAAAAAAAAAAAAAGAAACTTAAACTAAGAAATTCAATTTAAAAAAATTGAATAGAAGTTATGGTCAAGGTATGAATATTTTTTTTAACATTTTATAATCGTGTTTTCTTGCTGTTTCCTGCCCCCTAGTGTTTTAAATAATTTTAAACTTCAATAAAAAAAAAAAAAAAGGTGTACATAGAAGCACTATAAAAGGGAATATACTTACAAACAGCTAAACCAATAATGAAAACAAGGAAACAAGCAGCAGCAACACTGAGATAATAAATATAATGTCTTATTGTTTGAGGCCACAATGGAAAGAGACATAGAAGTACAGCAGCCACAACTATAATAAACAACAGGTTTGTGAGCACCAGTTTACTATAAAATTATTACATCATTTGAAAACATTTAAATTTACAAAACTATAAATTACTAGATTTAAAATACTTAAATGCATTAAAAATAACTAGATACCTATCACAGGAAATTGGATACAGAAATAAATGTTTAATTAAATATCCCGACATTGTAAATGTAATTTATAAATTTTTTTTACATATACCATTCTACTTTAGTACACATCCAGATAATATATATATATAAAGTCATATTATAATTGCTTAAATAAGTGTGCACTGGTTGTAAAATATTTTTCTTTTTCATATTTGATTCTCGCTCTCACACTACGTTTTTTTTTTTCCTTCCTGATAATATCAGGAGTGCTAATGTAATATTAATAAATATAAAAAACTTCAATTTAAGAATAAAATAGTCAAAACTGATAGTCCTTTTTTTGTACAGAGGAATTCCCTTGCAGCTGAAATTCCTAACTGCAATTAAATAACACAACAATAAATTGCCTGCGAAAATAGCAATAAATCTATTACAACAAACGATTCAGTCCAAATTGCTTGATCATTTTTAGCATATGACAGTAGTATTGTCAAAAACAATGATTATGATTGTACTTAATTTTCTTATAAGTTATTAAGTAATCAAGTAAATAATAAATCAAACATTAAAAAAAAGTAATTACTTAGTAACAAAAACTAGTTCAATAATTAGTAGAGAAGGCAGAATTTTCTGATTCATATTTTTACATAGAAAAAAATGTGTATTTGTTCACATTATGTTGTCTTTTTTGAGATAGAAGTTGCGGAAATTTTGCAGTCTTCAATAGTGTCTTTCAAGTCTGTTTAACTTCAGATATAATATTTCAAATAAAGTATTTGCTGCTGTAATTCTTTCAAGCATTAAGTTAAAGAATTGAAGAAGGAAAAAAAAAACATCAGCAACAATTAAACAGGGTTGCCACTGATAACCGTAAAAAAAATTCCCTGTGTTTTCCCTGCACATATTATACACAATATATTAAAAGGAAACACACATTCACTGCATTCTTGTGAACTATATTAGGATAAAGATATTAGTTTTAGTTGCTGGAAAAACTTAAATAAATAAGGAACAGCTTAACATAAAACAAATAATGCTACAATAAATTAAATAATATAATACAGATCAACTATCTTTAAATATCCCATAGATTGCACTTTGAGAGGTATGCATTTTTTTAAAAGACAAAAATAAGAAATAAAATCCTCTGTTTTTTCACACTTTGTAAGGAAAAATTCAAAATCTCCTGCATCTTCCCTGTTATATTAGCTGATTTTTAAATTCCCTGTATTTTCCAGGTTTTCCCTATTCTCCCTGTGAAGTAGCAACCCTGTTAAACTAGAGTTCACAATAAACGAATAACAATTTCTCTGTTGTCCACTGGGCACATAAAATTACATTACTAAAAAAGTTTGCTACAACCAAGTGTTTATTATATCTCAGGTTCGTAATAATGTGATTTAACTGTATTACTTTGATCGTATGTAATGTTCAACAAATGGAGAAGTATTTCTGCCCGCGATGTCTTCCTGGAATTTTTTAAAATGAGAAGATCAAGCTTGTCACTCAAATCTGGAAAAAAATTCCCTGTTTTTTTTTTTTTCCTGCACATATAATACCAAATATATTAAGAGGAAACACAATTATTGTGCTCTATATTAGGCTAACCATACTAATTTTAATAAAAAACTTAGGGGAAAAAAAGAACAGCTGAACATACTTAAATAATGCTATAGTAAATGAAATATTTTAGTATAACTGAAATATCATCCTTAAAGAACCCATAGAGCCCCAATAAGCTTTGAGTGGTCACTATTTTTTAAAAGACGAAAATAAGAAACAAAATTCCCGGTACTTTCTGAGTTTGCAAAGAAAAAATAAATATTCCCTGCATCTTTCCTGCTATTACAGATGATTTTTAAATTCCCTGTATTTTCCAGGTTTTCCCTATCCTCCCTATGGAGTGGCAACCCTGTGGATATGAATATAAACCGACCTCCCATCTTTAGTTTTAAAACTCTTAGATTATACTCAAAAAAATACATGATAATAATCCTTAATATAGAAAAAATTTCCATACCCATGAGTGTACCAGTAATCCATGTTCTAAGTGGTATTGGATCATAAATCCAAACGTATGGCTGAAGAATAAATAAAAAGAAAATTATAATAACAATTTCTTTCACACATTTTCTTCATATAACTATACTAAGTATTTCATTAAAATGTGACACACTATAGCACACTATTAAAACAAAGAGAAACCATTCCAAAATATTTTACTTAAGCAACTGAATTTCGTACACCTTCAAAAAAAATTTTAGATCATCAAATTCATCATGCTTTTTCTACATTATCTTTGAGATCATCTATATTTTATATAAGACCTCTCTTGTAAGCAAAAAAATAGCAGTGCAAATCTTAAGCAACATAAAGAGATCCTATATTTATGTCAGAAAGATAAGCAAGTTTTGTATTTATGAGAGAAACATAAATAAAAAACAATTTCTCCCAGTTTTCTTTACTAGGTAATTGAATTTTTTTTTTCTCCTTACAATAAAGGGAATTAAATGTTTAATATAAGTACTGTCTGAACTTTAATTCCCTTCCTCACGTTACAGCTCAGTTCCAATGAGGTGGATAGGTATTATTTAAATTGTCTGTTTTTTATTCAACCCAAACAATGCCATAACTTTTACTAAATGACATCAGGAAATAGTAATTTTCACTTATTTTAGACTTGCAATTAGAAATAACATTGCTCGGTCTAGTTGCAATGCAATGCAAAAATAGATTAAATAGATTGACATAAAAACACCTACAAATTGTGAAGAAAATAGTATATGCATGCATAGAGGTCAAAAAATTTAGTACAAAAGAAAAAAATATAAAAAGGGTGGAAAGTCAACTTATTTGCAAGTTAAAAAGTTTGCAAATTTTTTCATTCAAAAACATACAAAACTTATTTCTCACAGTGAAACTTATTCCCACAGGAGCGACCAAGGGAACATTTTCTAGTGTTGAAGAACTATGTGACATGTAATGAACCATAAAAGGAAAGAGAGAAGCCAACAACTTTTTTTAACCCCCTTTATCTGGTTTGAACTGGTTTTGTAGCACCAGTGACGAAAGCTATTCTCACCTTTCTATCTTCTAAAATCCATCCTTTGTGTCTATTTTTGCTGGATAGTTTTATCTTGCTTTATCACGACAGCAAGTGTTTTTTTTTTTTTTTTTTTTTCTCTTTCTTTTGAGTTTTATTTTTCTAATACCATGAGGAATTAATTTTTAAAAAATGTCTTATAGTGCTGGGTCTAAACTTAAAAGTTATTATTTTTTTTTACGGAAAATATAATAACCGTGCTGTTTCACATTGATTTGGAAAGAAACTGTTTGGTTGGTGTTTATGATGATGTGCCAATGTCAGAAAAAGACTTTAATGAGATATTCGGTGAAAATCTGACTCATAAACAAACTTTGATATATTTTGAAAGTTTTATTAAATTAATATTTTTTTTAATTAAATGTTTTTTTAGTTTTTAAATGTCTTGAAAAAATTATGAAATTCTCTGAAAGCACTTGTATTGCCAAATTGTAAACTAATTTTTTAACCTTATACATGAGATAGGCTTATACATGAACACAAACAAAAGACATGAAGAAAATAGTTTTGTAACGATTTTCCCATTGCATTATTTCTCTTTTCCTTCCCTTTCTGAAAGCTAACATAGAAAAAGGAAGAGCGCAGACATCTACAAATTAATAGTCTATGAACTGGATGCAAAATTTCAAGCTGACCTTTAAAATTGTAAAGATATGGAATTTCAATTATCCTGTAATTTACAAAGACTAATGATCGTAGCATTTACTAGTTTGAAAACACAAAAGCCATGATTACAGGTTAATAATATCTTAAAAGAAAATAAAAATACAATTAATAGCTCAGAAAATCATAGGGGTTGGTAACAAGATAAGTAATTCATAAACATAACTCTAAAATTGAAACATTTTAATGAATGAATTTAAATCATTTGATTCACCATCCAATTATAATCATTGAGCTTAAATTATTGTACCAGTATATATTAAATTACCATTTGATTAAGATTGATATGTAACTTATGGTGCACATGGATTTTAATGTATTGTAAAACCTAAGCATATATATGTGATGCCAAGGCAAAATTAACACAAAAGTTAATTAAACTATTTTAATAATCAAAAGAAAAGGAATAACAAATTAAATGCAGAAAGATTCTCAATGAAGCAAACTGCTTCCATGAAGTTAAATTCAAAATTAAAGAATGAATATTAAATATATATAATTTCCTTTTTTACAGTCCATAAAAAGCAATTAAAAGAAATATTCCAAAGGCCATGGGGATATTCGTTTTTGAGATTCTGGTACTTACTTAATAGCTGTGACCAGGAAGTAGTTTTTTTTTTTTTTAAAAAAAGAAACCTAAGATGTAGATATACAGAGGCCATAGCCCTCATATGTGTTTATAAAGTTTAATTTTGGTAGTGTGTTTTTCCAAAATCCTTAAAAAAAATTGCACAAGTTTCGAGGTTTTGAAACCACAGATCTGAAAGCATTAGAAGAAAAATTGTGTTTAGATTTTTGCGTTTTGGAACACACATCCAATGCAAAATCTCATAATTAAATTCCAGCTGTTATGAGCACCAAAAGAGTAATTAGTTGAAAGGGGGAAAACACTTAATATCTATTGAATTTTAACACCTTGACAAAAACTAACCTCATTGCTATCAATGAAAAACTGTTCTAAGTGCATATCCAACTTTATTTTCTTTTTTTCCTTCTTTTTCTCAACAATATCTTTCTCCTGGAAGAAAATTTTCACTACATTAAGAATTGCTTAATATTAGTATTTATTCGAGCAAGATACAGTTGTATTCTTCGAATAAAATAAATAATTTAAAAAATTTTTAAAAGAAAGATAATTTTATAATCCAAATTAGACACATTAATGCTTGAGCAATAAATGAGGAGTAGCAAAGTAATTTATCAAACGAAACACTTTTCTACAAAGTGTAAATATTCAAATTTAGAAAATAAATTGCCTTCTAAACTAAGAGTATTTAATAGTATTTATACAGCAAGATGCAGTTCTATTCTTTGAATAAAATAGATTATTTAAAAAATGCCTAAAACAGTTAGAAAGAAAATTTTATAATCCAAAATAGAAACATTAATGTTTGAGCAATAAATGGGGAATAGCAAAGTAATTTATTAAAAGTAATTTATTATAACACTTTTCTACGAAGTGCAGATATTTTGATTTATAAAATAAATGACCTTTTAAAATAAGATGATATCTCAGAACGAACATGATTTTAATAGGCGGTGGGCACTGTAGAAGATTTTTACAGCATCTGTTTGATGGAAGAAAACTTTATAATCTTTAAATGGAACGGGTTTTATTTTCAAGCAATTGAATATTTTCAAATCAATAAAAAAATCTATTTAATTATCAAAAAATTATTAAAATGCTTTAATCAATATTTTTAAAAAAAGCTAACTTTCAACTTAAATTATATTGGATAAATAAATTAAAAAGGCAAAAGACATCTTAATCTTAAATAAACTGATCTTATACTTTAGGGGTATCTTTCTCCTCTACTTTTTCTTTTTCTTCAGACTTTGCTTTCTTGGATGACTTTTTAGGTTCCTTTTCTTTTTCAACACCGGAGTCTTGAGCAGCATCTTCAACTTCTTTCTTCTTTTTCTTTGGTTCTTTCTGTACAACTATTTTCTTTGCTCTATGAAAAAACTTATGCTCCAGAAGCCTGGAATAGAAAAAAAAATAAAATAAAAAATACTGTACTTTTTAAAAATTAATTTGGATATTACAATTCAATTGAATATTACAATTCAATATTTGCATATTACAGTTTATCATTATATTACATATTACTGTATATTGCAAATTATTAATACTTTTATATTACTTATTTGTATATTACAAATTAGGACATTACAATTAATTTTTGGATATTACATTTGTAATTTTCTTTAAGATCAATTTAATTTAATTTTAAATTTACTTAAACTTTAAATGGTTAAATAAATTTTGCTACATAAAAATAACAAAAAATAACTTGAATTAATTCCTTGTTCATTTTTGCAATTTAAATATATTTGGAATAAATTTAAAATTTTAAGTTTTGTTGACTCGGATTTTGCACAAAACTGTGTTACATTGTATAAATTAAAACAAATAAGCAATGAGATACAATGTTCACTTAATTTTTTTCATGGTCAATTTCCTTTTGTACAGCTTATTCAATCTTAAACTTATCATTGCAAGTGAAAGGGTGAGTAGTACTGTTTTAATTTTATTATCTTTCTCAGAAGAATTATTGTTGGGCCATATATATGCATCTTTAGTTGTATTTTGTGCTTCAGTTTATACGAATGGTCATTTATTATGCCATCTTAATATAGGCACTCAATTGGATCATTACGACGGATCAACTGGGTTATGTTAAGCAAACAGCAGTGGTATATACTACTTAATTTAAATTTTTATTTTGACATTACTATTCCTTTTCTAATTACTTTTAATTGCTATTCATAACTATCAATTTGAAATAATTTACTCTTACAAAGCCATATCAAATCCTTTTTTTATTTGGCACCATTTTAAATATAATACTAAAACCATAGTAAACAATATTTTCTTCTTTATGGCATACTATAAACTATAGTTTCATAATTTATAGTTATGAATTTATTTATAAACCATAATCTAATTTTCTATAAAATAAAACAGTACACTTCAAAATAAGATCAACAAATGTTGAAAGAAAAAGTGAATGAAACAATTAGGAAAAGAATGTAAGAATTTTTGAAATGTTACACTTTTATAATTAAAAAAATAAACAAATAAGTGAATAACATTTCTTCTTTATTTGTCGTGCAAAACACTGAATTATAATTATTTAGAAATTCCTTCTGTAAAATAGAGAACCAAAACAGCAATCAAGATCCTATTCAAAAAAATAATAAATAAATAACCAATAATTTACAAACATACCTGGCCATAAAATCAATGGCAACATCTCTATTTGAAAAATTTAATTCTCCTTTTTTATTTTCTTTAGCCCATTGCGAGTCAGCTAAACAGTCAACAGCTTTAGAACCTGAAAGAAAAATATATAATTCTTTACATTCTGGTTACCATCTTAACCATTGAAAAAAATAATAAACCAAAAAAAATAAATAAATAAATATCGAATATTGTAATCAAAAGATGAAAAATATTCTATTTGAAATGGAAATAAAAATCTTTAGAAGTTTATTTTTTCAAATTATGTATACTGTAATACATCAGATTTTTTTAAACAAAAAATAAGCACTTATTAAGCACTCAAAAATATTTTTTATCACTTTTGAAAAAAAAAAAAAAAAAAAAACATAAACAGGATAAGTGCAGTAATAAAAATTATTTCTTCCTACCTTTTAAAGTTCTTCATTTATACGATCAACATATAAAAACATATTATACTAATACATAAAATTAACAAAATGCAAAAAAACTTACGTAATCATGATAAAATAACTAGTTTCTGATAAATATTGCAGAAAAAATTGTGAAAAATCATGCTAGCTTTTTTTTCTTTTTTTTTTTTTGTAATATATGATAATTGATGAATGGAGTAAAGAAAAAGTCTTATTTTGAAAGATGGAAAATTAAGCATTTTTACAAACCCCCAATTAAAAAAAAGCACCTTTAAAGGCTTTTTAAAAAACGTTACACACCCTAAATAACTTCAGAGTATTTTTACATCTAAATTGCATTAAGTGCAGTTTTTTTTAACCAACCTTAGTAGTAACTAATAATTTTGTTCCTAAAAGCGGACAATGAACACCTAAATCATGAGGGCACTACGGTGGACGGTGCAAAATTAGAAAATTCTGTCCTGCGGGCTGTGGTATCTTTTTTAACAGTGACAACTATTTCAAAAAGTAAAGAAAACATTTTTATTACCTATAAAATATTCAACTTTGTGACCTAATAATGTAGTTTTCTTTTCTGGAAGAGTCTGTTTTAAGTACTTTGCAACAGCATATTCTTCTTTGGAAGGTTTATCATCCAACTTTACATCAACCTGCAAAAATAATATATAACACATTCTCATTATTCAATTTATGATAAATACATTGAATAATACAAAAAATAGGGTGACCTGGGGTAATTCCCGATCAAAAAATGCAAACATCTGTTTTGTAAAAAAACTATTCAAGATCGAATTTTAATATTTACTAGAAGTTTCAGGCTATATGAGATGAGTCCTATGCTACCTTTTTTTGTTTGAAAATCTAATTAGAATTTAAAAGATTTTAAATTTTTAGTGATCAGGAATTACCCCATCTCTTGATCATTTCTGGGGTACTGATCACCAGTTTTTATAATAAAGGGGCTGTTTAAAAATAATTATACAATGGTAATTAACAAATACGACATCAAGATCAAACAAATAAACCAAAAAGATATGTTTAGGCACCTAATAAAATGATTTATTCAAAAGCAAGAATAAAGATTAACACTTTAAATTTTCCAAAAATCTTTGCATCATGCCATACATTTTAGGCGCAGCCAACTCATTCTCATGTTCTGCTGGAATATAAGAAAGAGTTCCCACATGGATTACTTTTGCTGGATTTTTTAACTTCATTAGGCAAGAGTGTAAAGTTAAGTAAGGTATGTCAACAGCTCTGGCAGTAGCTCTCACACTGAAATTTTAATTTTCAATCATTAAAAGAAATTCACTAATTTTGCTTTCTAGAAGCATAGTACCTTTTTAGGCTTATAATTTCTCAGCATATTTATATTAGGCTAATTTATAAACTTAAAAATTATTCTAACAATGTACACACATAAAATTAAGATAGAAGCAAGGTAAGAAAAACCAGAAATGGTGCAAATCAGAACACATTTGTCTTGTGTACAGTTAAAAGCAAATTTTGTGATTACAGTTAAAATATATTTTATAGTTGTTCCGCTTAATAAATATGAACTATTATTTAAGAAAAGACAATTAGCTATTTTTATACTATTTATATGAAGAAATGACAATGATCAGGAATTATCCCAGTGATCAATGATTATCCCATCTGTAGGGCGCAACATTTGATATAGTTTCCTATAGTCAATTATAATGTTTACAGTAGATGTGAAACAATTAAACAAAAGCTTACACTATTTTTATATCAAAGAAAAAGAAAGTAACTCAAAATATTTATTATTAAGAGATCTTTGCAGAAATGTGCACATTTTGAAACCCATCTTTGAAGTGGAAAATACGGAAAGCAATTTAAAAGATACTTATTTTGTTTGAATAAACAAAAAACTATTATTAAGTAAATGTAGTTATACTTTAGTAAAGTGTACAAGCATTCTTGTCCGTGTCTCAAATTTAAAAAAAAATTTATTTTTTTTAATAAAACTTAGGTAATCATTATTTACCCCAGAAACAGAGTGATCGTGAATTACTCCGGGTAATCCTACACCACAGTGTTTGATATCACAAGTGGACTACTAAAATTTAACTGGAATATGAAAAAGACAGGTAGCTCTTAGGAAGATTTTCATATTAGCTCCAAAAAGAAGAACTACCTATAGGTGGACCTGAAAACCAGTTTAGAATGATTTTCATATAATTTAATGTTAAACAATTTCAGCTGGCAGAGACAGATACTGATATGGAAATATCTCCTATTCAGAAGTCCTGAGGGCTGGGAACCAATATCTGCTACTGAACCTAAACATATTAACTACATGATAATCAAATTTTTGAGTAAAAAATTGAATATCATAGTTATTGTAGATAAAGTACTTTTCCATTTCACTGTCACAAGTAAATTTAGCTATTTAATAATTTTTTTAATTCTTCCAAAAATATAATAATATACAAATTATAGTTTTTATTCTTCCAAAAAAATATTCATAATCTAAAAAATAAAAATATAATAAAAAATAATGAAATAACCTTCACCTTGTAACTTTGAATTGGCGCCTTCAGCGCCGGCAAAATGGAAGAGTGCCATAGATTACTTAATTATTTCTATATTGCAATAATTCTAAACGCAACTTAAGGTATTAAACATTTTTATTGGCGGACCCTTCTTGTAAACGGACGGCTCTCTGAAACAGACCATTTTTTCTGTCTCATGAGAGTCCATTTATCCAAGGTAAATGGACTTATTATACCTATATATACATATTCACTATGCTAAAAAAATATTTCAATTAAATATTTTTCTTTTATAAAACAAAAATATTCCTTTAAAAAGAATAAAAACTTCAATTTTTAATATTTCGTATAAATTCTTATTTTATTCGTACTTGAAAATTTTTTTGTTAAGAATAAAAAAGAAAGACCAAGTGTTAGTCAAGCCTGTACTCTGCACCTGTTCAATTCAAAACAAACACATTAAGAAAGTTGAAATTGTTTTATAAGAAATGCTTTTTATTAACATTGAAGTAAAATTAAATATTATATTAATTCAAAGTTCCACTTTATTTAAATACATTACGTTTTATAAGTAAAGTTACATATGTTAGTATATTATATAGCATTATTGATAAGCCAAATAAGAAATAATAATATAAAAGAAAGGGCAGATTTTGTGGTTTTGTTTATGTTAAAAAAAGAAGGGGGGAAATTGGGGGGGGGGGGAGGGTTTGTTTGTAGGTCAAAAACATTGCCTAAAAGTGAAATTTTCCGACAATAAGAAAATTAGATAGAAATAATAAGAAAATGGAAGATTATATAAAGTAAACGCTTCAAGGTACAGAGCCCAATCTAATGGGCAACCGATTCTTCACTTTAATGTACTTAAAATAAGAAAATATTTATAAAATATTTTTGGACATAACAGAAAATGTCATTAAATCTTTGAAATATACTTGGAATAAAAGATTTCTCACAACATTATAATAATTAAAAAAATAATTATTTTAGAATCCAGGATTAAACAAATATTTATCAAAGCACAAAATATTTGCATTTATTATTTGCTCTAGCCAATCTGTCTCAAAAGGATTTAACCACATACGGATAAGGTTCATTGACACAGCAAAATAGCCAGCATATACATCATAAACAACTGAAATTATTTTAAATAAATTTATTATTTACCTCTTTTTTCTTTTTATTTTTTCGACGTTCGGCCATGACAATGAAATAATTTTAAAAGTGATGACGACCAGTCAGAGCTTATTGCTTGACGTCAAAACAATAGAACAGGTTTATGTTTAATGTCAAACGTTTCCCGATGACTATTTTCATCTACTCAAGGCATCTATACATTTATAGTATAAATTTTTAAAAATATATAAAACGGAAAAAAACAATACTTTGTGATTTGGCAACACTAAAAAGGCTGCCAGCTGGCATACTTTTGCGATCAGCTGATCACCAAAATATAAGGCTATGAAAAAGGCTGGCATTCAACCAGTGCATTTTCATATTTATTTAATTTTAAAAACAACAATTTCTTTGTTTCCTTTAATTAAAGCAAAGTATGAATGTGTTTACACTGCTTGTGTAAATGTGTAATAAAATGGATGGTGTTTTCGACACTAAGAAGCGCTGCAAGCTGTATGCTGCTTATACTTCCGGGTTACTGTTTCCGGTGTATTTTAAAGCCAACTCACAACGTGATCATTTTGTTGTAAGATTCTTGCAAACGTGGTATTTGAATACTTATTACTAAACTTAATCTTGCTCCTCGAACAATATGCTAACACTAATGTAAGATGGTGCACGGCTTGCAACACGAACAAACAGTAATAAGCAAATGGAATGAGGCCAAATCAAGACTGCCAATATAGCGAGTTCTTCAAAATCTAGCAACCATGTCACCTTTTTTCTCTAAATAACTAAAACAAATTTTCACTTCAAACTCAACAGAATTCGTGATCGCAACGAACTATAGGAGGCGTTGTTGTATGTGAGGAATCCCTGCGATTTCCATATGAACAGTCATTCAGTTACACTGGAGACGTCTTTAATGTAGCAAGTAGCATTGTAACGTTCCATCTTTATTGTGGCTGATTAAATTTAAAAAAGAAAAATGTTTGTTTTCTTTCTTATGCAAACGAAAACAAAATGGTATCTCTTTTTTTTTTTTTTTTTAGAGAAGGAACATCCAGAACACATCGGAAAAATATTTGTAAATAAAGAGAAAAAAATAGGTATATTCTTATAAGAGTTCAAACCTAATGCCTGAGAAATAGTTTTACTAAATTTAATGGTATAACATGAAAGGCCCATTTAAATTTTAACGTAAAATAAAGAATGCTTACGAAACAAAAAAAAAAAAGAACCATTCTTTTTTTGTCGCCATTTTTTAGTGTTACGAAAATGCGTCTTTGGGACTTGCCAAAAACAAAACAAGATGCAATTTTATTTTTTTAGGAGCGATATATTTAATGGAGTGAAATATAACGAAAATGTACCAATGTCCATAACATGAAACTTTATCTTAGTAAGTTTCCGTTTTGGAAATGTTACTTCATTTTGAATCTTATTTATTAGAGTTCATAATGGCTATAGAATCAGGTGAGAGAAAAGTTTGTTTTGAATCTATGCTAAACTCTATATCGGCCCATTTTCCACCGAAATCCGATTGACTACTTTGATTTTAAACAAAGTGTTTCAATTTAAGATTTTTTCCAAAAATTTTAAGTGTAGATTGGCGGCACTTAAAAATCTGCCAAATCTGTTGCTGTGGTTAATACGTAACTACCGAATTTTTCTTCCATACTTTTCTGAATCATATTACTTCAAATATTAGAATATGCAAGAAGTATACAGCAGATCACCGAAGTCAAGCATCACTGGCTGCGGTCAGTGTGCGGGTGGGTGACCACTTGGATTAGTTTGCGTTGGGACCGAGGGTGTGCGGTATTGGTCCTCGTTAAACTGTTCTACCGTAAAGTGCTCGACTTCGCGTGCAGGTCGTCGGGCTACCGAAGCTGGGGTGCCATCCCCTCTGCAGAGGATCAAAAATTGTGATGGCATGTTTTCGGATCATCCTCAGGGATGTTTCCCAGATCGTCGCCAATAGCCCATTGTGCAGCTCTAGTGCGACGTAAATGAACTACAACTACAACAAAAACAAGAAGTATACATAAACACATAATTTAATACCATTTAATTTTCAAAAAAAGTATTTTGACAACAATTTTATCAAAAAATTATAAACTAAAAAACATGAAATAAAGAATTCTTAGGATCCAAATCTAATCCTTAAAATTCCTATTCAATAAAAACTTTCGTATTGTTTCTTTTTTTTTAATTCTTATAGTATTTAATCAGACGTAAAAAAACCATTTTGTAGAGAACTATCATCAAGTAAGAAAAAAAATTATTTACAAGCAAATGTTTTATTATAAAAATCATAACACTTACCTGATTTATAATTCCGGAGAATTCCAAAATGATATGTTCTTTGTTTGAAAACTTTATTCTCAAATAATATATACATAGTTTATCCCTTCATTTCTTTTAGGTAACATACCACACATCAAAATTTTATAATTGTAAGATCTCGATATGAATTTTAATATGTAGCTTAAAAACAGAATAGCTGAATTCTAGTTGAAATTCTTTCAAAACTAAAAAACACTTACCAAGAAAACGATAAAAAATTTATTTATAATCAGCACAAAAGATACTTTTTCAAGTAATTCGGATTATTCTTTATTGTTGTTTTCTGAATTATGTAGATATAGAAATATATACTATTCTATGAAGAAAAAGAATATTCTATAACTATTACAGTTCTGTATGGAATTCATTGGAACACATTTATTCATTGGAATGACGAAAGCAATGTTGACTTCATTTTAACTTGTAATGAATTTAATACAGAAAAATTATTTTACCGCAATACACACATCTGTAACAGCAAGTGATCATGAAATCATGTTATGTTGTTGGTAATAGAAAGGTAAAAATTATTGAGAATTTGTTCTTCAAATGCTTGGCGTGTTCTGCTTCAATGTTTGGCATGTTCTGATTAGTTTTTTCAAGAAGTTTTACCTTTTCTTTAGGGAAAGTTTGCTTCTTTTTTGATGCTAAGAAAATGGCGTCCGTCATTGCCAATGGTTATGTGGGAACTAATGCCCGATATTTACAGTCTCCCGCTAGATGGCGTACTCGCGTGTTGCGATCGCGAATTACATAATAACATTAATATCTTATGAAATGTGGCAGATTTGAGCTTAGAAATTATCTAATTTATTTCTTTTATTGAAAACAAAATGATCCATTTGAAAACATCGCCTCGCAGAATAAGTAGTAGGCAGCTGCAAACTTTCTAACCGGAACTAGAGCCGGCATACAGCTCGAGATTGTTATTGATTTCTACTGAAAACACCATCCATAGGATTTTATTTTGTAAACATTATTGAATAATTTTAGAGATTATTCACTTGATATATCATACTCTCAACTACAGAGCGCAACATTTTTTGCACCTTTGTATTTTCTCTTGAATGCGTGCGCCTACTTTTTTTCCATAAAAAAATCATGACATCATCAATTTGGTTTTTGATTGGATAAAAATGACGTCACCTTGAAACTAATAAATAGGACGTAAATTTTATGATAATCACTTTTAATCTGTGATTCAGTTCAATAAGTTTCATTCTGTGAGATTATAAGTGATCTAGTATTCTTCAGTTTCTATTAAATTCATCTTTTTTAAACTTATTGGGTGTAAGTCAACTGATTAAATCGTTTTCTTTAACAGGTAATCATTATAGTTATGAATTATAAACTTTTATTAAATAATTTTTGTTATTTGAAAATAACATTAAGATCTTTTGTACTTCACTTATGAAATATTTTTCTTTTTTAAAAAAATACATAGGTGTCATAAAACTTTTTTTTATATGTGTTTTATCATTATTATTACGAATCTGATGTCTCTTTTTCATTAAAAGCAATAAAATGTCCAATCATTTGAGGGGCGTAACAACTGTCTGCTTGTGCTAGTCGGAAAGCGGTTTTGTGTGCGAGTGTTTTATGTTAGTTTGTTGTAAATAATATTTAAAATCCTTTTTTTTTTTTTTTTTTTGTCATATAACTTTATTTTAAATCAATTATCAGGAATTTTTATTTAATTTTAATCTGTAGATTTTAAGGTAATATAACGTTTATAGTCTAAGTTAAACATTTACATTTTGTTAAGTAAGAGATAATATTTTTATAAATAAATTTATTGGTAAATAAAAGCTGAGCTGTATAGTTTCTGCAATGTTGTCCAACTAACTCTAGATTTCTAATATCAAGAATGATATTAGAAATCTGGATCTTAATCTTCTTTCTATAGTTAGTCTTAAATTAAATATCATCTATCTATAGTTAATAACTGAATTCTGTTGACAAAGTTTCGAGTCTCTAATCTTCAAGTTTAATTTTAGGTGAAAGAAGATTTTATTGCTATCTAGTGTAGTGTGAAAGGACCATATTATTTTTTGAAGAAGAGTTTGAAAATCAGGTACTTTTTTTCCCCTCTATTTATTCATATATTTGACTTTCACACTGTAATTTGTTCTAAATCTTTATTTTGTTAATAGTGCCTGCAATGCCTTACTACTGTGTGTCAATGTGCGGAGAAGATAAACAGCAACAGTTTACAAGGAGTCAGTTGTCCACCCAATGTGGTGGACACCACAAGTGTTTCAGCAGAAACAAATTCGCTGTCAAACATGTTTTCAATAGAAGATATACTCAGCCAGGGTGATCAAGGTAAACAAAATGTTTTAATTTTTTATTCCTGTTTATGCCTTGTAAATTTTTTTCTCGATTTTGAACAGGGTGCATATTATCATTTTTTAAAAGTCCATAAAGGTGCTTTTTTCCATGGGTGTTTTTATAAAATGCTTAATTTTCCCTTTTCCGAAATGTGAAATTTTTCTTTACCATGTTTATTTTTACCACAAATTAGGCAAAAAGACATTGTCCTAATTCAACATTTTCACAATTAATTTAACCCCAATCTATTTTAACATAACTACGGTCTGTTGTGTATGAAAACACTATTTGTTTTACATGTTTGATAAAATACTTGGATCTCTCGCATTTTTTTTTACAGGGACCGACTAAAAATTGTAATTTTTTTTCTCTATTAGCATTAGAAAATTTCATTTCTCTTGTTAATTTCATCGTTCGTGAAGTGCCATCTTCTTCGTCACTGTAAATAAAATCGGATAAAACCATCAATTGTCAAGAACTTGCCAACCCTGTCTAATTATATTTTTCAAAGTGCTTAAAAATATTTTTTGAGTGCTGAAAGGGTGTTCCTCTTGATTTTAACATTTCATCATATGAAGATTCGCCAATTGATTCATCATTTCCATCTACATCTTCCTCACAATTTATGGCTGTATTGTTTTTATTTTTCGAACCGTCCAAAATATCCGATTTAGTTAATGTTTCGATGGTTTCAGCTTCTAAATCAATAGAAAGAAAATCATTATTAATTTCGTGGTTTTCTCTTAGCTGTACCCACATTTTTTTAAAAGTTTTTCTAAAGGAATATCATCCTCGTCCTCTGCAATTTCCAAATTCTCGGCGTTGACAAAGAATCCAGCTTTAGCAAAACTGTTATGAATGGTACGATCTGTAACGTCATAGTTCCATGCTTTAGAAATTTCTGTTATGCTTTCTCGCAAATTGATCTTTGGCATAGATTGCTTAATTTCAAGTGCAGTGATAACTTTTCGTGCAATTCTTTTGCGGAAGTTTTGAATCACCCCTTGATCCATTGTTTGTAATTTCGTTGTAGTGTTTGGAGGCAAGTAAAAAACTGTAACGTTTTTCAGTTTTTTGTTGACTTCCTTTGGATGGGCAGGGCAATTAGTGAAAATTAAAGCAATTTTGCGATGCTCTGCAATCATAAGTTTGTCCAACTTTTGAATCAATTTTTCACAAATTTCTGACGTCATCCACGATTCTTTTTTGAGTTCATAATCAACCTCCAAAGATTTTGTGCCCTTAAAACACCTTGGAGTTTTGCTTTTTCCTATAATTAAAGGTTTTAATTTTTGATGGCCAGTCATATTTGCACCTAGCATGATGGTTTGCTTTCCTCCAAAGCTTTTTTCATTTTTAAATGTTAAGGTCTTTTGAGGCAAACATTGAAAAAATAAAGCCGTCTCATCAGCATTAAAAATGTTTTTGGGCTTATAATCTTTTAAAATTTTATTAAGGGTCTCTGCAACCCAACTTTCGCAATCTTTATCATTGACGTCATTACTTTCACCAGATATAACTTTTCCTATAATTTCCTGTTTTCTCTTAAACTTGTCAAGCCATCCACTATACTTCCTCGAAATTCATTGTGTCCCATTGGCTTTGCAAATTGCATTGCTTTCTCGGTTATTAAAGGTCCAGAGCTTGGCACATTTTTATCTCTCAGTGCCCGTATCCATTTTAAAACTGCCTCATTCACATCTTCATAGACACAGGTATTTAAATGTTTTAAACAAGGATTCGGTAAATCATTGTTTTCAATCTTATCACGGTTTCTTATTATGGTTGATAAGCTGCTTGAAGGAATACCAAATTTTGAAGCAATATATTTTTTTTCACACCTTTATCCACCTCTTGAAGATTTAAACTTTTTTCTTTAATGGTCAGACACTTACATTTTGCAGCCGCAAGAACAGCAACAAGCAGCAGATCAGCAATCTAAAAACAGGAGGCGACTTCAAGAACAGAGCTCTACTGAGTGAACAACGGGAATTATGAAAGTCTTTCTGAAAGGGAAGTAAACAGTGGGGTTGGGGATAAAGACACCATGAAGCATAGGGCATGTTAATAAGGGACCAGGGACCACACACTTTGATGACCCATTTCCTTTATCTTCTCTGTTCATTTCCTACTCAAGGAATTTGACCCTTCCCCCCTTTTCTAGAGGTGTTGTATTTCCTGTTTGAAATTCAAACAAAAAGGGAAAGGAATTTTACTGCTTTCACTAAAAGTTAAGTGAATGCGAAAGTCAGTTCAAGGTCTTAACAAGTTTATAATGTTCTCAAATATTTTGGGAAATAGGGAAAGTAGATCTATAAAAAAAAAATCGTTAAATGGAAATTTTACTTCGCTATTTGGAAGTTATTTTACGAGGAAATTTCCAAAATGTTCTTGGTGGCACGAAAAAATTTGCAAAATCAAGAAATTCGTAAGATGGAAGTTCGTTAAATAGAAGTCCGACTGTATATATTTGAAGCCCTTCTAAAATCTTAATTTTTACTCATGTTTAGATAAAACTTAAGGAAATTCATTTTGTTCTATACCAACATTGTTTTTCAAAGATATTCTTGATAGCTTTAACGTTCTCAATGTAATCATGTTGCATATTATTAAATATTTTAATATACTATCTCATAACTATATTAATAAAAATAGTTTTGTGTGATTTCTAAACTAGTTGCAAATTACTTTTTGCATAATTGTACTGACTACTGATTAATAGCATGTCTCAAATTAATTTGGTTTTCTTTTTGGCTATTGTAGGTTAGACTGTTATAATTTTAAATCATATTCTATGTTTATTATTATTAATTTTTGTCCTTTTTTTTTTTTTTATTCATTTATAGATTTAGGGTTTGGAGATTTCTCGGATCATTTGGGTGATCAGTGTTTTTTAAGTCAAGAATTTTTGGACTTTAAATTTCTTGATTCTTTTACTGAGATAAGTGATTCAACTATTAATAACACCAGCATGAATTTAGATCTTAAGGGTGATGTGATGGCAGAAAAAGCCATGGACGTTTCTTTATTAAATATGAACACTGCTATTCCTGACAGTGAATTGTCTCATTATTTAAATAATACCACTATTGAAGGTGATCTGATTTTTATGGAAGCTGATATCCTTGGCAAAGAGCTCTCTTACGATTTGGAAACATTTGTTGATGGTGCACAACTTCCGAAGAATGACAGTTCTGAGGTAAGCAACTTTGCTATTTAATTACTCCAAAATATATTTGAATTTCGAAACTAGATAATATCTTAGAGTGATTCATTCCAAAGAAATTGTAATTCTCCTGCATATAGTTTTTGCCAGTGTTGGCAAGGTTTTGGACATAAGGGATTAATTAATGGTTTAAACCATCCTGTCCAAAACCCTTTTTATTCAAATTATGCCTCAATTTTAAAAAAATAAAGGTTAATTCTTAGCAACAAACAGAATGAAAACAAGTTTTTGTTTTATTAATAAAGTTTATTATTTTTAATATTGCATTTATTTATCCTTATACAAAAACATAATTTATCAGTATTAAAAGCATATTTATTCGTATTTAAAGAATAAGGTATTCACTTTTGTTGTTCATTGAATTGTGGAGTTTCAAAAGTTATTATCTTTTCCTATTATATTATATTATTTTCCTTTAATAAATTAAAGCAAATTGTTTTAAAAGTATCAAATATTTATTAATATATGTAATTATTGTGTGCACAATGGTTACACATATAGAAAATTTACTATTTACCAATTTTCAAGGTTTTGTACACTTTAAGACAGTTTTAGTCGGTTAAAGACAGTAAAACTCTATTCAAAACCAGTTTAGGACGTCCAAAACCCCAATTTCTTGCCGACCCTCAGAAATGCATGTACAGTTCCTTTCCGCTCTTTGCTCACTCGTCTTACCTATTCTAAAATTAAAATAACAATAAAAATTTCAAAATAAAATTTTAATTATATGTGTTTGCTTACATTCCAAAAACGCATATCCAAAAAGTGTTATTTCTATTTCATTTCCATTTATTTTCCTTTAGAACTTCAGTTTTAAAATATTTATTACTACCTCAAAATAAGAAACTTTAAAGTTCAAAAAGTAAAAATTCAAATTGCAGAAATTAGCTTTGAAACATTCTTTTGAGGATGAATAAATGATATCCAAAGAAGCAAATGATAGCTTTACATCACTCAAAAAGTGATCATGGACACTGCCGAGTAATGAAATCTCAGTATTAGCTTATATGAATATTTATGTCAAATCTTCTAATTAAAATAATCCAATAATTATTTTTTTAAGTGATGGGATGTAAAAAAATAAAACAGATTTTCTGCTTTTATTCGATACATTGATTAATTACTCTATTCTAGGTTTCTGGATCTGCAGAGGTTTCTTCGACTACAAACTCATTGTTTGATTTGTTGGACGATGATCTACTTCAAGAATCTGGAGGGAGTGAAATCGGAGAAAGTGTTGCTGGAAGGAAATATCTAGAAATGAGAAAGAAGAACAATGTTGCCTCACAAAAATCTAGGAAAATACGCAAGCAGAAAAACTCTAAAATGGCTGAAAGGCTTAAAGTGCTTCAAAAAGAGAACAAAGAGTTGTCATCACTCGCAGAAGAACTAGAAAAAGAAAGAAATACTCTGCAAGAGTTGTTAATGAGTGTTATTGCTAAAAAATCTTGACTGTTTTGTTAATAGCTTTGTATGAGACCCTTCCAAATATTGATCTGGGTTCAAAATAAGAGTAACTGTACTAGTTCTGCACAAGATGTAGTGTTTAATAAAAAACCTCAAATGTAGTGACAGAGAAAAAAGAATCTAAACGTGCTTTTGTGTCATGTAGGCCAAAAGAGAATTTACATATAGTCTGGTGTCTATTCACAACAGTAAATATTACAAAATGAATTTGTTTATATTTAATGCATTCCATTTCTTGTATTTAGTATTTTATTTCTCTTTGATAGTTTTAATAGTTCTCAATAATCTATGTCTAACTAACTGCTATAGTTTAAATAAAATTTATATCATTTAGTGTAATTCAGAATTTTTTTTTTTTTTTTTTTCTATTTTATCAGCAGCTTAAAAGTTAATAAAGCTGAAGAGTAACAAACTAAAAGTTAATAACGTGAAAAATAATCTTCAAATCACTTATTGAGTAATACTCCACTTGTGCTCCTATGAGTGTATCCTATTTTTCTTCTGGTTTTTACTTGCCTAAAATTGTAATTCACAAATCTATATATTTGTGATGATCAAAGATGGATAATGAGTATCCATCTTTGTTTATCTAATAAATCCTAACTGTGTTACATAGAGGATGATTTTAAGTTTCAAAATGCTACGCAAAAGAATTAATGATCAAAATGATATCTAGTTTCAACAGAATATTATTGAAGAAAGGGAAAGTGTATGGATGGGGAAATTTTTTGTTTTTGTTTGCCCTGAGGCCGAAAGGCCAGGCTGTAGGCAAATGATGAGGAATAATACTAGCATTTCCGATATGTTGCTTCTTTGATTTGCAATGTGTAGAGAACATATCTTGTTAGATAAAGTAAAACTAGAAATATCTTTTAAATTTAAGATTATTACTTACTGTCTGATTATTGTTATGATTATTTTTTTATTTATTATAAAGAAAAATAATCAAAGTTGCGTATTTTAGTGTATCAATACAAACAGCCTAATCAATCTCTTCCTGTTGCCTACAAGAGAATAACATGTTGCTGTTAGAAATAAAAATATTTATACAGTCAGGCTTCGATATAAGGTCACCCCCTAGGGACATCGCAAAAGTGACCTTATAAGCGGGGTGACCTTTTTAACCCATTCATTAGCAATTTGTAACTAAGCATGTAAATAGTACACATGATTATTAAAAATGGAACGAAACTAACGAAAAATAAATTTTCTATGTCAATAAATTAAATTTAAGTTAACAAATTAAGTATTTAAAACGAAACATTTTAAACGAATTAAAGAAAGTTAGATTGTTAAAAAAATTTTTTTATTTAAAATAAAGCTGTTTACTAATTTCCTCAAAGTGTACATACATACATTACATCTTACCTTATTTAAAATAATCATTTATGCAGGTCTGTCTCGTTTTTGGTTTCATTTTTCGAACAATGTTTTCTAGATTTTGTAACTTGTCAAAATGTTCCTCAGCTCCCTCATGGTAAGTAAAAAAATTTCGTATGACATGTATTGCATTGAAGGCTTCCACTTGGGTTACAACTACAGCCTCGGGATCAATGACACTGTCGCCTTGGATAAAAATGACCTTATAAGCGATAAAGATTTTTGAAAAGTGACCATATATCCGATAATCTATAACAAGGAATTCCTATTCTGTGAGCCGGGACTTTGGAAAAGTGAACTTATATCGAGGTCTGACTGTATAATGAAATTAAGCATTGTGAAAGGCATATTTTAACCCATCTTACTTCAAAATGATCCCTTCCACATGGATCCATGCTGAAGAGCTAAAAATAAAGTTGGTGTGAAAAAGCAAAAACCACTTATAGCGATAATCAGTGACAGTACAGAAAACAGAACTGAAAGTGTCCTTTTTTGAAAAAAATATGACCTGCACCACACAGTGACTTTTGTAAAATGTAGTAGTATTGGTAGATTTGCAAGTGTATTTTCTGTGGCCGTAGTTATACGGCAATTCTGTGTATTTGCATATCTTTTCAGATGGAAATTGCCTTCTTCATATGTCCGCAAAATGTTTCCCAGCATTCATTATCCACTCCCATGCAAGCTAAAAGTTAAAACACGAAACTCTTGCTGGCAGGTCAACAAGGAAGCAACTCTACTCAGGGTTTATTTTCTATGGATTTTAATCCAAAGCGTTTCACATAATTTTATGCCCCATGCTCACAAGCATGTCCATGGGCAATTATGCACTGCTGTGTTCACTTCAATTGGCATTGAACAGTATGCTCGTGGCATCGTCCAGCCCAGGCGCAAGATCCATTTCGCCTCTCATCACACACTTTTGTCGTCTTGTGCCTGAGGTCGGATGGACATACCCTCGCCAACGACTACCTTTACCATGCCGTCGACGGACCCATGAGCCCCCAACTCTTGCTGTTTGAGATGCGAATCGGCTTCTTGGTGAGTACAGACGTCATCACGAAATGGTCCATCGAGCTGCTGGAGAGGCTGCCCCCCCGCGAAAGAACTAAAGCCACAAAACCCTTGGGCAGGTGCGTCTACTGTTCAAACGGAAATTGTCATCGATGGATAGCCGTCCTGTCCATCATCCTTTGTCAAGGATATTTAAAAGTTTATAAATAATTTCGTCACTCGATCAATAAAATCAAGTTTCATGAGCCCATGTTTTTTTTTTATTGTAAAGCGATTTTTTTATTTTGAAATCGCAAGGTTTTTCTCATCCTTTTTTCCACAAAAAGGATGGGTAAAAAATGGGGGGTAACAACATGGGTCGTGCCAAGCTTGGGCATGCGATCCTGTGACCGTCTGTACAATCCATCTGTTGACTAAAATGTCGAGTGGAAACGTGTATGTCCAACCTTTTCGCACACTGTTGAAACGAGCCTCTCAAACAAGAGTCGTGAATCGCGTGGCGTGGTTTGATAACTCCATGCGATGCAGTCACTCGAAAAAAATATCAAAGCACCGTGACTTTTGCAAAAAAACGACCCTGAGAGTGGCATCCTTGGAGGCAGTGCAAATGATTAAATCTATTTTTTTTTAAAAATGTTTTTTTAAATTTTTTTTTTACAAGTTTCAAGCTCGAGTTCCAACCCATGGACCAGGACTCTCCATTCAATTCATCTCGCAAGCCCCCAGGATCTCAAAGCCGCGCCATTTCAACAATTTTTCAAATGATCCACAACCAAAACACATGGCTCAAAAAGTTCTAAATCCCTTTGGATTAATGTCACGATTTCAAAGCCAGACTCTTGAGATTTTGTCCACGCTTTCAAAAAAGTTCACACACAAATTGGGAGTGGGAGACCAGTCGAACGCATCGAATCGATTTTTCAGTGGACAGCGAAATCCTTCGAAAGTTTTTGACGTCCCATGGGTGTGAGAGAACATCTCCGTGGGTTTCGTGGCGGTTGAGCTGCTGCCTCATCCGTGGAGAAAGCATTGCTTCGACGTGCATTTGGATGGATGGGCTTTGGAACAGGATTGTGTTCAATTTTGTAAAATGTTTTTTTATGAAAAAATTACTAAAATCCATGGGGTTGGGGTTTTTCGATTTTTTACATTTCATCTTTTAACATGATATTACACGTGTTTGATGGGATATTTTATATATATTTTATAAAAAAATTATGTTGAAAGAGAGGGAAAATAATATGGAGAATAATTCTATTATTAGATGAGCATGGAATTGTGTAAACTAAACAACACTAATCCAAGAATAGAAAAACTTTTTTTCGCTCGTTCGGAGATTTTGGGTCGAGCCAAACTTTTGACGAGTCGAAATTTGATTTTTTTTTTTTAACGCAACTTTTTGGTAGTCATTGTCATTTGCAATCGTTGTCATTTGGCCGCACCCACTTCCGGTCAAGTTTTTTTTACAGCTGGGCGTTTGAGCCAAGTCTCGACGCACTCTCAACTCATCATCAGAATGTCCTTGGGCCAATGAGCTTTGAACCCATTTCATATCGCAAACCCCCAGCCCCAGGATTTTAGAGCCAGACCATTTCAAAAGTTTTCAAATGATCCACGCCACGCAATCACCCCACCACTGAGTCATCTCAAAGATTTCAAAGCCCTGGGCTGTTGTCCCTTTTTCAAATGATTCACGCAACGCAATGCCATAGAGTCGCCCTGGGATTCAGTTCACGCTTTCAAATGTTTGTGCTACTCCTCACTCAGAGTTTGGGAAGCCCTCGAACGATTACAGTGGAACCCCGTCCTCGGAATGTTTCGAAAGTGTTGACACTCTGTGGATTTGATCTTGAGGGGGTTGGTTCCCTGGGTTGGGTGATGTTGTCACATCCTCTGGATCCGGTGATTATGTTTTTTTCGATCGGATGTCCTGACACATGACATCCTGAAAGTGTATCTGGTGAATGTGTTTTTCACGCGACTTCTTGGAAACGCATCCGGTGATTATGATCTAATGTATTGTCGCGTAAGATCCTAAAAGTGCATCGGGCGGATGTTTTTCGCACGACTTTTTGGAAACGCATCTCAAAAGGGTTTCATTCGATCGGATGTTTTGTCACATGATATCCTGTAAGTGCATCTGGTGATCATTTTCAGACCTCGTAGTGTTTTCTAGACGATTCCCTTGCGTCATGACGACTTGAACTTGAGCACCCTCTGATTGTCTATAAGAAAGCTCGCACGCCGAGGAGCCGTTATATTTTTTGACATAGAGTCAATTCGAGATGGCAAACCATTATATTGTGAGTAATCTCCTTCCCTTGGCACCGGGTCAGGTGTCTCCGACCGATACTCTTCCCGTGCAGGTGTTGTTGGTGGTAAGATAGCAAAATTAAATTTGCGTGATCCCATTTTGTCAAGAGTACTAAATTGGGTTTTGAAGGATGGCCAAATGAAAAACCGGATAAAAAATTTCAGACTTCTTTCTCGAAACGTAACGAACTTTCTACCCATCGAAATTGCTTGTTATGGGGTAATAGAGTAGCTATTCCAGTGTGGATATATCCTTGTACTGTATCCAGTACTTATTCTGTATCCTTGTACTTGTACTGTACTGTATCCAGTATGGATCCCATCCTTGTCGCGACGTGTTGAATTGTGAGGTATTCTTGGTGTTGTATTCCAAGTAAGAACATAATAACTTAAAATATATATTTAATAAACCAACAAAACATAACAAATAACCTGCTAACAGCACGTAACAAAGATTAGCGAATGAGCATCTATTAGTAACGTGTTAATATACTCTCTGGAAAGGTAAGGCAGCGCCGCTGTTCAGAAACTACAGGCTGTCGTCATTGAATCGTAGTAATAACGAAAAGTGACGTTGGCTGTCATCATAACAAAACCTCACCCCGTCATTTTCACGGGAGCAAGAAGGAAGGGGTTTAAAAACACCTGTCTGTCTGATCGAATTTCTGAATCACCTTCTCAAGACTCACAACAGTCGTCGGGCCAACGCCTTTTCACTTGCTCTTAAGTGTTCAGAACTTCTGAAGAGCTACTGATGCACAGTAATTGTTCTTGTTAAAAAGCTTTACAAGTAAAACGCGATCATTCATTTTGTCAGTCCTAGTAATAATTTCTGATGCAAAATAAAATATATCCGTACACCCGGCGTTTTTATAACTGTAATGAATCGTGCATATGATGATTACCGCACCATGTATTGCTGTTTTTTTTTTTTTTTTTTTTTTTTTTTTTTTTTTTTTTTAATGGTGTTTTCTTCCGTTCAAATTTGATGTTCAGTCTAACTAGTAGTTCTCTTTTTTTATTGCATTCTGAAACTTGAATTAAATTCACCCGTATTTTATGTTTATTCCTCTTAAAGTAGTTTAGTATAGGGACACACTTGATAATAAAAATGTTAAATTAAAGAAATATATATATTTGTTAAGTTTATGGCCATTGGCACTTTGAAAAGTTATAGGTAGTTTATTAGTGGATTTGATTTACAATAAAAAAAAATAAAATAAAGATTTTAGGTAGTGATTTTATTATTTGGAAAAAAAATACCTATTACATAAAAAATAAGTTTTAGCTGAATATACAAAGATGAATATTTTGAAGAGAGAAGAAAAAATAAAAGCATCTGCAGGGTGCAAAATGGCATTCATAATAAAATGAAAATAATTTTTTGTTATTAATACAAAGCCTTGTCTGTCTTTCAAAGTATAACTTTTTATAATTAGCACATCAGACTATTGTTACTTATAATCCATGATACATCTGCACTGTGTTTAACGGTTGATTTTGTATGCTATTGTTTCATGGATGAAAGCAGTTAACAGATACTGGCTTTAACATGGACGTCCTTGTTGGGGGAGGGACAATGATTATATGTCCCCATCAATATTTCAGACCAGTAAAGAAAAATTTTTAGGAATTATTATCTATTTAAATTTTTGGAAGTTAAAACCAAGAGAGAGATTTAAAAAAAACTATTTTTGCAGGCATTTAACAATTTAAAAAAATTGTTTTCCTTATTTGTGAAAATTAAAAAACTATTGTGACTATAATATAATTTTATCCTCCTCGAAAATTGGGCCCCTGCGTCACCCAAATCAGAATCAGAGTTCATGCTGAGGAGGTTCAATGTGATATGCATAAACCACATCCTCAGTGATCATGTACGGCGAAAAAAAATTACCCTGAATAACAATCTTTTTAATGATCGGATTTTCAGGAACTAAGTGTCAATCTTAATGGTTTCTCTGGGGGTGACTTCAAATATGCTAATTAATTAGCGCTAACTATTAATTAAGTTATGAAATCAGACACAAAAAAGCTCTTTCTCTGAAACATATATTTATTTTACATATTTGGATTCCTGACCCTCGAAATAGGGGAATAGTAGACAAAATTTCAAACAGATTGAATCGTAAATTGGGAGGGCTTATAATTTGTATATAACTATTTTACCATAGTTCCCTCCAAAAAAAGCCAAGTAAAGTCACCGCCTTAAATGAATATTTTAACTTAACCCATATAGACTACTTCAAGAGAGGAATACCTGATTTTACTCTGTTGTTAAGCTACTAAGTTCAGACAATAAAAAATTAAAATAATGTTTTGTGATTGCTCGGAGAGGTTTATTTGTTATGGGAAAATATCTCGAAGTATTTAGGTGATAGACAATTTTTCAGTTGATTGCTGACCAAAAACCAAAGATTTTTTTTATATTTTTAATCACCTTTTGCCGGAAAATTTAAATCAATTTAAAAATTATTTATGATTTTTTAAGCTTTCAAAATTTGAATAAACTATGTACAAAATTTTAGGGTTAATCGTTTTTACAGCTTTGATCAAGTCTTTTAGGCAAGAAAGTTTAAAGAAACAAAACAAAAATTGCTTGAAAAAAATTTAGTTTGTATAGTAATTCTAATGCACACCCTTATGAAAAAATTTAGGTATAAATGAGGTATAAACGAGGTATATTTTAAAGGTATAAAGGAGGTTGTTATTTAAATACGTCGCTAGGCTGAAAAAGGTGCAAATGAATACATCAAAATCATCCTCAAATATACCTTAAATATACCTCCAGAGGTATATATGTTTCAACCTCAGGTATCTAATTTTATGCTTGCAGAGGTATATATTTATCAACCTGTGGTGTGTTGTTTTACACTTCCGGTTATTATAAATCAACCTCAAGTGTATTTTGTTCTACCTCAGGTAATTATTTTTCAACCTCAGGTATCTAATTTTATACTTGTAGAGGCATATAATTTTCATCCTAAGTTATGCAATTTTACACTTCTGGTTGTTACAAATAAACCTGAAATGTATTTTCAACACTTGGAAAGGTTTTTTTTTATTAACGTCATGTGTTTCGTAACCTCAAGTATATATTTTTGTTTTTTTAGAAGCATTAATTTATCAACTCGTAAATACCTCACTCTCGTTAGTTGCAATAAGGTAAGTTTTTTTATACCTCATAAATACCTTTTTTGTTACAAGTGTAAGAAAAACAACCTCGTATACCTTAGAAATCACCTCATCAATCTGGTTGATATGAAGGGAATTTAAAACAACCTCAAAATAAGCTTAGGTATAAATAAAATGACTTCATACACCTCAATAAATACCTCACTCTCTTTAGTTGAAAAAAGGTATATTTTTTTATACCTCACTGTCGTTAGTTGAAATAAGGTTAATTTTTTTATACCTCATAAATACCTCTTTTGTTACAAGTGTAAGAAAAAAAACCTGGTGTACCTTAGAAACTACCTTATCAGTCTGGTTGATTTAAAGTGAATTTTAAACAACCTCAAAATGAGCTTAGGTATAAATAAAATGACTTCATACACCTTAATAAATACCTTACTCTCTTTAGTTGACATAAGGTAAGTTTTTTTATACTTCATAAATACCTATTTTGTTATAAGTATCAGAAAATCAACCTGGTATACCTTGAAAATCACCTCATCAACCTGGTTGATTTGAAGTGAATTTTAAACAACCTCAAAATAAGCTGAAGTGTATATAAAACAACCTCGTACACCTTAATTACAACCTTAACGAGGTACAATTTTTATTGCTGTTTTCGCAGCAACCTTAAATATACCCCAAATATACCTCAAAACAACCTCGATACCTCAAATCAACTTATATTACCTTAAATTACCAACTTAAAATCAACTTATTTTACCAACAATATACCTTAAATTTTCGTAAGAGCATTCATATACTAATTTACGATTTTCTATAACTGAAGGAATTGCTGAATGTTAAGTGGCATTTTAAAAACAATGAATTATGCTATCTCTAAGAATAATATATTGAAATAATATGTTGCATATTGGATATCAATCATTGTTTAAAAAATCGTTTCACTCTGCCAAATATTTAGGTTACATGGTCTTCTTTGGATAAAGGTGATTTGCAAATAGCATCCTGATGTTTCAATACATTCTGAAACTGATTATCGCAAATTCACCATAAAATGTTGCACAACATGTTCTTCTATTACGAGAAGCTACATTTATCACAAAATAACACTACTATGATTTCTTAATTAAAAAAATCATTGAGTCATTGAATATGATATCATTCATTGATCAAATATGATACATTGTTTAGAAAATCGCTTCACTCTGCCAGATATTTATTTCTTTTGATAAAACTGATTTGCAAATAACATCCGGATGCTTCGATACATTTTGAAACTGATTGCCGCAAATTCACCATAAAATGTTACACATGTTCTTTAATTACGAAAAGCTACATTTATCACCAAACAACGCTACTATGTTTTCTTACATATATCTGATACGATTCTCTCCTTTAAAAACAAAGTTCGTAAGGTTTATAAGATAGTGAAATGGTGGCACAAAAATTTAAAAGATAAAATATTCAGTTTCATTAACTCAAAATATCTGGTCTCAAAATTTTAAAGTTAAAGATAACGTCATAGTTACAATATTGATGCTACAGTACTCTTACTTTTTTAAGATCACACGAATCCTGTCAAAATATTAAAATGGATATGTTTACTTTTACGAGCATGAATTCCTTATCAAAATAATGATCAAGACTCAAATTTAAAATAGTATAATTGATGATAAAATCTTCATTGGCTTCAAAAAATACGAAGAGTAGATAAAAGTCGACATGTTTCGAGCGTTCAAAAATGGGCGCCCGTTCTCAAGACTCGACAGGTGTGAATGATTTGTGACGTTAATTATTGGACGCTCAAAACATGTCTAATTTTATAATCGTCTGTTTTTTTAAATCAATGAAGGTTTTATCTTATCGACTCAGTTTCTTGGAATTATTCATTTAGTAACACAGTTTATTAAATTACTTCACGCGATATTAAAATAAGTTTTACAAAGATGAAAACATACTTTCTTAGATTGAAAAAATAAAGAAAATAATAATTTGTCACTACATTCTAAGAAAATTAATGCAGTACAATTTATTTATTTACTCCTAGCCTTAATACCATTTTTTAAGGACATAAAAAAAATCCATTTACAATTGAAATTTCGAATGTGAAAACCGAATGTCCCCAAGCAACAGGAATCAAAATTAAATAAATGCATAGAGCTGCATAATAGCTGTATTGGATCTTTAGGCTAAACAATGTTATCTAGTCACATAATATGTTACAAATTTATGCTTTCAAAACAAAATCTCCTAAAACGCAAACGATATAAATATCATTAAATAATTTTGGACGAAAATCGTTAGCTCTCTCTGAGAGTTGCATGCGAACGATACATTATTTCGTTTCCTCAAACTTTATTTCGATTCAGATTAAATATACTAGCACATATTTTTAAAGGTTGAAATTAAGTAATTTTTGCTCATGGTGTTTAGCTTTTTATTTATCTGTTTATCTTTATGGCGTTTAGATTACAATTTTATAAAACCCTAGTTTAGATAGTTTTTATAATAGAATTAGCAGATTTACATTATATAAAAAAAAAGTGGAGTTAATGTAAGTAATACTTTAAATAAATTGAACATACGATTCACTACAAAATGAAGAAAATTTTGATCGCCCTACGGCGATCACAGGTTACCCATTGCCAAAATAGTAGTTGTCTAATTTATTATTATTATTTTGGGGGGGGGGGAAGAAACTTTATTGTGTTTTCATCTTGGACATCTTTAACTGTTAATCCTGATCTGCTCGGTACACAATTTCGTAGACATATTTAAATGCAGCTCAGACACATTCTGTGTAAATTCTTTTGATGACTGGACTGAATAGACATTGAACAGCCAATTGAGATCAATATAAACATTTTCAGATTGGTGCAATGGTGTAAGAGCTGCATCATACACCCGTTTCGGATCCACAAGTTCATACATGAAATATGATTTGAAAGCTGGACTTTTTTTCAATTTCACATGAATCGCGATTTAATCATTTACATTGCGGGGAAGACAGTCTACGGTCTTGTGCAAGTTATTGAATACGTTGACAGTGAATCCTTTTATCTCTAAACTGGTGATCAACACCCAGTTCTCATATTTGCATGAAATGAGTTCGCCATTCGCTCTTCGGTAGGGTTCAATTCTCTCAACCACTTTGGTACTTTTGTCAGGGATGGGCTTCCTTTTTGCGAACAAATCCTTCCGTTTTTGTGTAACGCTTAAGGTATTCCCGTCTACGCTCTTTGGCTTTGGACTTCATTTGCATTCCACAACCTCATCGAAGCGCCACAAAAAATCAAGCTAAAGATGAATGGGAAAAGGGCCGTAAGCGGCCTCACGTGCCCAAATGTTTTATACAGTTTAAGCTCTTTGGATTTGGCCTTGGCATCGTTTTTTCCCCCCTTGCTTCAACTCTAACTTTTGGGACCGTGTCAGTCAGTTTGGACCCTCCTTATTTAAGATATTCACCTGAATTAGTATTGAAATTATCCAATTTGAACTGTAGGTTAGGATTTGTGATTCTTAATTAAAACAATAAAAACAAAATTATCGTTCAAATGATGAAATTCTGTTTTATTCACAACTCAAGAAGTATTTATGAGATCTTTCTGATCCCATATCTCAAAAATAAACTCACCAACTTAACGCATAACAAAGCTAAAAGTGAAAAAAAGAATTCTAAAAAAATTATCAAACAGCAGCGGTTGCCATAGCAACGCATGCGCACTGTTTATTATTACTCTTGATTATTGTAGTTGAAAAGTGAGGTCTCTTTGATGGAACTAACCCGGGTTTGCGTTACATGGAGAGGAAGACCACGAGAACTTCCCATGGTTAGTCTGACGGCAAAGGGACTCTAACCCATGATTCGTCCACTACTGAGGGTATTTCACGTCAGCACTGTGGTTAGTGCAAGCCGGATGTGGAAATCGTATCGACCAGCCAAAGCCGGGATTCGAAACCGGTTCACCTCACTGGAAGGTGAACAATCGATTTTATTTTTACAACCTTATTTTTTTTAAATTATAAAATAATTTGCTTGAAATAAATAATGCAAATGCGATGAAGAAAAATACAAGGGATCTGAACTTCATGTATTTTTTGGTGCTTAAATGAAAAAAATAGTGAAAAAGTTTATATAGATCAAAATGAATGAAGACGACAGTTACCAGATACTACTTGCAAAATTGTTAGAAAGAATTCCTTTCTAAATATGATTTTAGAAAAAAGCAATAATAGTTTTCGAAAATTGCGTATTTTTTATTGGATTTTTCAAATTAGAAGAATTCTAAATGTGGCATGACTTCGGAATCGTTTTACAAAATTCAATTTTTAGTATTTGCTGTTTAACAAAACAAGGCATTTTCCTAATGACAAATTATGCTAAAATAATATCTTGGGAATTGTGGTTAAGTTGAAAAGTAATTTTAACAAAATCAAATTTTTGTTAAAATTTGATTTAGCAGCTTTTTTAAAATTAACTGTGTAAGTTTCAACGTCAAAATAAAATTGCGGTTCGATTATTCATTTAAAAACCCGTGCAAACAGTTGTGGTTTTCTGGGTTGCACTAATATGTTTATTTACTTTTCACAACCCAAATAAATAATCAATAAATTAAATTAATTAATAATTCGTTTGTTCAATCTTACAAAAAAAGGGGGCACTTATTTACTGCGATCAGTCAAATGTTTTCCACTGCAAAATTTTGACATAGAAAATATTCTTAAATTTTGATCAGCTAGCTTGCTATAGTTCAGAGATTTAAAAAGAAAAAAAAAATTGCAATTACAACGAGTGTCAATTTAAAGAAAAACTTTAAGTAAACTTTACGGAAAAAAATCTACGTGGTAGCATAAAGAAAGAATAAAAAATATAATAAAATAATTAGTTGAATAATTCTGTGAATCACACGTGGCCAGGTATTTAAAAATATAATTTCAAAATTTGGACGTCATAAGATACTGAGATATTTTAAGACGCTCAAAAATTTTGACTACGTATTCAACAGCTTTTTATGTTCGGTATCTTTATACTCCTTGTAATAACTTATAAAATATCAACACTGTTTTAGATAATCTATGTTGAAATTACAAGAAACAATAATTTATCTTCATTTTTCGAAAAAATAGTATGCTTAGTAAATAGTCAGCTGTTTTGCATCGAATAATTTTAAACAGCAGATTGTTTTTAATTTCTTAACATGGTTTTGTTCTCAGCTAGCAGGCAATAATAAAGTTTTCCTTTAATTAAAACTTGACAATAATTAAAAAAAGAATTAATTTAGGAAAGAATTTAATTTAGTAAAGCCTAAATTAAAGTACTAAAAAAATTTATTAGTTTATTAATGATAAAATAATATACGTGGTAGCGTAAAGAATAAGATTTTTAAAAATGAAATTTAAATAGTTGGTGAAATAATTCTGCAAAACAAGCGCGGACAGGTAATTAAAAAATTTGTTTTAAGATCAAGACGATGTAAAAGATGCTGAGAAATTTTAAGAGGTTTAAAAATTTTGACTGCGTAATCGTATTAATAATTATAAAATATATATTGAGGAAATTGATAAATATATTGTTCCAAATCTATGCATACGAATGTATATTATTGAAATTGTAACAATTATTGAAAAAAACAAACTAAAAAATAAAATATAATTGCATTGATTATAATCACAATCTGATGCATAATCACAATCTATCAGAAGCATGCTTTTAAACAACTCGACATTCGTTGAATGAAATATTTCTATTCAATAAAATGATTCTATTTCTATTCAATAAAATGATTCTACTTCTATTCAATAAAATGATTCTATTTCTATTCAATAAAATGATTCTATTTCTATTCAATAAAATGATTCTATTTCTATTCAATAAAATGATTCTATTTCTATTCAAAAATTTTTTTTACTAAATTACGAATAAATTTTTAGACTACTAAAAAAGAAATATTGTATTTTACATTTAAAAAAAAAAGGTTAGCTATCTGTTATATTAGCTTAAAAATCATTAATAAAATTTTACATTATGCGCGCGTAAGTCTAGTTATTTGTAAGTTAACCACATTTAAATATTAATCGCCCCATTTAAATATTTCTTCATTGCCGGCAAATTATTTTTGTAAAAATAATTAATATTTATTTTTCTCGGATTCTACTAAATAAAAACATTTAAAACTTTAGATTTTTAACAGAAAAATATGTAGATTAATATTGTAGATAAAATTTATACCTAATAACTCAAAAAAAATTTCAACCTCAATTAAATTAAATAATGAAAAATAGTAAATAATTGTTAAAAATTATTTTTTGCATGAAATTATCTTTGGGTAAACGGGTTTTATGAGTGGTAGCAATTTTAATTGTTTAATTAGTTTTAAGCATATGACTAAAAACGCAAAAAGTGAAATTAACATTAAGGGGTCCGAACTTTGGGTCTCTCTCCTGACCAGACTGTGGGAACAATATTTCCCAGATTGCAACCTCAATTTGCGATTGTGATCATCCTCAGTCACAGGCGCGCAATTTTTCTGCCTTTTCCATCATAGTCAAGGTTTGCCAAACCACTTTTTCCAAGGAAGTTTTTTATTTATTTATTTACTTATTTATTTATTTATTTATTTACTTATTTATTTATTTACTTTTTATTTATTTATTTAAATTTACTGTGCTAGATCAGCAGGTCAAAAGAAAAATAATTATAAGTCATTGTCAGAGACTAATAAACAGTTGACGAAAAATTAACATGATGTAACTTCGTTCAATTTATTTTAAATGTGCCTTCAATTCATATGAAAAAGTGAAGTGTCTGTTCTTATTGATTGTCATAAAGAAAGGAGAGACATTGAAATGCGAAGAATATATATATAAAAAATAAAAAAAACCTCTGTTCTTTCTGTGGTCAACAAACTGGCTTTTATTTATTAATTCCATTAGCGTTTTTGCCTCTTTTCCTCGATTTAATAACGATTTGCGACCTCTAATGTTTATTTTATTTTTATCTAGCATTGAAAAACATGTGCAAAGAATAGCCAATACGTAACATCGTGTATTGGTGATCGAAACTGGCTACAGGTGGCGTAGAGCTGGACTCTTTACCTATGGCAGCGCTTAGCATACTTTCACCATTAGCGTGTGGAGAGTCATAGTAGAAGAAAGTACGTTAGATTCTGTCTTGATTTTAAAATAGACTAGAATCTTTTAAGCTAGAAAACTATGTGAAACTGAAAACTACATTAAACATAGTTCTTAAAAAAAGCATTGTAGAAATTTAAAAAAAACATATTCTTAACAATTAAATACCAAAAATATTAAGGAAAGGAAAAATATCGTAGTACATTCCTGTACAACTGAAAAGAGGAGGAGCGGGAAGGCTCAAAGGTACGAAAAGTAGGGTATAGGTGCACAATTAACGCACATGGAAAAGACTCTAAAGAGTCAACCATGGTCATGGACAGTTAAACATTATTTTTTTCTTCATTTCAACAAATTATTTATAAAGTGTGAAAAGAGATCAACGTTACTCTTGAATTATTTAAAACACTTTAATAAACGCTCTTGAAGATATATATTTTTAACTCAGAATTAAAACATTACAATCAGCTGTTGATCACAAGACTTGCACCAAAAATATCTCTGTTTTATATTTTCTTTTTCGGTTTGCGACATATTAGTGGTCTCTTTTGTAGTTCTTTCCATATTTTTTTCATGTCACTCGGCGTGACATGGTGACCTGTGATGACGTCCTTAAAAGCGCAGCCTATCGGTGGCCTTCTCCAGTAAGCAAATCCTCTGACGTTGAAGCGTCTGACATGACTCTCACTCGCACACAAGCCTGTAATAAAAACGTCCTCCATCACGAGAAAGGGTAGAGCCGCACTTGCGTCAAGAAGTTTTGGAAGAACATCGCGACTCATGACGTAACCAGTTCCTGAAAGGTAATCCGGAAAAACGCTTCCGTCGAACTGTCTCTTTGGTACAAACCATTTTGCTGCAGAATTCCTGTTAGGCTTAGCTTTTTTAAATAACACTCCGTACATCACATTAGATTTTACCGGTACTCGAATCAGCATTTTCAATAAATTTGCAACGTTCACATACATATCGTCATCTGTCTTTAAGACATACTGAACGTTTGGACAAAACTGTGATACCCATTGTAAAAGCATCAGTGATTTTAAAGTCAGATTTTGATAGGAATCAATGAAACTCTGCTGTATAATGTCACTGTACTGATAAAATTCTTCTTCGATTTGTTCTTGGAGAACAGTTGTCGAGCCTAATAAAAATGCCAGTCGAACATAACCCGAGTTGTTATTTGCGGCAGCTATTGATCCCCAAGTCGCTCGGATAGCTTGTCTTTGTCTGATGTTGGGAATTGCCGTGCAAACGAGAATGAGGAGTGATAGCTTCGTTTTGTTGTTGGAATGTTTTGAGCATAAATCGTAAGGATTCAGCGTGAAGTTGAAAAAGAGCGGGAAGTTCATTTCTGGCGCCTGTGGAACTTTTTGGCTTTCGTTTACTGGAAGAGAACTTTCCGTAAAAATTTCAGTTTCATTGACTGTAGGATTACTAATGAATGTCATTATTCTGGTTGGTTGAATGTACATGATGCCAACTAGCAGATTTAGACACAGCAGCAACAATAGAGTCGCCAGTCGACGAATGTTCATCTCTCAGTTCCACTGAAAAAAGGAATTCAAACTTACAAAGTGAAATCAAAAAGCAGTTGCACTGAATTTGCTAAAAGAGTTAAAATAATCTGGAGCGACACTATCCAGTCACCAGGGCCTAATTTATCATACGGCCTGAGAGTCCCAGCCCAGGGCCTCTACATGACAGGGGACCCCAAAATGTTTCAAATATTTCGTTTGTGTGTGTTTTTTCTAAGGAATTGTCTATTAGAATTATGAGTTAGCAAAAATTAGTTGAAATTTACTAATCTATCGTAATTTACTTTCTGCTAAGTTGATTTTAATGGTCAAGTACCAAGCTGACAAAAACTAATAAATTTCCCCTTTATGAGTTCACCACTTTCGTAAGCGGGCCATTAAATTGCTGTCCCAGAAGTTACAAGACAGCTTACACAGGTTTCACTGTATCTTTAATAATTGTCAAACAATACAGCTAAATAAGGAAGGTCAAAACTGCGATATCTGTCTAAAAAAAATTATTCAAACTTTTTTTTTACATAAAAAAAATCTATTAGAAACTTTAAAATTGTAAATAAATAGGGTCAAGCTGCTCTACTTACAAATAAATAATTTCTGCAACATAGGCATTACTGTTCGCACATATTTACTAAACACTATTAACTAGAAGGAAAAATGCAACGAAAACTGTGTAAGTTTATGACTTTCTATGCTATCTTATCAATGCGGATGAATAATTGTATTCTTATTTTTAACACGCTTCTAATTTATTACCAATAAAAATGAATGTAATTAAATTTTTTTAAATGTGATAGTACCTCATGTATCTTGAGAAATGAAATTAATTACTAGCCTGACTTAAAATTTGTTGTTTGATCTTGCGTTACTCGGGGCCTTGTGCTTTATGAGTCCGAGATTGCTTGACTCTTTTGTGCTTCTCGGGATTGCTCGCGACGGCGGTCATCAAAACTTTTGCTTATGGGTCCTTGTGAACTGTGTCGCGTAAATTAAACTCCGTACAATTTCTTACTTTAATATAATATTAAACTGATACGCTTAGTTTATTAGCTAAAATTAATATAACATAAAGTTTTCTAATAACTTACAAACTGACTTTAGCAAAAACTCTTGATAGCTTTTCAAAGATCAACAGACAAAGAAGTTTTACCCTTTTATGGTCGCATAATTTTGAAGAAACCGGTCTTAAAAGTGACTCTTTTTTATTGAAGAAAGTGATATAAAGCTAAGTGTATGTACAATATATGTATTCATTTTTAATTTTAGGGTAAATCTCAAATTTACATGCTTGATGAGTGCTGACATCTAGTCTAAAATAAACCAAATATCTCTAAACACATTACAAATAGTACAAGTACTCCCAACTGGTGCAATAATTGTGAAATAAACATGATTTCAGACATAACAAAAAGATTGCTGTAATCTTTTTAGTGCGTTCATTTTAAACACCCCAGCCCAGAAATATCACGAGCGCGAGCAACAAAGAGCGGAACTTTACCCCGTCATTTTGACAGGAGCAGAAAGGAAGGAATTAAGTTAGCTTTTCATATTATTTATTTTACTCAGTGAAATTCTGATGCTTTACATTGCCATCATTATAGTTGGCCAGACAGCCCAATGTGGGCCAATGCCTTCCTTTTTTTTTACCGTCGTTGAACTGTCCACCCAATTTCCGGGTTTACAACTACTAATGTTTAACTACGAAGCCTTGTACTTTTGCACCCAATCCAGGGAGCTCCTGGATCAAGTATTGGGAGAAATTTGCCTTCGTGGAAGACTATTTGACGGAACTAACCCGCATTTGCATTACATGGAGAGGAAGACCACATGAGCCTCCCACGGTTAGTCTGACGGCAAAGGAACTCTAACCCATGATTCGTCTACCACTGGAAATATTTCACGTCAGCACTGTGGTCGGTGCAAGCCGGATGCGGACTTGTATCAACCAGCCATCGCTGGGATTCGAACCCGGTTCACCTCATTGGAAGGCGAACGCTCTATCCCCTGAACCATCACGGCTCAATGCCTTCCTTTGCAGTCCATCACAACCGTGGCCTTTCTCGCTTTCTTGTCCCAGTGGGTCTAAAAAGCAATAACTTTTTTATCGTATTGATATCACTCATTCAAATCATGTGGGCCATCCAATTCACTCTATTTATTTTTATGTATTTAATAATGTCAGTTTGTTTATAAATCTTGTACAGTTCAAAGCTATAGAATTTACCTCCACTTTTGTCATTGTCCAAGCTTCAAAAGCATATGTCAAGACCGGCATGACAAGAGTTTTGTATATTATGAACTTAATTTTTCTAGAAGGGAACACAAATTTAATAAATCTTCTCAGCCCATAGACTATTTGCCAAACAGAGAGACGATTTTCTTTTTTCTTTTTAAATCTTAGGAGGCATTTTGTTATCAATAGTAATAAAATATCCTAAGTAAGGTAAAACTCCTTACTATTTCAAATCTATAAGAATTTATAATAATAGCTCAGAAAACTTTTTTTTTTCTTGTCAGCTTATGAAGAGTTTGCAAAATTTTTCAAAAACACCCAAAGATAAACTTGATTTCTTTCAGCGGTCAACATGCATGATAAACAGGTGGTAAGATTACAAAAGATTTGCTCCCCTTAATTAAATTTCGGTTTTGGATAATAGTCATTAAGTTAGACAGGTGGTCATCTTACAAAGGTGGTCAACTTGACTGGTTTCACTGTATTAAAGAGAAAATGTAAAACTCTAGACAGCTACTGAATATATTTTCGTTTAAAATGCCATTTAACGATTCGATACCGGTACTTCAGGAATGGTATAAAATATTAAGTTGTAAGATTATGTTGAGTTTTTAAGTTTTTGTTCATAAACTTATATGATATACTTATTGCATTTTTTTGTGTCTAACACATATTGCTATACTTGTTTTTAAATAACTCAACCTCTTACTAATTGATAAATATGTTTTGATAAACTATTGGGTGTACAAATAAGTTTCCGCCGTTCATCACAAGATGGCACTACAAGAAAGGTTATGCAGAAATTGACTGGTGTTAAACGTCTTATTGTAAAGTTTGTTCATCTGGTAACAGCCTAAACTTTAAATATTAGTGATTCCGTATTAGCATTACGTAGTTGTTTTCGTCCAAAAATGTCAAATTTTGTGCCAAATAAGCGTGAATTGAGGGAACTTTTGATTTAGTTCGTTAATTTGAAGAAATCTGCAGCTGAGGCGATTGCTTGGAGAAGCATATGTTGAGGATGCTTTAAGTGAGAGAAGTTGTTGTGAGTGGTTTCAGAAGTTTAAAGACGGTGAGTTTGACGTGGAAGACAAAGAGCGTTGAAAAGAAGGCCGGAATTGTACGAACACAAGGAATTGGAGGAATTATTGGACGAAGGTTCGTCCCAAACGCAAAAAGAACTTGCTCTTACATTACAAGTGACTCAGCAAGCAATTTCATATTGTTTAAAATCGTTGGGAATGAACCCAAAACAAGGAAGTTGGGTTACATACAAACTGAAGCCAAGAGACATTGAACGTCGATTTCGTATGAAAATTGCTATTGCTATTTGGAAACACTTTCAATGGGAAATCTTACTCCACCCACCGTATTCACCAGACCTTGTTCCTTCAGATTTTCAACTATTCTGGTCGATGGCGCATGGTGTGTCTGCGCAGAAATTTACTTCATTAGAAGAAACCAAGGAATGGGTTGATTCGTGGATATGCTCGAAAGATAAAAAGTTCTTCCAACGGTGTATCCAAATGCTCTCAGAAAGATGGGAAAAAGTAGTGTTTAATGAAGAATACTTTGAATAACAGATAATGTAAGGATTTTTTACAATAAACTGCTAATTTTTGATAGAAAACGGCGGGAACTTATTTTTACTCCCAATAATGTATCTTAATTTCATAATATAAGGGAACATTTATTTATTTATAGTTGCTACACTATTGTTATTTTCATCGCATAACCTTATTACCACTGACCCGCTAAAATGAGGGGTCGAATGTTTGAGCCCTTAGTATTACTTTGAATTTTTATACAATTTTTTGTAAGTAAAACAAAAAAATTTTGCACGCTAGTTTGAAACTTGATTATGAAAAAGTAATTAAGTAATTTAACTAAAAAAATAATTTAAAAAGAGAAAAAAATCTATTTTATTTAATAATTAAAAATTGTCTATATCTTAAACTTTAATATCTCTGGGGTCATTAATAAAATATCCAATATAAAATTTTATTTTGATTTTTGTATATATATGTTTTTTTTTTTACTTCTACTTGTACAACTATGTATTTCATATATATACATAAAAAGTAAAAGAGCTAAACTATATAATTAAGTGGTTACAACCTACGCCTTTTTTTTTCAATTTCCCTTTCTAATTGGCGTTGAACAATCAATCTACCTCAGCCGTAATATTCGGCATGGTAATTTTGAACCCAACCCAGAAGACAAGGGAAATCCTGGATCAGACATTGGAGTTGAGAACTTTTTAAGGGAACTTACCCTTCTTTATGTTACATAGAGAGAAAAGCACGAAAACCCCTCATGGTTAGTTCGACAATAAGGGCATTCTAATCCATGATCAGCACATCACTGCTAAGTATAAAAATCAGCCTTATTGGAAGATGAACGCTCATCCCTTGAATAATCCTGATTGTGTTCTAAAGTAAGCCGCTTAAATGTTAATTTACTAAACTGCGGCTACTAAAGACGAAACGAGCTCCGGGCTAATTAACCAAAAGAAGTTTTCAGAATCAGATTTATGTATCTCTAAGGATTATATAGTCTCTGAAGAAAAGTCGACTTACGATTTTATAGTCTCTAAAACTGAGTCTGAGTTCATCTATAACACGATATATGTAGAATTGAAAACCGCCGAAAAAAGAATTTCCAGAGAAACTACGTTTCTTAAGTGACTTAAGATATCGTTTTAACTAATTATTGGCGTGTAAGTTATGGTTTGCACTAATTTTAGCATACTAATTTTCGTTTTCACTAATTATTAGTATATTAGTTATTGTCCGCACCTGTAATATTAGCATATTACTAGCTTGAACTTATTATTATTAAGATATCGTTTGCACAAATTATTTGCATATTCTCTTTTAAAATATGAATTAATATTTATTTTACAAATAAAATTCCGCAGGATAACCTAAGGATTTCAAACTAGTACACCGAATTTGCATCGCCCGTTCAGATGATTCACGATGTCGTTATCCATCGTATCATGACAAAATAATAAAGTATTTCCAGACAAAATACGTTATTTTAGGTAACTTAAGACTAATTATTGGCATGTAAATTATAGTTTGCACTAATTATTGGCATATTAATTATCATTTGTACTTATTATTAGCATATTAATTATCGTCAGCAATGCTTATATTAGAATATTAATTATAGTTTGCACTGATTATTAGGATATCGTTTGCACTGATTATTAGGATATCGTTTGCACTAATCATTTGCATATTCTCTTTTAAAATATGAATTAATATTTATTTCACAAATAAAAATGGGCAGGATTACCTAAGGAATTCAAACTATTACACTGACATCACGCGTTCAGATGTCGTCATCCATCGTATTATTACAAAGTAATATGGAATGGAGAGTTACCATGGGATGGTAAGTGAAAAACAAACTAATATACGACCACGGGTCGTCGCGTGACTCTCTAATTGACGGAATTCAAAAATGACTTTTACCTTTTTCTTCCTTTCTGTTTTTTCTTCTACCTTTCCATCCTGCTGAATATTGTAACATCCTCTGCCCATCAGCTGATTAAAATCCAAACACCGTGAAACAAGGACACCATTTGATGATCTAGAGGGAAAAATTCGATACCGTAAATAAATCGATTTCAGATTTCTCCTAAAAATCCCACCCCGAAGGACACTTTAGGGGGTAGAGAAAGAGAGCGCATAAAAACGGAATTGATTTTGGTAAATGGAAGCAAACTGTAGATACGTGAATAAATGTACGTTTCGGAACATGCTCGTAGATACATGCAAGATGCTACTTACGTTTTCAATACTTGGCGTTTTTTTTATTATTTATTTTCCTTTTTTTTTTTTTTTTTTTTTTTTAGAAAGAAAAATATTCATCTATATATATATTTATTTTTTTCTGATATAAGAATGAAGAAGATCTTGCGTTTATTTTAATGACAAGGTGGTATGAACCACTAGCGACCAATCGAAATAAAATTTTATGCAGTGTTATTTAAAGATGTACGTTCGAGATTGTGATGATTTAATTTGAAGCAATTGAGATCATCCATTTATGGTTAGAAAGAATAAATTTCAAGTTTTTCCAATGGCAACACCTATTTTTTTTAAAACTGAAACGCAATCCTCATAACAAACAAATGAATAAATAAATATGCTGTTGGAACAATATTTTTAGTCATACATAATAGTTGTGAAGATAGGCAGAGATGAAGGGAGAAAAAAAGCAGCATATAAATCATTGCGTTTTTCTTCTCATGTTGTTGTCAGAACCTTGTTCAATAGAGATAAATCGCTGACGAACTAAAAACATATGAAACATGTTTTTCTTCATCTCTGCCTAACACCGCTGTTTTTTAAGTTGAAACTGTTGTTTCAATTTCATTTTGTGTTGTTCTTTTCAATGTGGCTTCCTTGAGCTCTAATAGTTTATTACAGTTGTTTTAAATTAAATTACCACAACGTCGAACACGTATCTTTTACTAACACTGAAATTTTATTTGAATTGCCCAAACGAGTCGACTAACAGTGATCACTTTTCAAGACAATTAGTGTATTTTACTTAGTCTTATTAGTTTATGCAAAATAATAGAAATGCAAATTAATCAGCATTAACAAAAAATATTAAAAAGAAATATTTTAAAACTATTAACTTTGTTTGCTATCACAGTATGAAAACTATTTTAATGCTATAAACAACAGTTATAAAACTTAAAACGAGTCTCATAATGAATATTAAAAAGAACTATTTTAAAACTATTAACTGATATTTAGAGTATAAAAACTGTTTTAATGCTGTAAACAACAGTTACAAGACTTAAAACGAATCTCATAATGAATATTAAAAAGAACTATTTTAAAACTATTAACTGATATTTACAGTAAAAAACTGTTTCCATACTGTAAACAACAGTTACAAAATTCAAAATAATAACATCTTTTACAAACACTTATTAATTAATAAAAACTAATTAGAAGTGCGAGTAACATAATTATAACTAATAAAAATAGTTAACATACATACAGCTATTTTAATACAATAATCAACAGTTAAAAAACTAAAAATGAATCTCTTTCACCAAAACTCATTAATTTATGTAAATTAGAAATGCAAATTACGTAATTTACAACAAATATATATCCTTAAAAATGATGATTTTTATACTGTTATAAGAATCAAATTATAAGAACAACAGTTATAAGAATCGAAATGATTCTCTTACACCACGACTTATAAGATTATGCAAAACAAATAGAAATGCAAATAACATAATTAGCACTAATAAATATTGATGAAAATACACATACAACAATTTAAATACTGCAAAATATAGTTTTAAGACTTAAAATGAATATCTTTGTTTTGAAACTGATGATGATTCTTTGTACACAGTATCGAAATAGCTCCGATACTTTAACCATTTTTATTGGCAAAAATTCCTAGAACTGTTTATATAATGTTAAAGTGCTAATTTGTTTTGTTGCTTATTTCAGTAAACACAGTAATCACCTTTTCGAGAAACTCGTCTTTCAAATAACTATTTTCTCGTTTTTGTAGTTTTGTTTTAAAGAGATAGAAAAAAAATAAAAGAAAAAGCTCAAACGCAAAATAATTTTTTTTTTTTTTTAATGAGATGTTGATTTCGTTACATTTAATCGAAAAATTTTCAGATTCTTATATCAAGGGTTTTTATATTAAAATATCATCTTTTTACATAAAGTGTTAAAAGAAAATTTATAAATAATTTAATTATTAATTAACTAATTAATATTATTAGATTTAATTAATTAACAGATTTTTACACTGGTTAAACTACAAACGAAATCTGTTTAGTTTAACTACCTGTTATAGAAATTTTTTCTAGTTTAGTTTATAATTATTTCTTTAATTTTTAAATCACTTTTATAAAAAAAATTTAAAAAATTAGATAAAAAGGTGGTATGTCCATTTTCAGGAAATTCGGAAAATGGCTCCGAAAATTAAGGACGGCCCAGAAATTAAGTGGACTTATTTTAAGAGACATAATTATAATATCACTACGTTTTGTATTGTCAAAGATTACATTTCTTTTAAAATGTTTTTCTACATAAAATTTAAAAGAAAAATATTACAAAATATTTGCAACTTGAGAGCATTAAAGAAACAAAACCTCAATTTAAGGACAATATTTAGCCATATCCATTAGTAGCAAAGCGATAGCTCCCTTCTTTTTATATTTAAAAGTCGTAGTAAAATAATTAAGAAAACTTTTTGGCTTTTTAAAACATAGATTTTTCACATGCTGCTGTTACCAAACACATGTAAATTATTAAAAAGAATAGAGTGTTAATCATTCAGTTTGTTACCGTCGTTGAACAGCCGACACAATTTTAGGTTTACGACTACTAATATTCAACTACGTAGCCTTGTAACTTTGAATCAAATCCAAGAGGACAAGGGAACTCCTGGATCAAGTATTGTGAAAAATTTGCATTCGTGGAAGACTTTTAGAATAACCCGCTTTTGCGTTACATAGAGAGGAAGACCACGAAGACCTCCGGTGGTTAGTCTGATGGCAGGGGACTCTAACCCATGATCTGTCTACCAATGAGGATACTTCTCGTCTGCACTCTGGTCGGTGCAAGCCGGGTGCGGAATTCGTATCGACCAGCCTTGACTGGGATACGAACCAGGCTCACCTCATTGAAAGGCGAACGCTCTATCCCCTGAGCCACCACAACTCTATGTATATTTTGTTGATATTCGTTTTACAATTTTTCTGCCATCACCCTATCTAAGAAGGGGTGAAGTATCCGCTTCGCGAACAGGTGCTTCGTAAATTACCTCATTCTAAGTTTTGAAATCACAAAACATACGTATAAAACAAAATGAACGGTGAATGGTTAAGCCGTTTAAGTTATTATAATTTGACTGAATACACATATCTTGAAAATAACTTAAGACCTTAACTATAGTACGTCAAATATCCCATCACAATAAGTTAATTATTTATTAAAACATCGATGATACAATAAAGCATAATACAGTCGAATACTTCTATGACATCAATGATGATCCACTTATAAAGGGGAATTTATTTGTCTTTTCCCTTATGAAAAAGCAGATCATTAAAATCAACAAGTGAGTACTATACAGTTGTGATCAACTTAGAAGGAGCAACTAGTAACTTAGCCTTGTACAGTGAAACTTGTGTAAGTTGAGCACTTATGGAACAGCAATTTACAGGCCCACTTAGAAAAGTGGTCAATTTATAAAGGATATATAGTATGTTTGTTTTTGTCTGTTTGATTACTGATCATTAAGATCAACACTTAACGATGGGATCAACTTAGGCTTTACTGTGTTATATATATTTCTTTAAATATTGTTTACTTATTTAAAAAACAAAAGGCTCCGGTCTTAACTGTCAAAAATACGAATTGTTTCTCTATTACCGCCCTCACAAACAGAGTTTCCTTACTGATCGACTTAATATATACTTTTATAATTGTTGTCAAAAATACTCATTAGGGGACATAAATCAATATTTAAGCCAGATAAAAGAGAAAAACGTAATCGTACCCGGACAAATCATTATCAAGGAAGACGAAATTGAAAACATCAAAACCCGTTTTATCGATGGAGGAAATTGACACGAGGTGAATGGTTAGTGAAATTAGAAAAACATTTAAATTTCACCAAACTCTTTTGTGCCTTCAATCCCGCTTTATTCAACAGTGATTTGATTATATATCTATATATATATATATATATATATATATATATATATATATATATATATATATATATATATATATAAGCTAAAAAATTTAGAAAAAATGGAGGGGAAAAAGTATTAAAAATCCGGAAAACAAAATAAAGAAAGGATATAATCTCTTCATCAGCTCACACGATTATATCCGCAAACAAGAGTGCTTTCTAATATTGTATCAATATAGCTAAAGCAAAATATCAGTTTCCCTCCATTTTTTCTCAATTTTTTTGGCTTATTTTATGAGTTCTATATACTTGCAGCTTATGCGCAGTTAATATAACTTATTAATTTTCTTCGTTTTTCTCTTTTTTTCTCTTTGTTTTTTGTTTTTTTGTGCTATATATATATATATATATATATATATATATATATATAATGTCTCATACGAGTCTTTCTATATTAAATTATTAGCTTAAATCGTTCAGTAAATCTTTCTTTCCCAAAGAGCCAATAAAAGTCAAGGTGCTAATTAAAATATTATTTTCTGAAGTTAATGGGTAATTCTTAGAAAAATAAGTATTAAGAAAAATCCCGAAAATTCCCAATGATCTGAATGGCGTCATATTAAAACCTCGAAAATGCGTGACTTTTTCATATTTTCATGGCTAAATGAATCTGTGCCAAATCCCAATATTTCTGCTATGGGGATCCATCGTTGTCATCCATGAAAATATCCAACTTAAACTTTTAAATAAGCTTTATATAAATTAATAAGATGCCTATTTATTTAAATGAGCCAAAGTTTCTTGGATTATCTAGCCTTTGAAGGCATACTTATTAAATCATTAAAAATATTGCACTTTATTTATTCATTTTTTTTATATTTCTGCATAGTATTATAAAAGTTGGAAAAAAACTTCCTCGTTTAACAGGGATATGCGTGAAATTTAATGATTTACAGCAAAATTGTCTAATAGGAATTTTAATACTCATCGTCTAAAGTGGACCAATGTTACGAAATAGTGACCAGGGATCATATCCCCCCCCCCAACTTTTTTATAAAATTTAAATAGAAACGCGCTTTTTTTCTAAGTTACTTTTTTAGAAGAAAAAAAAAATCATACAAAAATGAAAGTCAAATAATACGTTTTTTGGTATTTATATTCATATCTGAAACATGTTGACACCATCAATGATTTACGACACAAATTAATTCAAACAAAATTAAATTATAAATTTTAAACATTGATAATCTTTCCAAAAAAAAGGTAGTTCATTACATCATTTCTATCTCAAAATTTATTTATTTTTGCTCAAAATTACAATAATTATAGAAATTATTAAAAGTCATAATAACCCAAACAGATTCATTACTTTTCTATTCATAAAAATTACATTTTTATATTTAAATTGTTTTCCTCTAATTATCTGAAATGCGAGATTTAAAAGAGTATTCATTTGAATCTAAGAGAATAAATTCAAACCAGATCTTATTTCGAAAACCATTAAGAACTAAAACAAATTCACAGCATTTTTATTAATAAAAATTAAATTTAAATTATTTTGAGTTTTTCTTTAATTTTCTGAAGTGTTTACGTGAGCATCGTTTTGAAATTTAACGAATAAATTCAGACCCGAAAAATAAAATTTAAAAAAAAAGTGACAACGCTTTGCTTCTTAACCTTTAACAGATACTTGTAAAATTAAGTGATAGTAATTGGCAACTGAATGTGGACATTTGAAATCAGCATGCTCTAAAAGGATAAATGAAAAGGATAAAATGCGTGACAAAATATAAACAACAACACTCACCAAATTCCAAGATGAGAAGATAGTCTGGCTGGGAGATGAGGTAAAGCGTGGAGAAGGCGTTTCCCAGTTCCGGGGGATCAAATGTTATCGCCATTTGGCGACATTAACGCAATCTTGTTTATTGGTTTTCTGTTGAGAGGTTATTAATTACACTTTTCTTACGTACGGCTACTAAGAAACGGCTGCTAAGAGTTTAAATTGGAACAAAGTTTCATAGAATAACTATATATATTTTTAGAAATCAAAACAATATAGTTATATAGGGTTACTTGTATAAGTACACGAAAAGAAAGTTATAAAATATAGCTAATCAAATAAAAAAAGAAAAAAAATTTCAATTCAAAACATGCCATTAGTTTCGGATGAAATTTGAACACTGTCGAGCAAATTAAATTAACATCATACTTAAACTTCTTGACAAAAAGAAAAAGTGTCAATGAAAATAATTAAACCAAGTTGAAAAAATTAAAATTAAAAAAATTTTAAAATGACTACTATAAATAACTGCTAAATAGAATTATTAAATATTATTAGTACTTAAATTCAATTTGGTTAAAATAGTTGCGCCCGAATTGAGGGGCGAATTGACGGTCCTTTGCCCTGCGCATATGAAGGGTACAATTGAAACTAACTACTGAAAAACAATCTTTACGTCAGCTTTTTCAATAAGGTGTATTTAATGTAAATTTTGTCTTTTGATATTAAATTGTAAAATTTACTCTTTATTTGTAGGAACTTAAATTTAGTACATAATGATCTCTAAAAATTTCAAAATTAGTTTAAAGTATTACAACGCAGTTTAGAATTATATTAAAATTAATTTTTAAACCGAACTATGTTCCGCATAAAACAAACGAAATGCAGCGTCTTATTTTCTTATTAATATTATTATTGTTTCGATAAAATCTAAGAAAATGTTTGGAGAGTTTTCTTCAATTGCTTTAGAAAAGAGCCGCTGTGGTTTATTTTATTTTATAACCGTCGTTGAACAGTCGATCCAATCTTTGGGTTTACGACTACTAATGTTCAATTCCGTCGTCTTGTAATTTTGAACCCAATCCAGAAGGCTCCTGGATCAAGTATTGGGAGAAATTTGCATTCGCGGAGGTCTTTTTGATGGAACTAACCCGCATTTGCGTTACATGGAGAGGAAAGCCTCACTCGGTTAGCCTGACGACAAGGCGACTATAACCCATGATCCGTCTACCACTGAGTCTATTTTACGTCAGCACTGTGGCCGGTGCAAGCCGGATGCGTAATTCGTATCGACCAGTCAGCGCCGGGATTCGAACCCGTTTCACCTTACTGAAAGACGAACGCTCTATCCCCTGAACCATCACGGCTCCCACGGTGGCTTATAGGATTAAGAGCTAGCTTCCGAATGAGGTAATCCAGGTTGGAATCCCTGCGATGGCTGGTCAGTTCGATTTCGCTCACAGCGCGCCCCAATCACAATGCTGACGTAAAATATCCTCATGGGTTAAAATCTCGCATGGTCCGTCGGGCAAACGATGGAAAGTCATCGAGGTTTTCTTCTCCATTTAACGCAGATGTCAAAAAGTTCCCCGTGAAGGCTAGTTTGTTCCAAGGTTTAACAGAGAAGTTTTCTTGTCGTTTGTGTTGCTCTATATTTATGAATAAATATAAATTTACTTAACGTGCAAACAATATGAGTCTCCAACCTGTACGGAAAGTCGACTTTTAGGCAAATGTCACTTAAATTTAATGCTAAGTATTATTTTATAGAATTTAGTTCACGGCTAGTTTTATTTTGGACAGAGTTGTATACAATAAAAGCATATCAAATTTCATTTTATAACAAAATTTAAAACGATAATTTAGTTAGTATGTATTTATAAGGAAATAATTTCCGCAATTTTCTAATATATATTACAAAACTCTTATGATGGTGTAGCAGCTTTATATTGTTTTCGGTGCGTTTTCATCGGTCGGAAACAGGGTTGGACTGGGAGTTAGGGGCACAGGGGAATTCGGGGCCCCTGGAAAGAATGAAATGTACTTAATTTTTTAGAAATGCTAATAAAGTGGTATCGATTTCACTTAGTAACTTGATTTGCAAAATTTAAAAGAAATTTTAACCATTCTTTAATGAGCTCAATATTTTATATTTAATTTTAAAACACTTACTTTTTATTCAACACAGTTTATTTTAGAACTTATTGTAAAAAAAAAAAAAAAAAATTGTTTTGTTGTTAGACCTTAATTTAATTATTATCACTAAAATATATGACAGGAAACTATTTTGTTCTGTTTCTAAAAATGCATTTTATTTTTTTTTCTTAACTGTCAAAGCAGTTACAAACATTGTTTAAACTAGTGCACCCCCCCCCCCAAAAAAAAAAAATTAACACGTTCTGTTTTTACTCAATCAATATTTAAATTAACAAAAAATGTTTGCTTTAAATTTTCGTCACAGAGGGTGCATTTCAACTTTTAAGAATTCATACATGAAAAAAAAATTTCTTTTAAAGTATAGACAATAAAACCAATGATCTTTCGAATCAGCAAAAAATATTGAAATGCCCACATTGTGAGGAGTTTTCGGTGTTGTCGTAGACCATTAAGGCAAGGGGTGCGATTGTCTTGTTTTCAAGTGGCGCCATCTAGGGCCAAAAATGTAACTTTTTCCGCACCCATACACCACACCCGTTTAAAGAGCGGATACATTCATTCATTCATCCACAGATCGTAATTTTGAATTCAGAGAACGATCAATCTCCAATTCAGTAGCCCAGGGGTATAATTTGTTATAGGAATATGGACGGCTTTATGACCCGACAGATTTAACGTGCACCAGTCACTATTTACTACAAGGGGAGTCTTCGGCCAGCTGGATTCGAACTCCCTTTCTCACGAACGTGAATCTAGCGCCCTGCCAACCAGGCTATCCCCGCACCACATTGTCATGAATGTCATGAGATATTACCTTTTATATAAATACTGTTCTTTAAGTAACTAATTTAAAATCAGTTTATTTAGCTCAACTTATTTCGAGATGTTTCGAGCAATTCACGAAACACATTTCTAAAGGTATAGATGAAAACAGCTCAACTCAACTCAAATACAATTTTTTGCTGCTCAGGAGTCATGACCATTACGTCTATAAGTCCAGGAAAAAGAAGATAAATCTGTGGAACGAAAAGAATGTTGAGATCCCAAACATATTCCATACAAATCGTCTTAAAAATAAATGCCCCCTCATCCCCTCTGGGCACTATACGTGACAAAATTTACTAATAGTTGCAAAACATTGTGCTTTTTCCATTCAAATTAGACCTAAACATTCTTGAAATTTGATCTGATCATTTAAGCAATTTCCTACAGTCCATGGCCAAATTATTTGACGCACTATAAGATTTTATGTAAAATCTTAATCATCAGGTGATACTATACAGCTTTATTATTTTAACGCCACTGAAACCGGTTTGCACTTGTTTACGCTAGTGTATCAATTGGTTAAATTAGACGATATATAATATAAATTCGACAATTGGATAAGCTAGACGATATATTACATGAATATTGAATACTCAAACACAATTCAAAAACTTATTTCAAAATTATAATACTTGAGGTAGGAAAAACACAAAACAATTAATAATCCAATTCAAACTGGAACAGCGCACAATGCAGCTAAAAACCAAATTTGTATTTTAAAACTAATAACAATGTAAAATAACATAAAAATAGTTTAAAATAACTTTAAAATAATTTAATATCTAAAAAATAAAATGTAATTGTGTGTTTACAGAACAGCACTTCATCAGGGGACACACTGTCTGTAAACACACAGGAGCCTTTCTGTTCTGTTGTTTCCACTAACAACAAAAAGGCTCCTGTGTGTTTACAGACAGTGTGTCCCCTGATGAAGTGCTGCTCTGTAATCACACAATTACATTTTATTTTTTAGATATTAAATTATTTTTAAGTTATTTTAAATTATTTTTATGTTATTTTACATTGTTATTAATGAACATTGAATATTTATTATATCAGGTATTATATTAGTATATCATAATAATTAGACTAAATTATTAGACGCACTGTAGTGTTTTAATAATGACATGATTTACACGAGTTTATACACAATACTTTTATATTTAAACATACATGTAATGGGTATTTTATCGGGGGATTTTGTATATACTTCCTTTTTGTATTTATTTTTAACGTATTGCATTACAATGTTAACCGATTAATACATGAACGTAAACAAGTGTAAACAGGTTTCAGCTACGTAAAAACAATAACGCTGTTTAGTATCAGCTGATAATTAAGATTTTACATAGAATCTTATAGTGCGTCTAATAATTTGGCCATGGACTGTAGGTGGTCGTGAATTTCAAGAAACAAAGTGACAACTCCTCAATTTCCTTTCCTCTTTGAAAAGGTGTTAATTACCTTGACAATGACCAAAACAAACAAGTGATCAAACAAGGGAAGAAAGATTTGAGTAGGAAGAAAAGAAAGAAGAACTGCAAAATAATTTCTTGCTTTGATTTTTACCGATTTTAACTAAATTTGATTAAAAATTATAAAATCTGATAATTTTAAAGTTTTTGAAAGATACATTGGGGGGGGGGGGGGGGGAGACCCACATCTATCCGTCGGAAAAACCAATATGCTAGGATTCAGTTTCCCACATTAATTTCCTTTTTTTTTTTTTTTTATTGTCATCGGCATAAGATTAATATAAGTCTTAGGTATTGCTTTCCTGTAAAAAAAAAATTTTATATCCCAAATTTAAAGATATTATTACGTTTTTAATTTTTGATTGTTTTCTAAGATAAGAGTTTAAAACTAAAAGAATTTGTTTTTTTATTACAAGGAGTAACAAAAAAAAAAATGGATAATCAGTTTTTAATATAATTTTATTAAAAATATAAAAATAATAATAATAGTAGACTTTTATCAATAAATAAATGTAATTGGCTTTAAAGTGGCAGCCTTTTACAGCGATTGAGTTTTCCTATTGAAATTTTCATCAATTCACCGCAAATCTATCTTTAATCCACACTCATTAATGCCGAAACAACTGTATTAGAGAGTTCAAACGCTGCAATCCATGGGATTGAGATCTGGCTAGTAAGGTGGCCATCTTTCAGATGATATCATGTCCGGAAAATGCGCCTTGTACCATTCTTGCGTCTTTTTGTCCTTGTGAGCTGTTGTCCCTGTGAGCAGTTGCCTTGTGAGGAGTTGTCCCTCTGAGCAGTTGTCCTTGTGAACAGTTACTTTGTTCTTGTGAGCAGTTGTTGAGTTATATTAAAACATCCAATTTACATTTCCAAAGTGCTTTTTGAGCCACGAAAGTACAACAGGTTCTAAAATATCCCTTCTGAAACACCTTTTTGATTTATTTTTAACACCCTCAGCTACAAAAACCATTATGTGTTTCGTCACTAGTGCAAGTTTCGAACCAGATATTGACTGACTTTTGATTTTGGCGATGTTCAATAATTGCTTGGAGTGTCTAAAAACCAGATCCCATCGTTCTGGTTGTTATCAGCTTGCTGAACAGTTAAGAGCTTCTCATCTGGAAAAAAGAACTTCTCCCAGTTCTGCCTTGCGGTCTATTGCTGAGAATTTCAATAAAAGTTTGCGCCTCTTCAAAGATGGTCACCTTGAAATCAATTACATTTATTTATTTGTAAAAGTCTACTCTTATTATTTTTTATTTCATTTCTTTTATTTATTTATTTTTAGTAAAGAAATATTAAAATTGTCTGGCTAGAATTTTTATTGCCGCATCCTATATAACCTTACGCTACATTTCACTACATTACGCTATGCTTACGCTACATTTTACGATAAACTTATTTCAAGCGGTTCCTAAACTTACTAACCGTTTTATAATTATTACATTTTGGTGTAAATTACATCAATATGTTATTATAAATTACTGTTCAAGAGATTCGCGAAATGATTTAGAACTTAATGATCAGCCTAATTCCCAATACGATGCTTGCACTATATGCACAATGAGATCCATGCGCAAATAATTTAATATATCAGCCTATTTGGCAAGCGAAAACAAAGTGCGTGCTATTTTAGGAGCCGTGAATAATTTTATGACATCAGATTGCGCAAATAGCCTTAATTGAAATAAAAAGAAAACCAATTTGACTGCGTGGGGCATTGGAAATACTTTAAAAACAATTAAATCTTTTGTAAATGCAACTATTTCTAACTTTGAAGGATATTTTGACAAAAATTTTTTTTATTTATTGTTTCTAAAATTACAAATTTCATACAGTCAAAAGCGTTAAAGATTAATATACCAGAATTAAAATAAAATAGTGCAAGAAATTTTTACGCGGATACGAAAAAATGAATCATAGGACTGAAATATGAGGAAGGAACGTGTTACATACCACATTTAAGGGTTGATAAAAGTACTACAAAGTTTCGTTCTCACAAACAACCTCTTTAAATTCCTTCTTAACGGTGGTGTTATACAGGAAGATTTATTTAAGATTATGTGTTTGTAGATGATGATGATTTTAATTTATATTATTTAATTGATTAAACTAAACTTCTGAGAATACTTTGGGAAGAGGGGGGGAATGATCCAATAAAAAAAACTCAAGAATTGGTGCACACTACAAGGGTTGTGTCTCAATTTTTAAGAGACGAACTATTCTCATATGTAAGAAAGGGACTTCTATATGAATGATGTTCTGAGTGGGTGAAGACTTAAAAGAAATAAAAGAACTGAGTTTGGAGTTATCAGTGCCGCTGCGTCCCGCAGTGGATTAATCGTAAAGACATGGTTTTCAGTAGAACACCGAAGTCAAGCATTACTGGCTGCGGTCAGTAAACGGGTGGGTGACCACTTGGGAACGAGGGTGTGTGGTATCGGTCCTTGTAAGCTGTTCTACCGTAAAAGGCTCGACTTCGCACGCAGATAGTTGGGCTACCGAAGAGGGGTTGCCATCCCCTCTGCAGAGGATCTGAATTGTGATGGCATGTCTTCGGATCATCCTCAAGGATGTTTCCCAGACCACCGCCAATAACCCATTGTGCAGCTTTAGTGTGACGTAAATGAAATACCTGTCTACCAGTGCTGCTGCGCAAGTGGTATAGTAATGACCCAGAAATGATAGCGGGGCTTAAGTGTTGCTACAACTTTCAAAGGAAAAAGGAAGCACAAGGAGTTATATGGAATCCAAACATTGATCATTTTGCTTTCCTGGTGGAAAGCATGCTTCCGCCTACAAAGATATCAGTGCTTTCAATGATCGCAGGAATATTTAACACCCTCGGACTCTTGGATCCTATAGTGACGAAAGCAAAAATGCTTCTGCAGAGACTTTGGTGCCTGAAACTAGACTGCTTCATCGACTCCTTGACAGCCATAAACAATGTGAGATTTTATTACAAAAAACTACTGCGTATCGTATCTCATGGTTTCTCTGATGCTTCTAAATCTGCTTATATATGAGTCATTTAATGCAAATCAACATCAGGATGGGAATTTTCAGAATAAACCTGGTTTGTAGGTAGGCACTTTATATTTATGTCGCACTAGAGCTGCACTATGGGCTATTGGCGTCGGTCTGGGAAACATCCCAGAGAATGATCCGAAAACATGCCATCGCAATTTTGATCCTCTGCAGAGGGGGTGGCTCAATTGCTTGGGTAGCCCGACGACCTACGCGTGAAGTCGAGCAGTTTACGGTAGGACAGCTTAACGAAGACCGATACAAGGCACCAAGGCAAGAGGTTTTCCTTTCCACTACTCCATGTAACGCGAATGCGGGTTAGTTCCCTCAATAAAATCCTCCTCAAAAGCTAAGTTATCCCAGTACTTGATTCAGGAGTTTCCTTCAAAGAAAGCATGTAACCTTACGACAACCTTGTGTTGGAATTTTCTTTTTATTGTCACGAAAATGTTTGTACAAATAAAGCAAAAATATTGCAGTTTCAAACTTTTCATCCTAAATGGATTATAAATTATTTTTTAAAGTTTTCTAAAAAAAGTATTATCACTTAGATTCATAATGACGTTTTAGCTGACGTCACACTAGCGATAGGATCAAATTGCATTGTCCATTAAAATTTTATGACAAGGCCTGAGCATACAAGACTTTGCGAAAAGGAACCTTATATTTACCTAAGATTATTTTCACCTTGAGACTAGCTTTATTAAAGAATTTTTGCACGCTTGAAAACCCTATGTCAACTTCGATTTAAGGTTGGATTAGGGTAATGTGCGTAGAATAGAGCAGATTGTCACAGATCTCGTTTTAAGGTTAGAAGGTTTACACCTAAACCAAATAACAAACCTTTTTAGGTTTACATTAAAAGGTTTTTGCTGAGTGAAAATAAACCTTATTTTGCTATCTCGGCTTGTGTCCGGAGTTGGATTCAAAATTACGTTGGCTATTGATAGTCGTAAACCTAAATAAATAGGTCGGTTGTTCAATGCTGGTTTTAACATTAAAAAAGAAAAATTTCAAAAATTGGGAACATAATTATTATTAACTTTAATTTTTAATGCTGGTTCTTCTTCTAGACTAACTTCCCAGATAGCAAAATAAGATTTATTTTCATTCAGCAAAAACCTTTTAATGTAAATCTAAAAAAGGTTTGTTATGTGGTTTACGTATAAACCTTCTAACCTTAAAACGAGATCTGTGACAATCTACGCAGATTAGCCTAATCTGAAATCATGGAAAAAACAATCTTTCATATAAAACCCTTAAATCGAGGTTGACTTAGGGTTTTCAAGAGTTAAAAAATCCTTTAATGAAAGCTAGTCTCAAGGTGAAAATAATCTTAAATCTAGGTCATTATAAAGTTTCTTTTCGCAAAATCATTTATGCTCATCTAAATTCCACCTTGTCATGAAATTTCAATGGACAGTGCAATTTGATCCTATCGCTAGTGTGTGACGGTAGATAAAACATCATTATGGATCTAAATGACAATACTTTTTAAAAAAAGCTTTAAAAAATAATTTTAAAACAACTTTTAAGATGAGAGGTTTGAAACTGCAATATTTTTGCTTTATTGAAAAAAGGATTTTTGTAAAAATATTTTGGTGACAATAAAAAGAATATTCTGACACAAGGTCGCCGTAAGGTTACATACTTTCTGGGTTAAAATTGACAGTTCAATTAAATAGGAAACCTCTTCTCTACTAATCTTTCATTACTCCTATTTTATAAAATAGTCCCTTCATTTCGGGTAAGCTCTTCATTACTTTCTTCATTCATTCGTTTACGGGCCTGTGCCTTCAACATGTAGCAGCCACTTGGCGAAGAAAACTTGTAGCAACCCTTCGAAAGATCCGTGTCACGTGACTTATTGATTGATCCTTCTCACCTGCACTCTTGTATTTCCCCCCCGATTGAAGAACGTGCTTCTCCGTTTCGATCCATTCCAAGCTCTTATAATTCCTTTTTCAGAATACCCACGCGTGTATCGCTTTCTTTACAACTTTATGTATAAAAAGTTGGAAGAAGTTTTAAAATCATTCTGAGCCACCAACATGAGAAAGGGGGAGGGAAAAAAACGGATTTTTACGAAACTCTAAATGCAATGAGCGAGCGTGCAACAAATAGAATATAACACACACAGAGTTATATCGTCAATAAAGGGGAAATTAAAATACAAAAAAACAGGATAAAATGGGCTTCAGCTTTATGTACTTTTTTCGGAATTCAGTAAGTGGTTTAAATACATGAAATGATTGTTTTATGAAAGATAAATAAATAAATGATTTCACTTCATGATGACAAACGTACTCCCTGTCCTTCCACACAAAAAAAAGTAATCTAGATTATCTTTCTTACTAAAAGGATAAAATGACGACAATATAAATCAATATGTAAGGACTGATTTTCAAAAATGCAGAGAAACCGATTTCCTTTAAATTATCAGCTGAAAAGAAAGCACAGATAACACTAAAAATAGATTAATAGATTCATCACAATTAGATAAAAAAAATATGTAAAGAAAAATTACCGGTAATTAAGCTAGTAAAAATAAATTAATAGATTCATCATATGTAGGTAAAAATTTAAGTAAAGGAAAATTACTGGTAATAAAGCAAGTAAAAATAAATTAATAGATTCATCATAATTAGAAAAAATTTAAGTAAAGAAAAATTACTGGAAATAAAGAAAGTAAAAATAAATTAATAGATTCATCATAATTAGATAAAAAATTATGTAAAGGAAAATTACCGGTAATTAAGCTAGTAAAAATAAATTAATAGATTCATCATATTTAGGTAAAAATTTAAGTAAAGGAAAATTACTGGTAATAAAGCAAGTAAAAATAAATTAATAGATTCATCATAATTAGAAAAAAATTTAAGTAAAGAAAAATTGCTGGAAATAAAGAAAGTAAAAATAGATTAATAGATTCATCACAATTAGATAAAAAATTATGTAAAGGAAAATTACCGGTAATTAAGCTAGTAAAAATAAACTAATAGATTCATCATATTTAGGTAAAAAATTTATGTAAAGGAAAATTACTGGTAATAAAGCAAGTAAAAATAAATTAATAGATTCATCATAATTAGAAAAAAATTTAAGTAAAGAAAAATTACTGGAAATAAAGAAAGTAAAAATAAATTAATAGATTCATCATAATTAGATAAAAATTTTAAGTGACGAAAAATTACTGGTAATAAAGTCAGTAAAAATTCGAAGCTCCCAAAGGTAAACTAAATCAGCATATGTTGTTTGTATTTTGATTTGTTTTCATTAAATTTGTTTCGAGTTTATTAAACAGAGTATTTAATTGCTGAAGTGTTCATCTTTTACACAAATTTTGCTTTTCGCATTTTTCATTTCAATCTTAGCCAGAATATAAAGCCCAAACTTTACATCCGAAGCACTCAAAGTCCCCACATAATCATTTTTAAAATTGAACTATTTATTATTATTATTATTATTATTCACATCCTGGACAACCCATAATACACATGATTCTTAAGATTGTGGAGAACTTAACTTTTCTATATTCACAAAACTATCACAACAGCAAGAGAAACCCCTCATGTCAAAATATTACTAATTTTAAATATAGAATTTAGGTAAAACTAGAATAAGTTTCAAATGCTAAACAATAATATTTTCACAATATCAAAATGTAAACAAATTAAAGCAATGTCATTTGGGGGTTGAAGAGTGGGGCAGTAATCCTGCAACAATTTGTTTACATTTTGAAAAAAAAAAAGAAAAAAAAAACTTTTTTTTCAGCTTTTGAAATTTTATGTTTTAGTCTAGTGTGACATAACTACCACCAAGATTATTAAATACCAATTCATTAGTATATAACGCATGTAACTTCATTCTACAGTGCCTGAATTAATTATTAGACGCACTATAAGATTTTATGTAAAATCTTAATTATCAGGGGATACTATACGACTTAATTGTTTTTACGTGACTGAAACCGATTTGCACTTGTTTTACGTTCTAGTATCAATTGGTTAAATTAGACGATATATAATGTAAATTCGACGATTGAATAAATTAGACGACATATTACATAAATATAGCTTATTTATTATATAAGGTATTATATTATTATCATAATAATTAGACCAAATTATTAGACGCACTGTAGTTTTTTAATAATGGCATGATTTGCACGAGATTATATGCCATACTTTTATATTTAAACATTCATGTAATGGGTTTTTATTCGGGAGATTTTTTATAGACTTTCTATTTGTATTTATTTTTAACGTATCGCATTATAATGTTGAACAATTGATACAGGAGCGTAAACAAATGCAAACCGGTTTCATCCGAGTAAAAACAATACAGCTGTATAGTATCATCTTATAATTATCATTTTACATAGAATCTTATAGTGCGTCTAATAATATAACCAGGGACTGTATATTGTACTGATTACTGGGTACAGATAAAATGCATGTTGTATTTTCTGAATGGTAAGATGGCTATGAATATTGATTTCTCAAATATTTTATTTGTAAGTTCAGTACAAAGCTGTTGAGCCGGATTTCGTGTCAACCAGCCACCTCTTTTCGAAGAGCCACGGCGATTTGTGTGATTGTTTCTTTTCTAAAAATATATATAAAAGGCTATTTGATCTTTTACAAATGTCGTATTAACATACTTTAAAAACACCTAATTCAGCTAAAAAAAAAAATAAAATTCAATTTTTGTTAAAATTACTTTTAATTTCATCTACACTAACTCCACTTTTTAGTAACTTTTATTAGTTAAAAAATGTATCAACTAATTCTTAGGAGCGAAACTGAATATGTTTCGTCCTTAACAGTCAGTTTTAAATTTTGTTTTTAAAATTTAATAATAATTTCAGAGTAACTTTAGATGTTATACTTGAACTAAATTTAGTACAATTATCAAATCTAATTAAAAACAGATTTATGCTTTTAGATATTGCAACTATGCAATTTATAAATATAGAAATTGCCCTTAAGGATTTTATTAGAAATGATGTAAAGGATAAAAGGATTTTAAAAATGTATGTTAAGAACAGTAGAAATGAGATTCCCCGTATATTCAATTTCTTGTCAGTAAAAGTTAGTTCTTTTGTATATACCATTGTTTAACCAAACAATAGACATAGTAAAACAATTAATTAAACTAATGAGTTACAAGATCATGTTTTCGTATTAGCGTACATTGTTGAAACTCATTTCAACAATAACTAAAATTGATTTCAACAATAGCTAAATTTCCTTTTAAAGTTCATTTCCTCTTCAGCATTTGTGGATGTCGGCTACATTTGAATTCCAAAATTTGAAAGTTTTGCAGATTAAATGATGAAGGTGCTGTAGCTTAAATGATCATGTGCTGTAGCTTTAGTGTGTATGAAAAAGTTAAATCTGATTAAAAACTGTAAGTAAAAATAATTTAAAATCCAGATAGCGTACAATATACTTGCTGTAAAACATTTTATGCTTGCACTTTATAAGCACTTTAAAATACTTTATACTTGTTGTAAAACACTTAATTGTCTACATAAACAAAATTTAACGCTACAAATTCCGTCGATAATCATTTCTTTCTGTAGTAGTGTACCATGTAGTAGAAAATGTGTCCTTGTTGTAGAGCTGTATGATTGTTTATAAGTGTTAGCTTATAGTTTTTTTTTTCTTCATTTTATTACTTAATATAAATACTTATCGGTTATAGGATCCCTTATAAAACAGTTTCAGATTATGGGCAGGAAGTCACTGATAACCAATGAATAAATATTTCTTGGTAAAGTACAATTCAATATTTTTACTCAGTTTCGGGCACTGTGGACGTAAATAAGATCCTACTTTAAAACTTATCTCTCATTATACTGTTTTAAATCATCATTTTAGAGATAAGTTTGTTAAAAATCTTTATTAAATAAGCCTTTGTTAAATGGTGAGAGTCATATTTGGCAGCTTAACATTGAAGTCGCCAAATTGCTTGCCTAGTTTTGACTACCTTATCTTGCGGAACTACTCATTGTTCATAAAACTTATCTCTCATTATACTGTTTTAAATCATCATTTTAGAGATAAGTTTGTTAAAAATCTTTATTAAATAAGCCTTTGTTAAATGGTGAGAGTCATATTTGGAAGCTTAACATTGAAGTCGCCAAATTGCTTGCCTAGTTTTGACTATCTAATCTTGCGGATCTACTCATTGTTCATAAAACTTTTAAAATCATAAAATGTTTTTTTTTTTTAATTTGAAAAAATCCCTTTTGTTTAAAAAATATTATTGCTAAATTCGTAAAATGTTAAATTGAAAAGTTAAATTCATTACATTTTAATTGTTTCCTTATTCAGTTAATGTACGATAACATAACATCTGGATTATCCGTTCACATTTGGGGAACGATCATATAAAAAAATAAGATCACCTTATTACGATCACTGGTGACCCATTGGTCAAATGCATTTTCTTTCTGGATTGACTCCGTTAAACGCCACAACATTTCAAATCATGAATCATAATGAAAAGAATACAAAAATACTTTAAATTATTATTATGTAAATACATTAAAAATGCCTGCTAGTGAAAAGAAAAAGAAAAACAGCAGCGGTCGCCATAGCAACGCATGCTATGACTACGCATGCGCACTGTTTACTATTACTCTTGAACACAGTTGAAAAGTGTGTGCACGCCATCAAATCTAAACCAAGACCCATTTTGCCAATGGGTAAAAAGTTTCAAAAAAAGTTTTTGATTGGCTCACCGCAAATTATTGATTTAAAAGAATCTTTATTTACTTCAGATCTGATTTAAATATTCGCTGATTTATTGATTCATTCTCAATGATTCTTTATGATTATCCAACTACCGTATATGCCAATTCACTGGTTCAAAATGATTCACACCCTTCCTTACCCATTCATTCATTCACTTATTCTTATGTATATCAAGGATCATTGTAAGGTATCATTTGGAAAGTAAATTAAAATAGAAACAGTGGTTACATTAAAAGATATTAAATAACACTAGACCAAGAATTATTATATGAGAATAGAATAATATCATTTGAGAAAACTATTATAAAATAAATGATCGTCGTAGTAACCGAATGTTATATAAATAATAAAAGACGTTCACCAAAAATGAAATGACGTTTATTAAATTTCATATCCTTTCTCAGCCAATTGTAAAATGTTTTTAATTCCATGTAAACGAATAATCGAAAATTGATTATATTGTTTAATAGTTCGAGTAAGAAAATTTTAGTTCGAAAAACCACTATGAACATCTTAATAAAATATCATTTTTTTCCGTAGGTATAGTTTTTATTTCGAAAAAAAATGGGAGTAGCAATAGTTTGGAAAATGTGATTTCAATATTTTAATCAGTGCTACGAAAATTTTGAATAATTACTTTTGAGTTTTTTGATGTAGGGGAGAGTCGGGTAGCCCCACCCACTTAAAGAGTATTGCTTATATTTCTGTATAATATTGAGTAATAATCAATATTTTTGTATGTTTCTATTATTTTATCATCTAATTAAATAATGCAAAAAGAATAAACCAAAAGAAGAATAGTTTAACTTAAAAAAATAGAAATTTAAAAAATTTGACTACTGCATTTAACATATTTTCAAAACTATTGTTTACCATGTTACCAGCTGCATAAATACTTGAAACTTTGAAAATAATCTTTTTTTAATATAACAATTAATGTCCGATGGCCCATTGACTTGAAAAAATATTCTATACATATGAAATTGACCCCCTATACTTGAATAAACTTGGGGAAATTGAAAAAAAAATATTTAAATCCTATATCATTCAAACGAAAAATTATTATTTTTATTTATATTTTTGACTATTGAGTTCAAATGATCTCGAATGTTTTTTTTTTTTTTTTTTTTTTTTTTTTTTTTTTTTTTTTTTGGTTATTTAATTTTAACGTAAAACTCTTTCAGTAATTTGATCGAAAAGGCCCATCTTTTCTCTAAAAATAAAAATTATAATGAGAAAATTTTAAAATTTAAATGCTCAAGAACTGTGGAACCGATTTCTTTCAAATTTTGTCATTTAAAAGTATAATTTTCCATGGTAACACACTTATTTTCTTTTTAATGAAATGAATTTGCTATAATTAAATAAGACACCAGGGCTTACAGCTGTCCTCGATATTTTCTACTAATTTTTGAGCGTAGCATTTTTTAAATTTTATTTGAACGTTGGCCTTTTTATAATGTGTTAACGTATAAAAATTTCAATTACCACAACAGACTTTGAAAATCTTGCTTAAATTCTTATTGTTTCCTTATTGCACTAAATTGATTAATAAATTAAATTGGAATTTTAAAATCCTGATTTTCTCAGTTTATTTTGTTTAAAAAGTTTCGTCTTTATGCTGCTTCGAATAATACTAGAATAAACTTACATTAATTAATGAAAAAATTAATTAGATTTTAACAGTTGCCAAAATATATAGTGCATCTAGTCCATGTATGAAACGCTAGCTTTTTATTGAATATGAAGAATACTTAGATTGAAATAGGATAATTGTTATATACTTAATATAACAAATATATATAGTGCATCTAGTCCATGTATGAAACGCTAGCTTTTTATTGAATATTAAGAATACTTAGATTGAAATAGGATAATTGTTATATACTTAATATAACAAATATATATAGTGCATTTAGCATAGTCCATGTATGAAACGCTAGATTTCTATTGAGTATTAAGAATAATAGGATAATTGTTATATACTTTACCAAGTCAGTATTTCACCAAGACTTCTACTGAATGCCTAGAATTTGTTTGGCTAAAGTTGAAGTAGGAGAATTATTTTATATTTTACCAAGATTTCTATTGGATGTCTAGTGTTTTTAGTCAAAGATTGAAATAGGAGAATTATTATATAATTTGAAATAGGAAATTTGAATAGTGGAAACAAATTGGCAAAGATTGAAAACGGAGAATTATTCTATACTTTAGCAAGATTTCTACTAAATATTTAGGATTGTTAGGTGATGTATGAAATAGAAGATTTATTATGCACTCTACTAAGATTGAAATATGAACATTGAATTAGTTAATTAAATAGGAGAATTGACTTGGCAAAGATTGAAATAGAAGAATTATTATATTTTTTACCATTACTTCTACTGAATGCCTAGAATTTGTTTGGCTAAAATTGAAGTAGGAGAATTATTTTATATTTTACCAAGATTTCTACTGAATGCCTAGTGTTTTTAGTCAAAGATTGAAATAGAAGAATTATTATATAAATAGGAAATTTGAATAGTAGAAACGAATTGGCAAAGATTGAAAACGGTGAATTGTTCATTACTTTAGCAATATTTCTACTAAATATTTAGGATTTTTAGGTAATGTATGAAATAGAAGATTTATTATGCACTCTACAAAGATTGAAATATGAAAATTGAATAAGTTAATTAAATAAGAGAAAAGGGGAACTCAAAAAGAAAATTGAATTAGCAAAGACTGAAATAGAAGAACTTTAGAAAGATTTCCTGCTGAATCCATAGCATTTTTAGGATATGTAGGAAATAGGTGAATTATCATATACTTAACATAAGCATTGTATTAATTAATGGGAAATCTGGAATCACAATATCGTTGTGCTAAGTATAAGACAATGAATTGCACTGGTCGGCTGTTTGGAACGCTATTTGCATAAATCAGGTGTCTCCTAGCAGTTTTTAAGCAGCGTGTAGTAGGTATTTTTGTTTAAATTGTCTTCAACAAACTTTAAAATGTTTCTAATACATTTTTGATAAAGTTTTAAAGTATACACTAGATAAAAACAAATAAAGTAAAAAGAACTGAATATTGATTTAATATTTTAACGAACGCTTATAGCGTAAATCATTGCTATTTGCATAAATCAGATGTTCCTTAACATTTGTTAAGCAGTGTAGTAGATATATTTGTTTAAATTGTCTTCAAACTTAAAAATGATTTTAATACATTTACGATAAAGTTTCAAAGTGATTGTTCAAAGTTCTAGATAAAATAGCAACTACATTCAATTCCCTTTTTTGAAAGTTTTAAAAAATGTTTGCATTAAAGATTTATAAAGTTACACTATTTAGTTTAAATACTAAAATATATTTTTTTTTCTAATTTCATTTATGAATTTCGAGACTATTCAAAAGTTTTAATGTAATTTTCTTTTTCAATATTACGTGAGCTTTCTTATATTTTTACATATTATAAATGCACTAAACATTATCAAAAAGATTAAAAGCTATTCCAGTTTCTTTGATTTTTTTCTCCAGTTTATTTAATTACCAAAAATGTGTTGAAGACTGATATGAGTCTAAGATTAAATGTATTGAAAAATAAAGAAATTATTTGTTTCCATATATCGTATTGTTGCGTTTTTTTTTCTGACAGCAACAGATTAAAAGCAACAATAGTTATTTTAAAACTTTAAAAAAAAACTAATTTTAAGTTTGTTTTATAAGTATTCATTGTTGTAAATTGTTTTAAACAATGGTTAAATCTAATATTAAAGCCATTCTTTATCTCACTGTTGTGTGAAGAGGTTTGATATAAATCACAAGAAACTAAAATGTTGAATCCTGATGAAGAACTGTGAGTTATTTGATTTTATTACTTTTAATTCCATCATTTTTAATTTTGAAAATTTAATAAAATACGAGTAATATGAAGCTCTGTCAAATAGTTTTTTAATTAAATAGGATTATTACTTAGGTCAAATGTGCAGTTCATTGCCGGATATTCCTAACACTAATAAATTATAAGAGCTATTGCTCGGTATTCTTTTCATGCTATTTTAATTACATAACAATAATAATTTTTTATATAACATGTTTTACATAAAATACTATTTTTTTTAATTAAATGGGATAATTACCTATCTTTTTGATGCTCCTTTTATTACTTAACAAAGCTGATTTATCGAATGAAGAAAATAGTATTTTTCTTTGGTTATTAAATCATCAATGAGTTTTTGAAGTATTTTTTCAAAAAAAGCAAAACAAGAAAAAAAAACTTATTTTTTTATTGATTTACATGTGATAGATCTTTCAAACTTATAAATTTAAAAATAAATAGTATCATATAAAGTTTTTATTTTTTAATTAATTATATCATATTAAAATTTGTTCTTTTTTTATTAGAAAATGATATTGAAAAGTTATTCTTATTCAAGAAAAAACTTTTTGCCTCAAAGTTTACTTCAAAGATTAATGTATAACTAATATTTTTTTAGATATTTAAGAGTTAGCTACAAAATGCCTAATTCTTTCTGCAATTAAAGCCAGTTGTAGTTACTTGCTGTTGTTATTTACGATAAAGTTGTAATGTTCTCCAATGTTGAACTTCATATTTGCATGCCTATTAACTCATACTTAGTAGATTATGCTTGATTAGATGGTTTTAACAATAATAAAATTTTTGATTGCAGAAATAAAGCATTTAGTGAAGATAAAATATAAAATGAAACAATACGTAGAATAGCAATAATATTTTATAAATATAATTATACTTATAATGTTTTGGTTTTAAATTTTACTTTTATATTTTTAATTATAATTAAGAGTAAACTTATCTAATAGTATAAAGTTATCCATTTATAACATCTTAAAAACAGAATAGGCTGTCCTCTAAATAATATAAAATTCACAAAACCATATTTCGTCTTTTTCAATTAATATACAAGCTTTCATACTAAGAAGCGGATATACGTTTCCAATGGTTTATTAAAACATATAAGACGGCACATAAATGTTATTTACAGAAGAATTAATATTATAAAGAACGTAAACACATATTTCCAGAGAATAACCCAGTTTAACGTAATTCTTTAACGCAACGTAAATTTAGAACACAACAATTTTCTTGTTGCCAGATTACCAAACATCATATATCTCGTTGTCATGGAAATACAAAATAAATATCGTTTGAGTCGCAACATCCTCCCACCTTTTGTATTGCCGCTAAACAGGCTCTAGAGCAATACAAAATGAACTTACCTTTTGACAGATTTAAGCAATAAATTTATCCAAACTCAAATAAAGTAGAATTAAAGTCTCTAATAAAGTTTATAAGTCCAATCTATTCAAGGGAACAATGCGTCGTCCATAACGAGTTCGTTTATTACTATATTGAAAAGTGTCTTGTTCTGAAGCCTTTTGAGATAATTCAGGAATAAGTATGCTCTTATTGCCTGAATCAACGGTTACATTTTCGGATGATTCCAGAACCTCCTTGCAAACTTCAAATTCGTTCCTCTCTAAGGGGTAAATTCGTTGCACTTTGCGGATGATTTCTCGATTTGCTATACGCACCCTTGCTATTCGTTGGATGTTATCTTTACCAGGAAAAAGTTCCATAACTCGTCCCAATGGCCAATTCAGACGTCTTTTGTCATCCGAACCAATGAGAACAATATCTCCTGGAGCCAGTTTTTTCTGATTCGAGGTTTTTTGACATCGCACAAGTTCAGCCAAGTACTCTTCCTTAAATCGCTGTCGTAACTGATCTCGTAAAGTCTGTAAATAGTGAATGCGTTTTCGAAGATGTTTAGCATCTATGATGTCTAAATCCACTGTTTCATTTCCTTTGATATCTTGGATAAAGTGTGACGGAGTGAGAGGTTTTAGTTCATTGGGGTCATCTGACACATGGGTGAGAGGACGTCCATTGACCACACTCTCACATTCACAGAGCAACGTAGTCATTTCTTCATACGTAATACAAGCGCGGCCTAAGCTTTTCTTAAGTAGTTGCTTTACGGTGCGAATCATCCTCTCCCACCAACCTCCATACCACGAAGCTGTTGGCGGGTTGAAATGCCATTTTATGTTTTCTACAGCACATTCAGCTGCAATATTTTCCCAGTCGAGAGATTTAAACACTCTGGAAGCTCCTAGAAAGTTTGTTCCATTGTCTGTGTATAGAACACTGCATCTACCTCTCTTGGCAAAAAATCTTCGCAAAGATTGCAAAAAAGCTTCGGTGGTAAGAGCTGTTATTAATTCCATTGGTGTTTGGACTCTGAAGTTGTATTTGACTAGTGCTTCACCTTCCATTCCTCTTCGAGGTTGCAAATTTGCTTTTTCATTGGGGATAATTTCTACATAAGAAACTGGAAATATACCTATTAGACCGTGATGTTCGCCTTCATACCAATTTCTGTCAATTAGCTTATTGATATAAACTATATCTCCTTTATTCAGACTAAGCTCTCTGGTAGTTTGTGCTGTAAAAGGATATATAGCTCTGGCCATAGTCTTTGGTAGGTATCCCCCATGGTATCCAGATGGACTCAATCTGTAGTAGGCAGAGTCAAATGGATTGTCGTATTGATTGAGAGGAATCGGCGATTTTTGAGATGGTGTGAAAAAATCACTGTGCCTCCTCATTTCAATTTTTGCTAGTTCCTGTTGTTGTTTCTTTCTTCGTTCTTCTTCATACAATTTTCGCATTGCGTCTTCTTGAATTTTCTTCAATTGCTCTTCTTCTAAGTAATCTTCTTCAAGATGTCTTATGGTAGCACAATGGTGAATATTTACTTCCGTTTCCTGATATTGATGCGGAGACGCTGAAGGTTTTTCTGCTACAGTTTTCCGCAGATCGGTGAGGGGTATTTCTCTTCCCTTTTGTATTTCTTTGTACCAGGACTTCTGTTGTTCCGGATCTACTTCAGTGCTTCCTCCCGTTTTTCGCATTAGCGTTGAATCTGATTCGTAACCATCACTTAAAAGGACATTTGGCTACCGACGACAAAGTTCTTGCTGGGTTTTCGGACTACTTCCTAAATATTCATGTTTTTGAAACTCCTTCTCAGCTAACGAAGACTTTCCTGGTTCGTATTCTGCGATGCTTCGTTTTTCCACTCTGTAAACTTCACGTCGAGGCTCGTGTCGTATTATTGTCGTATCAACAGGTAAAGGACTATGTTTTTCTGATGATGCCTGGCGCTTATCTGTGACAAGTACAGATTTTTCGGGCTTACGTCTATAATCTGAAGTAGCATATTTCACTTCCTTCATTTCGATCAAACTCGGGTTCAGACATGTATCCACCGAGATGAACCATTTGTGTATGACCACCTTCGTTAGGAAATTTAACTCTATGCAACGACTTACACATGCTTTTATATCAGTCTTTGACGTATTTTTCTTTTACACCCGTTCGAAGACCACCTGGAATTCCATATTCTGTCGGACCAATGCCATTATATTTGGGAGGTTGACCCTTAATAGAATGCGTCGTGGTTTCTGTCGTAACTGTTGGCACTGCATAATAGCTGTCCGTGTGTACTTTGTCACCTTCGACGGTAAATTTTTGGTTAATTAGAACTGCATTCTTTGGTATCGGCGTTGATTCAGGCTTGTCTTCTATATAAATAGCGCCCTTTGGTATTTGTCCTTCTCTATCTTTTTGTAAAAGTGTAATAGTCGGACTTTTTGAAGGAGGTAAATGACTACTCCATCCACTTTTTGTGAAAGTAGTTGGTGCAGATGATATATCTGGAGGTTTGTAGTCTTCTGTTGGTCCATTACTCGTAAAGGAATCTGATTTTTTGAGATTTTCTGCAGGTTTAGGAGATACAAGTTCCAAAATTTCCGGAATTTCTGAGTTTTGTAGACAAAAGGAGACCATACCAATTACAGTATTCTTCCTTACGCTGCCTAAAACGCTCCAACCTAGTCTTGTCTCAATAGCAGATACACCTGATTTAAGAACTTCGACTCTTCCAGTCAGCAGTTTTCCAATTTCGTCAGCTCCCAATAACAGTCTAATGGGTGGAGTCTCTTTCCCAATGTCAGTCAAAACAATATCATGACTCTTAAGTTCTGATAATAAATTTCTGTCACGTACTCTGGGCAATGGAGACCATATTTTTGGCTGATCTAAAACAGAGACTGTACAAGAAAAAGTTCCATCAGTTTTCTCTACACTGACATTATAAAGGTCGTGTACTGCTTCAGGAGTTTGCCGTCCGCCAAATAAACCCTGTGAAAGTATTTCTTTCCCTGAAGATGAAAGACCAAGTTCTTGAGCTAAACTTTTTTCAATGTAAGATCGTTGAGAGCCGTCATCTAATAGAATGCGTACGTATTGGCTTCGACCTTTATTCCGTAATCGTACAAGGAGTGTTTTAAAATAAATTGTCGTATTTGGAGTCGATGGAGCTATAAATAGAGTTGATGCACTCTCTTCCTTCCGAACGGTATTGGCGGACCTTATTTCTTCTTTCTTAATTGGTTTAAAAGATGCATTATTATTTACAAGTGGTAGTTCAGGACATAAAACTGCATAATGTCTCTTTGAACATATTATACACTGAACTTTACCGCGGTACTTTCGGGCTATATGTCCACCTTTCAAACAAACTAAGCAAAGTCCCTTATGTATTACCACCATCTTCTTGTCTTCTCTAGTCAGTTTACTGGCTCTTTCGCAATCTTGACTGAGATGTGAATTATCACAGAAGACACATTGGTGTTTTTCGTATGTCGAAGATATAAGAGAGGAAGCGGATCGTATATCATTCTTAACCAAATCTGTATTTTCTTTCTTAGTTTTTATTTGAGCTCCAAATCCTGATCTAGCTAATTTTATCATCTCTTCGCCATTGACTTCCTGTCGTAAAAAGTTCGTAAGTTGTTCAAGAGACCTTTGGCTGCTCTCAGAAACACCATCGTTAGTACCTGGTGTGGAAGACATTCTATGTCTCTCCCAGGCTCTTAAAACATCTTCAGGAAGACAAGATTCTACTAAAGGTGATAAAAAAATCAGCAAACTTTTCTTTAGATCTACCTAATGAGTCCAGGGCTCGTAAGTGTGATTGTACAAATTTGTCAAATCTTCACTTTTCTTGCCGCAGACAGCATTATTAACAACTAATTTCAGCAACTCTCGAACGTAAACCTGCACTAACAGATCATCTCTGCCAAATCTTTCTTTAAGGAGCTCAATCGCTTTGGGATAATTTTGAGCCGTTGGAGGGAAACTCTCTATTCTTTATCTTCATGTATTCTAGAAAACTGGCTCCAAAATCCCAAAAAAGATTTACTATGGCCGTTAAATTTTTGAAGTTCCAGCTTTGGCAAACGATATTTTCTGTTACTTGGCGCGTTTTCTGCAATGACGCCAACACTATTTTCGATGCGTTCTAATTTTGATTTAAATGAAAGATATTGATCTCTATAGTTTTCAGCCTCACTAAACTCTATTACGTATTCCTTTTCATTATCCTTTAATAATATTTCCGTAATAGAATTCTGTATTAATTCTAATCTTTGAAATTTATCGGATAACTAAGAACTAAATTCTTGTAGAGTATGCGTATTAACTTCTTGTTTATTAATTTCTGCAGAAATAACCTTCGTAAACGTCGTTCTTAAAGTTTTTCGCTGTAGTTTTAATGCTTCCATTTTATCAATAAACGTACAACAGTTTTTAGTAAACGTAACAATAGAATTCAAATTCGTAATAATAATAATAGGAATGGTACCTTTCACGGACGCCAAATGTTCAAACTAAGAAGCTGATATACGTTTCCAATGGTTTATTAAAACATATAAGACGGCACATAAATGTTATCTACAGAAGAATTAATATTATAAAGAACGTAAACACATATTTCCAGAGAATAACCCAGTTTAACGTAATTCTTTAACGCAACGTAAATTTAGAACACAACAATTTTCTTGTTGCCAGATTACCAAACATTATATATCTCGTTGTCATGGAAATACAAAATAAATATCGTTTGAGTCACAACAACCACATTTTAAATCTCACCGGACTCAATGATTGTAATAAGTTTGTAAGTAAATGTTGGGAATTAATGTTTGTGGAACACAACATGTAGAAAAAGTGCTGAAAAGAGTTTTATTTCTAAGGAAGGAAAACTACTATTTATTTAAATATAATATTCAAATTTGAATTTAATCTATATTAGCACATAATTTCAAATCCTATCAACTTAAAGTGAATTCCAGTCTTTTAACCTTTTTCTAGATGTACTTTTGAGACTATCGGGCTATTTGGCGACTCTTTGTACTTTTCTTTAAATTCTTTACATAGAAATCCAATGGAATTGGTTTCCATCTTTTAATTTGTAGAGTTAACACGCTTAAATGTTTGTCCTGAACTTATAATCTATCCAAACTCTTTTCATTTTGAACTACTTTCCCAAATACTTTCTCCAATCGATTTCATTCAAAATTTGCAGTTTCTTGGCTTCGACAATTTTGGTTTCACTACTGTTTTTCAAACGATTATTCCATTCTCCCAATAGTACAAGATGCTTCGGATTTTATGATTAACTATAATATTTTTTAAAAGTCCTTTCACAATATTCTAATATAGGTCGAATATTTCTTTTACTATTTTTTTAAAATAAAAGTTTTTTTTTCATAATTCACTAGTTGTTCCAGTGCCATTGTTTTCCTTAATTCAACAGTTTTGTATTCAAATCGTGAAAACTTTTTGTTGTGATCGCGTCTTTTTACAGCACACACCATTTACTCTTTTACCACTCGACTTGCATTGGCATTTTTTATTCACGCGTTACTTTGATTACTTGTAAGACATTTATTTTTATTAACTTAATTAGCAAGCGATAGAGTCAAAACTTGTCAATATTTGCATTCGGCTTCAACTTCCGAAAAAACGTAACCATTCTTACTTATTTTAGATGGGAATTTAGGAAAGGCCTTTCACCAGTTAACATGTTTGACGTTAGTTTACCCTTACAAAATAAAACAATGCTAGCGCCCTTTTCTTTTAGAATAGAGTAAAGACGTTAACATCAAAACTAACAACTTTAAATAAATCCGTAACTGTTTCAGCAAAAAACACCAAGACTCGTTTCTTCTTTATACATCTCAGTTTTTTTTCCACATTCAGCTTTTTTAAATATCTAACAGAGTTTTGAATAGTCCTGTATTAAAATCAAACCATCATTATTGCTATTTCCTCATCACTTCTTTCATGATACTATCTAACTTCACTTCCATTTTTTTAAACTCTCAATATGTATAGAATACATGATCACGAAAGAATAAGAATTTCTTTAGTTATTTGAAACTATCTAGAAAACAGAATTTTTGTTCTTTTGCTCTAGAGGGAGAAAATTTTGCTTTTCAAGAGTTTCGGAATTTTTTGCTGAAATTTAGGAAGTTAATAATAAAATTTCAGGTTTAAAATTGTAGGTTTCTATTTTGATGATAATGTACGGTCTTAATCACTTGTTATGGTGGTTATTGTGGTTATATTATGCTTTCGTGGCAAATATTGTATCTCTGGTCTTTAATCTTCTGTTAGGGTTACTTGGGATTATTGATGCGTTTTCCTGAGATATAAGACTGATTATTGAGAAAAATTTCTTCCGTGAAAAGAAAAATGATAATGATGTGACATAAATATCCTGTGTCATGAACAAAATAGCTTCACACAGATGTAAATGGAACAGAACTTAAAATTTTGCTTCTTCATTCGCCGATCCGTAAAATATACAAAATGTTCTATAAAATGCTTTTGATATTCAATCAACTATTTTACATGCAGTGCAAACATATTTGGGGGCTGGAGGAAATCGAGACTGGTCAAAGGCAAATATTATAAATCGAAGATTTTTGGAAATTTCAAATATTTTAACATCCCATAAATTCTAGAACTTTTAACTCAGAAGTTGCAATGGCTGTATTTATTTCCTTTAATTTAAAAAAAAAGAAAAAGGTAAATAGAAACCAGTTAAAATATTGTGATTACTGCACATTGATAGGACATGTCCCCTCTGGCCTTGTTTTCCTTTAGTTTGGTCGGGCAATCCGTTGACCCACTTGTCCAATTTTTTTTTTTTTATTACAGAGGAAAATACCTATTACAATATAATTATTTATTTTAAAAACTATACCTAAAGTAAAACAAAAGAATAACTCAAATTAATATATAGGGGATAAAATAAAACGACGGCCTTATTTCATATTTTCAGAACATTATATACGTTAATATGGAATTTGTGAAGTGTGTATATTTTTCAACAGGATTTTAAAATGAATTAAATTTTACGTGGATTTTGCGAAAAACTCTGACCAAGTACTAATTGTGTAGAATTAAATATCTTTTTATGTACACAACTCTTTCAACAGAGCTAAAAGATGTAATTAAATAGATGTAGTCATATTTTTACTAAAAATCTAAAAATATATATTTGATAGAACACCCTGATAAAGTGCGAATTGTGTAGAGTTAAATAGCAAATCTATGGGAATAATTTTTCACTAGGTATTCCGTTTTTCTAAAAATTAAATAGTATCAATCTCTAACAATGACTATTGGGTTGGTTTTTAATTTTTTTTTTGTGCTCACTAATGCTTCAACAAAGATAATAAATGTAGTTAAACAATTACAGCTGAAAGAAACAAATAATATTTGCTTTAGAAGTATCCATTGTTGAAAGCTAATTTGAACAATAAGTAAAAATCATTATAGAGTTCATTTTGCGTTTGGATTTCTTGTGTGAAGGTTATTTTTTTTAAAGTTTTGTTAAAGTTGTAAAAGACTAACTGATGTAAATGAAAGAAGTTGTTGATCGAATATGAAGATAGGAAAGGTGACTTAAAATTGTAAGTCAAAAAGTTTAATTAAATATTTATTTCATCAAATATGAAAGAAAATCAAAATAAAGTCATCTAATGGTTTAGTGACATTCATAAGTAAAATAATATTCTTTCTTTCAATACATATAACTATTTTTAAAATGAAACTACTCATGCATTTGTTTGATATGTTATCTAAAATACAATAGAATGCAATATTTATAATTAATAGACATATATTAAAAAAATTAACCTAAAGCGAAGTAGCAATCATAAAGAAATAAAATGATTTTTTCCTTTTTGTTTATTTTGCGAGCATTAAAATTCGGCCATCTTATTATCAAATTTTTTTTTTTCTTCTCTCATTTCACCAGTTATTCCACAGCCATTTTTTAAAATTGAATTCAACAGTTTTGTACTTACACTGAGAATAGTCTTTAAAAAGGCACAAACCATGCAATCCTTTATCTCTTTATTTTGGGTTGGAACTTACATTACTGGTTGGCTTACATTTACTTTGATTTAATTAATCTGTAATCCATTTAATCAAAACGTGCTCATATTTACATTCGCCATCAACTTCAATGGCAAAAGGTAGTCTTGTAGGACTTTTATTTTCAGAGGGAAAGACAAATTAACAGAAGCAGTAGGATAAGAAGTAAAACACCGTGAAAGAAAGGGAAATGAAGAGATTTTACAAATTACGACAAGTTTTTTTCTAGATAATATGAGATTTATTTATATTACTTGCATTCAATCAAAGTTTAATGCCTAATTTTAAAGGTGTGTAATGGTTTTTATTTCTCTCTGGTAGGGAATTTAGAGGTAAAAATTCTCCAAATGCAGAGGGAAGTGCTTTAGGATTTTAATCTGAACTGAGTGAAAGAAGAGACGAATTGAAAGAGGGACTAGGATAGGAAGTATCTCCATGCAAGGAAGGAAAAAAAAGATTTTGCTGATTGTGACAATTTTTTTGTAGGTAATAAAATATTTATTTAAATTACTTGCATTCAATCAAAGTTGTATTGTTTCTCTATGATGGTGTGTAATGCGCAGCATTTTATTTCTCCCCAGTAGGGACTGGAAAGGTAAAAATTCTCCAATGGCAGAAGAAAGTGTTTTAGTATTGTGATCTGAACTGAGTGAGAGAAGAGACAAATTGAAAGAGGAACTAGGATAGAAAGTATCTCCATGCAGAGAAAGAAAATGAAGATAGTTTGCTGATTGTGACAATTTTTTTCTAGGTAATATAAGATTTATTTGAATTACTTGCATTCTATCGGAGTTGTATTGTTTAATTTTCATGGTGTATGTGTAATGGGCAGCATTTTTATTTCTCTCTGGTAGGGATTTAAAAGGTAAAAATTCTCCCATGGCAGAAGGAAGTGTTTTAGGACTTAAATCTGAACTGAGTGAGAGAAGAGACAAATTGAAAGGGGCACTAGGATAGAAAGTATCTCTATGCAAGGAAGGAAAATTAAGAGATTTAAATGATTGTGACAAATTTTTTCTATGTAATATAAGATTTATTTATATTTCTTGCATTCAATCAAAGTTGTATTGTTTCAATTTGATGGTGTGTATCGCGCTGCATTTTATTTCTCTCCGGTAGGGATTGGAAAGGTAAAAATTCTTCAATGGCTGAAGGATGTGTTTTAGGATTTTAATCTGAACTGAGTTGAGGGAAGAGACAAATTGAAATTGGCACTAGGATAGGAAGTATCTCCATGAAAGGAAGGAAAATGAAGAGAATTTGCTGATTGTAAAAATTTTTTTCTAGGTAATATAAGATTTATTTATATTACTTGCATTCATTCAAAGTTTTATTTTTTCTCTTTGATGGTGTGTAATGCGCAGCATTTTATTTCTCTCCAGTAGGGATTGGAAAGGTAAAAATTCTTCAATGGCAGTAGGATGTGTTTTAGGATTTTAATCTGAACTGAGTGAGGGAAGAGACAAATTGAAAGGGGCACTAAGATAGGAAGTATCTCCATACAAGGAAGGAAAAGGAAGAGGTTTTGCTGATTGTCACAATTTTTTTCTAGGTAATATAAGATTTATTTATATTACTTGCATTCAATCAAAGTTGTATTGTTTAATTTTGATGGTGTGTAATGGGCAGCATTTTATTTCTCTCCGGTAGGGACTGGAAAGGTAAAAATTCTCAGAGTTGTATTGTTTCTCTATGATGATGTGTAATGGGCAGCATTTTTATTTCTCTCTGGTAGGGATTGGAAAGGTAAAAATTCTCTAATTGCAGAAAGAAGTGTTTTAAGATTTTAATCTGAACTGAGTAAGGGAAGAGACGAATTGAAAGGGGCACTAGGATAGGAACTATCTCAATGCAAGGAAGGAAAATGAAGAGATTTTGCTGATTGTGACAATTCTTTTCTAGGTAATATAAGATTTATTTAAATTACTTGCATTCAATCAAGGTTGTATTGTTTAATTTTGAGGGTGTGTAATGGGTAGCATTTTATTTCTCTCCGGTAGGGACTGGAAAGGTAAAAATTCTCAGAGTTGTATTGTTTCTCTATGATGATGTGTAATGGGCAGCATTTTTATTTCTCTCTGGTAGGGATTGAAAAGGTAAAAATTCTCTAATTGCAGAAGGAAGTGTTTTAAGATTTTAATCTGAACTGAATGAGGGAAGAGACAAATTGAAAGGGACACTAAGATAGGAAGTATCTCAATGAAAGGAAGGAAAAGGAAGAGGTTTTGCTGATTGTCACAATTTTTTTCTAGGTAATATAAGATTTATTTATATTACTTGCATTCAATCAAAGTTGTATTGTTTAATTTTGATGGTGTGTAATGGGCAGCATTTTTATTTCTCTCTGGTAGGGATTGAAAAGGTAAAAATTCTCTAATTGCAGAAGGAAGTGTTTGAAGATTTTAATCTGAACTGAGTGAAGGAAGAGACAAATTGAAAGGGGCACTAGGATAGCAAGTATCTTCATGCAAGTAAGGAAAATGAAGAAATTTTGCTGATTGTGACAATTTTTTTCTAGGTAATATAAGATTTATTTATATTACTTGCATTCAATCAAAGTTGTATTGTTTAATTTTGATGGTGTGTAATGGGCAGCATTTTATTTCTCTCCGGTAGGGACTGGAAAGGTACAAATTCTCAGAGTTGTATTGTTTCTCTATGATGATGTGTAATGGGCAGCATTTTTATTTCTCTCTGGTAGGGATTGAAAAGGTAAAAATTCTCTAATTGCAGAAGGAAGTGTTTTAAGATTTTAATCTGAACTGAATGAGGGAAGAGACAAATTGAAAGGGACACTAAGATAGGAAGTATCTCAATGAAAGGAAGGAAAATAAAGAGATTTTGCTGATTGTGACAATTTTTTTCTAGGTAATATAAGATTTATTTATATTACTTGCATTCAATCAAAGGTGTATTGTTTCACTTTGATGGTGTGTAATGGGCAGCATTTTATTTCTCTCCGGTAGGGACTGGAAAGGTAAAAATTCTCTGATGGCAGAAGAAAGTGTTTTAGTATTGTGATCTGAACTGAGTGAGGGAAGAGACAAATTGAAAGGGGCACTAAGATAGGAAGTATCTCCATACAAGGAGGAGGTTTTGCTGATTGTCACAATTTTTTTCTAGGTAATATAAGATTTATTTATATTACTTGCATTCAATCAAAGTTGTATTGTTTAATTTTGATGGTGTGTAATGGGCAGCATCTTATTTCTCTCTGGTAGGGATTGGAAAGGTAAAAATTCTCTAATTGCAGAAGGAAGTGTTTTAAGATTTTAATCTGAACTGAGTAAGGGAAGAGACGAATTGAAAGGGGCACTAGGATAGGAACTATCTCAATGCAAGGAAGGAAAATGAAGAGATTTTGCTGATTGTGACAATTTTTTTCTAAGTAATATAAGATTTATTTAAATTACTTGCATTCAATCAAAGTTTTATTGTTTAATTTTGATGGTGTGTAATGGGCAGCATTTTTATTTCTCTCTGGTAGGGATTGAAAAGGTAAAAATTCTCTAATTGCAGAAGGAAGTGTTTTAAGATTTTAATCTGAACTGAGTGAAGGAAGAGACAAATTGAAAGGGGCACTAGGATAGCAAGTATCTTCATGCAAGTAAGGAAAATGAAGAAATTTTGCTGATTGTGACAATTTTTTTCTAGGTAATATAAGATTTATTTATATTACTTGCATTCAATCAAAGTTGTATTGTTTAATTTTGATGGTGTGTAATGGGCAGCATTTTATTTCTCTCCGGTAGGGACTGGAAAGGTACAAATTCTCAGAGTTGTATTGTTTCTCTATGATGATGTGTAATGGGCAGCATTTTTATTTCTCTCTGGTAGGGATTGAAAAGGTAAAAATTCTCTAATTGCAGAAGGAAGTGTTTTAAGATTTTAATCTGAACTGAATGAGGGAAGAGACAAATTGAAAGGGACACTAAGATAGGAAGTATCTCAATGAAAGGAAGGAAAATAAAGAGATTTTGCTGATTGTGACAATTTTTTTCTAGGTAATATAAGATTTATTTATATTACTTGCATTCAATCAAAGGTGTATTGTTTCACTTTGATGGTGTGTAATGGGCAGCATTTTATTTCTCTCCGGTAGGGACTGGAAAGGTAAAAATTCTCTGATGGCAGAAGAAAGTGTTTTAGTATTGTGATCTGAACTGAGTGAGGGAAGAGACAAATTGAAAGGGGCACTAAGATAGGAAGTATCTCCATACAAGGAAGAGGTTTTGCTGATTGTCACAATTTTTTTCTAGGTAATATAAGATTTATTTATATTACTTGCATTCAATCAAAGTTGTATTGTTTAATTTTGATGGTGTGTAATGGGCAGCATTTTATTTCTCTCTGGTAGGGATTGGAAAGGTAAAAATTCTCTAATTGCAGAAGGAAGTGTTTTAAGATTTTAATCTGAACTGAGTAAGGGAAGAGACGAATTGAAAGGGGCACTAGGATAGGAACTATCTCAATGCAAGGAAGGAAAATGAAGAGATTTTGCTGATTGTGACAATTTTTTTCTAAGTAATATAAGATTTATTTAAATTACTTGCATTCAATCAAAGTTTTATTGTTTAATTTTGATGGTGTGTAATGGGCAGCATTTTTATTTCTCTCTGGTAGGGATTGAAAAGGTAAAAATTCTCTAATTGCAGAAGGAAGTGTTTTAAGATTTTAATCTGAACTGAGTGAAGGAAGAGACAAATTGAAAGGGGCACTAGGATAGCAAGTATCTTCATGCAAGTAAGGAAAATGAAGAAATTTTGCTGATTGTGACAATTTTTTTCTAGGTAATATAAGATTTATTTATATTACTTGCATTCAATCAAAGGTGTATTGTTTCACTTTGATGGTGTGTAATGCGCAGCATTTTATTTCTCTCCGGTAGGGATTGGAAAGGTAAAAATTCTCCAATGGCAGAAGGATGTGTTTTAGGATTTTAATCTGAACTGAGTGAGGGAAGAGACAAATTGAAAGGGGCACTAGGATAGGAAGTATCTCCATGCAAGGAAGGAAAATTAAGAGATTTTGCTGATTGCGACAATTAAAAGGAACAAAATCAAAATATTTCTTACTAGAATCAGTATAATTCTATTGAAGAAAAAAAAAAGCCTTAAATGACAGTATGACGAATATTTTGGTACTTTGAAGCCCCTCCTCCGACACACACACATCTCATGTCTGTCTTTATCATGTGATTGCAACCAGCCCCAGCAAGGCTCAAATAAGTTAACCCTTTAAGGTGATAAGGAGAACAAAACAAAATGGAAAACGTCCTATCCTTATGCTAGCTTTTTCATTGCATTTCACTGGCCAGTTCTTCAGAATTGGGAGAATATGATGAAATGAATATGAGAATAAATGATGTCACAAGCAATCGTCAAGGTGTTTATCTGTAAGTCGTGATCTATATTTTGATTTTATGATATTCATTGTCGAAAGCAATGATTTATGCAAGTATAAGTGGAACCAAATAACGACTTTATCTTATATACCACTCTTTTTAAGAATAGAAATTTATTTCTATACTTCAGATATAATAGTTTTGAGGATAATGTCATTCTGAAGACCCAAAGTTTCTATCTCTACTTCTTCTCGCCTTACTTGAAAATATTCTGAAATGTATGTTGCTGTTTAGGTTACGTTTATTTGGTTGGTAAAAGGTTTTACAAAAAAGGTGACCATAGGCTCGATGATATTAAATTGTTGCAAGCGCCTTTCAAATTGATTTTGAATCAATTGGCGACTGATGACAAATGTTTATAAGTCAATTTAACAGTCGTCTATAATTTTTTCATGTTTGGAAAATGCACAAATGACTTCAGTTTGAAATGTTATATCCACAAAACTAATTTAGCTCTGAGCGAGTTTATAGCCCCTATCATTCTTGCTATGTGTTTGTCCTTCTCTGCAGCTCCAAGTTAAAATTATTTAGTTTTTCCATTATGCCTGTTACAAAAGACAAATCTGCTAGCCAAAGAGGATCTCTTAGTTCTAAAAATATTTGATTCTTGGCAGCAAGATAATTTTTTATTTTTTCAAATGTATAAATCCATCAAAATATCTGTGGGGGTGGATGTCATTTTCCTGGCGATTTCTATTTTGATCGTGTTTATCATCAATATTGAAAAAGCAAAAAAATTTGCATAGTATTTTATGGGAAAATTTAAAACTGAAATATTTAATCATTGGGCACAAACAGCGGGCGCACCTAGACCGATCGACAGGCGCCATGGTGCCCACGGGCGTAGGATTGGGGACCCCTGGTGTAGAGAGTTAACATTAACATAATGCTGTGATTCTTAGAATAAAGGGTATATTTGGATTTTGTTTGAAAGTAATATGAATGAGTTATAATTAATCTTTTACTTTGGTGCAGTAACCAAAAATAATTAATGCAAATAATTTTTAACGATAGTACTTATAAGACTACAAAGCAAATTATGGTAAGTTAATAAGAATACAAAAAAAAGGTTATTTAAATTTCCATTTATCCTTAAGTTAACTTTCACTAATTAGAAAATAAAATTTATTATAAATACCATAATGTTATGATATTTGTCAGAATTTCGAAGAAAAAAAAAATTTCCTATTTGTCTTATGGACATTTGAAATTTTTTCTTATTTTTTAATTTATTTCCACAAATTTTCAGGCAATTACATTTTATTGTGAACACTGAGCCTGTTGTATAAACAGAGCTTAGATAATGAAATGGTCACATTTTGTTACCTTGTAGACAGGTTGTAAACTAACTTATTATTGCAGAACAATGTTGAAAAACTTTTTTTTCCTTTAATATTTTTATTACTATTTAAAACAGTTAGTTCAAAGGCCAAGCTAAAAATCCTATTGGTTGTATACTTTGATGTAATACTGTTGACTAGGACTGGGCGATTCAGCATCAGCACCGTGATGCATCGCCACTCAAACATCGCGATCTTTCGATACATCGCGATATCACATTACTGTTTCACATTTGATTTTGCCAAATTTTGCATTCCTGCACACCTTTATTTTTTATTTATTTGATGCTACTGTAAAGTAAGACTAAAACTGAAATTTTAATTATATATATTAGATTTTTAGAATTTAAACTTTGTGTGTTTGAGGAAAAAAAGAGAGTAAGATTTCAAGAGAGGGATATTCAGAAAAAATTTATAAAAAGTGAAAATCTGCAAAATGCATCAAACTTACATTATACGAATTATATTCATTTTATAGGTATATATAAACAACTGAATGATTTATAATTGAATGTTGTATTTAATTTCAATAAAGTTATATTAAAAATATATTCAATAGGGAAAAAAAGTAAAGATAGGAGTAAATTAAATGTATGACTTTATAGCCTGGTATATCAATGTTTAGTAAATTAATTTCTTCTTTTGGATTAAAATAATTCGATAGACTGTCTTTTTCAATTTAAATAAAACACATCTTTTCAAGCTTCAGACTTTGCTGAAAAAAATCGGAAGTTTTTAAATTAAAGAAAGAGGGTATTGAATAAATATAGTTAACTAGTGAAACGAATAATTCATTAAAATTTTACATGCAGCTTAAAAAAAATGAGTAAATTATCTTTAAGGATGAATTAAGAAGGGTAAAAAAAAGAATAGTATTTCAACCTTAGCCAACAAAAATTATTGTTAATTTTAAACATTCTTAAAGATGGTTAGATCTTAAACAAAAACATCTTAAAAAATTATTACATTAAGAAATAATTTTTCTAGAAAATAAAATTGGAAGAAATTGGTGCATTTTTTTCAGTTTTATTATTGTAATAAATTTATCTTAACATGGATATTTTAGCAATTAATATTTGATATTTGTGGATAGAGTGTAGTACATGAAAAAGAAAAAATACTGTTTACTTCGTAATTGGATTTCAAAAAGTCTGATTTTTTGTAATTTATTTTTCAGAAACTATTCAACTAATTTCTTTTAACTTTTTTATTTTAAAATAAAAAATTATATTTTTTAAAAAAAATTATATACCTTACAATTCAAACTTTTGTCGACTACTACTAATAAAAAAAATTTATCTAAATCATTTTTGTATAAAATTATCTTTGGATAAACGAATTTTATAATTTTGTGCTAAAATTTTTCAATTCGAGTAAAAAGTTTCGATATATGACGAAATACGCAAAAAGTAGCATTAATATCAAGAGATTCTAACTTTCGATCGCTCTCCTTACCAAATTATTTGGATTATATTTCTCAGATTACGGCTGCGCCTTATATTTTGAGGGTCAGAAATCATAATCCGCCAAAAAATTTATTCAGATAATTACGTTTTTGTGCCTCACTTCGTAATTTAAAATATTGTCTGCTTAAACTAATTAACATATTTGAGGTCTCTCCCTCAAACCGCTAAAGATTAAGTCCTAATACGTAAAAATCAGATCAATTGACCAAAAGTATTAGACTGCCGCAAAGTATGTCAGCCAACTGTAACTGTAAAAATTCTCTGATGGCAGAAGGAAGTGTTTTAGGATTTTAAACTGAACTGCGTGAGGGAAGAGACGAATTGAAAGGGGCACCAAGATAGGAAGTATCTTCATGCAAGGAAGGAAAATGAAGAGATTTTGCTGATTGTGAAAATTTTTTTCTAGGTATTATAAGATTTATTTATATTACTTGCATTCAATCAAAGTTGTATTGTTTCTCTTTGATGGTGTGTAATGCGCAGCATTTTATTTCTCTCCGGTAGGGATTGGAAAGGTAAAAATTCTCCGATGGCAGAAGGAAGTGTTTTAGGATTTTAAACTGAACTGCGTGAGGGAAGAGACGAATTGAAAGGGGCACCAAGATAGGAAGTATCTTCATGCAAGGAAGGAAAATGAAGAGATTTTGCTGATTGTGAAAATTTTTTTCTAGGTATTATAAGATTTATTTATATTACTTGCATTCAATCAAAGTTGTATTGTTTCTCTTTGATGGTGTGTAATGCGCAGCATTTTATTTCTCTCCGGTAGGGATTGGAAAGGTAAAAATTCTCCGATGGCAGAAGGAAGTGTTTTAGGATTTTAAACTGAACTGCGTGAGGGAAGAGACGAATTGAAAGGGGCACCAAGATAGGAAGTATCTTCATGCAAGGAAGGAAAATGAAGAGATTTTGCTGATTGTGAAAATTTTTTTCTAGGTATTATAAGATTTATTTATATTACTTGCATTCAATCAAAGTTGTATTGTTTCTCTTTGATGGTGTGTAATGCGCAGCATTTTATTTCTCTCCGGTAGGGATTGGAAAGGTAAAAATTCTCTGATGGCAGAAGGAAGTGTTTTAGGATTTTAAACTGAACTGCGTGAGGGAAGAGACGAATTGAAAGGGGCACCAAGATAGGAAGTATCTTCATGCAAGGAAGGAAAATGAAGAGATTTTGCTGATTGTGAAAATTTTTTTCTAGGTATTATAAGATTTATTTATATTACTTGCATTCAATCAAAGTTGTATTGTTTCTCTTTGATGGTGTGTAATGCGCAGCATTTTATTTCTCTCCGGTAGGGATTGGAAAGGTAAAAATTCTCTGATGGCAGAAGGAAGTGTTTTAGGATTTTAAACTGAACTGCGTGAGGGAAGAGACGAATTGAAAGGGGCACCAAGATAGGAAGTATCTTCATGCAAGGAAGGAAAATGAAGAGATTTTGCTGATTGTGAAAATTTTTTTCTAGGTATTATAAGATTTATTTATATTACTTGCATTCAATCAAAGTTGTATTGTTTCTCTTTGATGGTGTGTAATGCGCAGCATTTTATTTCTCTCCGGTAGGGATTGGAAAGGTAAAAATTCTCTGATGGCAGAAGGAAGTGTTTTAGGATTTTAAACTGAACTGCGTGAGGGAAGAGACGAATTGAAAGGGGCACCAAGATAGGAAGTATCTTCATGCAAGGAAGGAAAATGAAGAGATTTTGCTGATTGTGAAAATTTTTTTCTAGGTATTATAAGATTTATTTATATTACTTGCATTCAATCAAAGTTGTATTGTTTCTCTTTGATGGTGTGTAATGCGCAGCATTTTATTTCTCTCCGGTAGGGATTGGAAAGGTAAAAATTCTCTGATGGCAGAAGGAAGTGTTTTAGGATTTTAAACTGAACTGCGTGAGGGAAGAGACGAATTGAAAGGGGCACCAAGATAGGAAGTATCTTCATGCAAGGAAGGAAAATGAAGAGATTTTGCTGATTGTGAAAATTTTTTTCTAGGTATTATAAGATTTATTTATATTACTTGCATTCAATCAAAGTTGTATTGTTTCTCTTTGATGGTGTGTAATGCGCAGCATTTTATTTCTCTCCGGTAGGGATTGGAAAGGTAAAAATTCTCTGATGGCAGAAGGAAGTGTTTTAGGATTTTAAACTGAACTGCGTGAGGGAAGAGACGAATTGAAAGGGGCACCAAGATAGGAAGTATCTTCATGCAAGGAAGGAAAATGAAGAGATTTTGCTGATTGTGAAAATTTTTTTCTAGGTATTATAAGATTTATTTATATTACTTGCATTCAATCAAAGTTGTATTGTTTCTCTTTGATGGTGTGTAATGCGCAGCATTTTATTTCTCTCCGGTAGGGATTGGAAAGGTAAAAATTCTCTGATGGCAGAAGGAAGTGTTTTAGGATTTTAAACTGAACTGCGTGAGGGAAGAGACGAATTGAAAGGGGCACCAAGATAGGAAGTATCTTCATGCAAGGAAGGAAAATGAAGAGATTTTGCTGATTGTGAAAATTTTTTTCTAGGTATTATAAGATTTATTTATATTACTTGCATTCAATCAAAGTTGTATTGTTTCTCTTTGATGGTGTGTAATGCGCAGCATTTTATTTCTCTCCGGTAGGGATTGGAAAGGTAAAAATTCTCTGATGGCAGAAGGAAGTGTTTTAGGATTTTAAACTGAACTGCGTGAGGGAAGAGACGAATTGAAAGGGGCACCAAGATAGGAAGTATCTTCATGCAAGGAAGGAAAATGAAGAGATTTTGCTGATTGTGAAAATTTTTTTCTAGGTATTATAAGATTTATTTATATTACTTGCATTCAATCAAAGTTGTATTGTTTCTCTTTGATGGTGTGTAATGCGCAGCATTTTATTTCTCTCCGGTAGGGATTGGAAAGGTAAAAATTCTCTGATGGCAGAAGGAAGTGTTTTAGGATTTTAAACTGAACTGCGTGAGGGAAGAGACGAATTGAAAGGGGCACCAAGATAGGAAGTATCTTCATGCAAGGAAGGAAAATGAAGAGATTTTGCTGATTGTGAAAATTTTTTTCTAGGTATTATAAGATTTATTTATATTACTTGCATTCAATCAAAGTTGTATTGTTTCTCTTTGATGGTGTGTAATGCGCAGCATTTTATTTCTCTCCGGTAGGGATTGGAAAGGTAAAAATTCTCTGATGGCAGAAGGAAGTGTTTTAGGATTTTAAACTGAACTGCGTGAGGGAAGAGACGAATTGAAAGGGGCACCAAGATAGGAAGTATCTTCATGCAAGGAAGGAAAATGAAGAGATTTTGCTGATTGTGAAAATTTTTTTCTAGGTATTATAAGATTTATTTATATTACTTGCATTCAATCAAAGTTGTATTGTTTCTCTTTGATGGTGTGTAATGCGCAGCATTTTATTTCTCTCCGGTAGGGATTGGAAAGGTAAAAATTCTCTGATGGCAGAAGGAAGTGTTTTAGGATTTTAAACTGAACTGCGTGAGGGAAGAGACGAATTGAAAGGGGCACCAAGATAGGAAGTATCTTCATGCAAGGAAGGAAAATGAAGAGATTTTGCTGATTGTGAAAATTTTTTTCTAGGTATTATAAGATTTATTTATATTACTTGCATTCAATCAAAGTTGTATTGTTTCTCTTTGATGGTGTGTAATGCGCAGCATTTTATTTCTCTCCGGTAGGGATTGGAAAGGTAAAAATTCTCTGATGGCAGAAGGAAGTGTTTTAGGATTTTAAACTGAACTGCGTGAGGGAAGAGACGAATTGAAAGGGGCACCAAGATAGGAAGTATCTTCATGCAAGGAAGGAAAATGAAGAGATTTTGCTGATTGTGAAAATTTTTTTCTAGGTATTATAAGATTTATTTATATTACTTGCATTCAATCAAAGTTGTATTGTTTCTCTTTGATGGTGTGTAATGCGCAGCATTTTATTTCTCTCCGGTAGGGATTGGAAAGGTAAAAATTCTCTGATGGCAGAAGGAAGTGTTTTAGGATTTTAAACTGAACTGCGTGAGGGAAGAGACGAATTGAAAGGGGCACCAAGATAGGAAGTATCTTCATGCAAGGAAGGAAAATGAAGAGATTTTGCTGATTGTGAAAATTTTTTTCTAGGTATTATAAGATTTATTTATATTACTTGCATTCAATCAAAGTTGTATTGTTTCTCTTTGATGGTGTGTAATGCGCAGCATTTTATTTCTCTCCGGTAGGGATTGGAAAGGTAAAAATTCTCTGATGGCAGAAGGAAGTGTTTTAGGATTTTAAACTGAACTGCGTGAGGGAAGAGACGAATTGAAAGGGGCACCAAGATAGGAAGTATCTTCATGCAAGGAAGGAAAATGAAGAGATTTTGCTGATTGTGAAAATTTTTTTCTAGGTATTATAAGATTTATTTATATTACTTGCATTCAATCAAAGTTGTATTGTTTCTCTTTGATGGTGTGTAATGCGCAGCATTTTATTTCTCTCCGGTAGGGATTGGAAAGGTAAAAATTCTCTGATGGCAGAAGGAAGTGTTTTAGGATTTTAAACTGAACTGCGTGAGGGAAGAGACGAATTGAAAGGGGCACCAAGATAGGAAGTATCTTCATGCAAGGAAGGAAAATGAAGAGATTTTGCTGATTGTGAAAATTTTTTTCTAGGTATTATAAGATTTATTTATATTACTTGCATTCAATCAAAGTTGTATTGTTTCTCTTTGATGGTGTGTAATGCGCAGCATTTTATTTCTCTCCGGTAGGGATTGGAAAGGTAAAAATTCTCTGATGGCAGAAGGAAGTGTTTTAGGATTTTAAACTGAACTGCGTGAGGGAAGAGACGAATTGAAAGGGGCACCAAGATAGGAAGTATCTTCATGCAAGGAAGGAAAATGAAGAGATTTTGCTGATTGTGAAAATTTTTTTCTAGGTATTATAAGATTTATTTATATTACTTGCATTCAATCAAAGTTGTATTGTTTCTCTTTGATGGTGTGTAATGCGCAGCATTTTATTTCTCTCCGGTAGGGATTGGAAAGGTAAAAATTCTCTGATGGCAGAAGGAAGTGTTTTAGGATTTTAAACTGAACTGCGTGAGGGAAGAGACGAATTGAAAGGGGCACCAAGATAGGAAGTATCTTCATGCAAGGAAGGAAAATGAAGAGATTTTGCTGATTGTGAAAATTTTTTTCTAGGTATTATAAGATTTATTTATATTACTTGCATTCAATCAAAGTTGTATTGTTTCTCTTTGATGGTGTGTAATGCGCAGCATTTTATTTCTCTCCGGTAGGGATTGGAAAGGTAAAAATTCTCTGATGGCAGAAGGAAGTGTTTTAGGATTTTAAACTGAACTGCGTGAGGGAAGAGACGAATTGAAAGGGGCACCAAGATAGGAAGTATCTTCATGCAAGGAAGGAAAATGAAGAGATTTTGCTGATTGTGAAAATTTTTTTCTAGGTATTATAAGATTTATTTATATTACTTGCATTCAATCAAAGTTGTATTGTTTCTCTTTGATGGTGTGTAATGCGCAGCATTTTATTTCTCTCCGGTAGGGATTGGAAAGGTAAAAATTCTCTGATGGCAGAAGGAAGTGTTTTAGGATTTTAAACTGAACTGCGTGAGGGAAGAGACGAATTGAAAGGGGCACCAAGATAGGAAGTATCTTCATGCAAGGAAGGAAAATGAAGAGATTTTGCTGATTGTGAAAATTTTTTTCTAGGTATTATAAGATTTATTTATATTACTTGCATTCAATCAAAGTTGTATTGTTTCTCTTTGATGGTGTGTAATGCGCAGCATTTTATTTCTCTCCGGTAGGGATTGGAAAGGTAAAAATTCTCTGATGGCAGAAGGAAGTGTTTTAGGATTTTAAACTGAACTGCGTGAGGGAAGAGACGAATTGAAAGGGGCACCAAGATAGGAAGTATCTTCATGCAAGGAAGGAAAATGAAGAGATTTTGCTGATTGTGAAAATTTTTTTCTAGGTATTATAAGATTTATTTATATTACTTGCATTCAATCAAAGTTGTATTGTTTCTCTTTGATGGTGTGTAATGCGCAGCATTTTATTTCTCTCCGGTAGGGATTGGAAAGGTAAAAATTCTCTGATGGCAGAAGGAAGTGTTTTAGGATTTTGAACTGAACTGCGTGAGGGAAGAGACGAATTGAAAGGGGCACCAAGATAGGAAGTATCTTCATGCAAGGAAGGAAAATGAAGAGATTTTGCTGATTGTGAAAATTTTTTTCTAGGTATTATAAGATTTATTTATATTACTTGCATTCAATCAAAGTTGTATTGTTTCTCTTTGATGGTGTGTAATGCGCAGCATTTTATTTCTCTCCGGTAGGGATTGGAAAGGTAAAAATTCTCTGATGGCAGAAGGAAGTGTTTTAGGATTTTGAACTGAACTGCGTGAGGGAAGAGACGAATTGAAAGGGGCACCAAGATAGGAAGTATCTTCATGCAAGGAAGGAAAATGAAGAGATTTTGCTGATTGTGAAAATTTTTTTCTAGGTATTATAAGATTTATTTATATTACTTGCATTCAATCAAAGTTGTATTGTTTCTCTTTGATGGTGTGTAATGCGCAGCATTTTATTTCTCTCCGGTAGGGATTGGAAAGGTAAAAATTCTCTGATGGCAGAAGGAAGTGTTTTAGGATTTTGAACTGAACTGCGTGAGGGAAGAGACGAATTGAAAGGGGCACCAAGATAGGAAGTATCTTCATGCAAGGAAGGAAAATGAAGAGATTTTGCTGATTGTGAAAATTTTTTTCTAGGTATTATAAGATTTATTTATATTACTTGCATTCAATCAAAGTTGTATTGTTTCTCTTTGATGGTGTGTAATGCGCAGCATTTTATTTCTCTCCGGTAGGGATTGGAAAGGTAAAAATTCTCTGATGGCAGAAGGAAGTGTTTTAGGATTTTGAACTGAACTGCGTGAGGGAAGAGACGAATTGAAAGGGGCACCAAGATAGGAAGTATCTTCATGCAAGGAAGGAAAATGAAGAGATTTTGCTGATTGTGAAAATTTTTTTCTAGGTATTATAAGATTTATTTATATTACTTGCATTCAATCAAAGTTGTATTGTTTCTCTTTGATGGTGTGTAATGCGCAGCATTTTATTTCTCTCCGGTAGGGATTGGAAAGGTAAAAATTCTCTGATGGCAGAAGGAAGTGTTTTAGGATTTTGAACTGAACTGCGTGAGGGAAGAGACGAATTGAAAGGGGCACCAAGATAGAAAGTATCTTCATGCAAGGAAGGAAAATGAAGAGATTTTGCTGATTGTGAAATTTTTTTCTAGGTATTATAAGATTTATTTATATTACTTGCATTCAATCAAAGTTGTATTGTTTCTCTTTGATGGTGTGTAATGCGCAGCATTTTATTTCTCTCCGGTAGGGATTGGAAAGGTAAAAATTCTCTGATGGCAGAAGGAAGTGTTTTAGGATTTTGAACTGAACTGCGTGAGGGAAGAGACGAATTGAAAGGGGCACCAAGATAGGAAGTATCTTCATGCAAGGAAGGAAAATGAAGAGATTTTGCTGATTGTGAAAATTTTTTTCTAGGTATTATAAGATTTATTTATATTACTTGCATTCAATCAAAGTTGTATTGTTTCTCTTTGATGGTGTGTAATGCGCAGCATTTTATTTCTCTCCGGTAGGGATTGGAAAGGTAAAAATTCTCTGATGGCAGAAGGAAGTGTTTTAGGATTTTGAACTGAACTGCGTGAGGGAAGAGACGAATTGAAAGGGGCACCAAGATAGGAAGTATCTTCATGCAAGGAAGGAAAATGAAGAGATTTTGCTGATTGTGAAAATTTTTTTCTAGGTATTATAAGATTTATTTATATTACTTGCATTCAATCAAAGTTGTATTGTTTCTCTTTGATGGTGTGTAATGCGCAGCATTTTATTTCTCTCCGGTAGGGATTGGAAAGGTAAAAATTCTCTGATGGCAGAAGGAAGTGTTTTAGGATTTTGAACTGAACTGCGTGAGGGAAGAGACGAATTGAAAGGGGCACCAAGATAGGAAGTATCTTCATGCAAGGAAGGAAAATGAAGAGATTTTGCTGATTGTGAAAATTTTTTTCTAGGTATTATAAGATTTATTTATATTACTTGCATTCAATCAAAGTTGTATTGTTTCTCTTTGATGGTGTGTAATGCGCAGCATTTTATTTCTCTCCGGTAGGGATTGGAAAGGTAAAAATTCTCTGATGGCAGAAGGAAGTGTTTTAGGATTTTGAACTGAACTGCGTGAGGGAAGAGACGAATTGAAAGGGGCACCAAGATAGGAAGTATCTTCATGCAAGGAAGGAAAATGAAGAGATTTTGCTGATTGTGAAAATTTTTTTCTAGGTATTATAAGATTTATTTATATTACTTGCATTCAATCAAAGTTGTATTGTTTCTCTTTGATGGTGTGTAATGCGCAGCATTTTATTTCTCTCCGGTAGGGATTGGAAAGGTAAAAATTCTCTGATGGCAGAAGGAAGTGTTTTAGGATTTTAAACTGAACTGCGTGAGGGAAGAGACGAATTGAAAGGGGCACCAAGATAGGAAGTATCTTCATGCAAGGAAGGAAAATGAAGAGATTTTGCTGATTGTGAAAATTTTTTTCTAGGTATTATAAGATTTATTTATATTACTTGCATTCAATCAAAGTTGTATTGTTTCTCTTTGATGGTGTGTAATGCGCAGCATTTTATTTCTCTCCGGTAGGGATTGGAAAGGTAAAAATTCTCTGATGGCAGAAGGAAGTGTTTTAGGATTTTGAACTGAACTGCGTGAGGGAAGAGACGAATTGAAAGGGGCACCAAGATAGGAAGTATCTTCATGCAAGGAAGGAAAATGAAGAGATTTTGCTGATTGTGAAAATTTTTTTCTAGGTATTATAAGATTTATTTATATTACTTGCATTCAATCAAAGTTGTATTGTTTCTCTTTGATGGTGTGTAATGCGCAGCATTTTATTTCTCTCCGGTAGGGATTGGAAAGGTAAAAATTCTCTGATGGCAGAAGGAAGTGTTTTAGGATTTTAAACTGAACTGCGTGAGGGAAGAGACGAATTGAAAGGGGCACCAAGATAGGAAGTATCTTCATGCAAGGAAGGAAAATGAAGAGATTTTGCTGATTGTGAAAATTTTTTTCTAGGTATTATAAGATTTATTTATATTACTTGCATTCAATCAAAGTTGTATTGTTTCTCTTTGATGGTGTGTAATGCGCAGCATTTTATTTCTCTCCGGTAGGGATTGGAAAGGTAAAAATTCTCTGATGGCAGAAGGAAGTGTTTTAGGATTTTAAACTGAACTGCGTGAGGGAAGAGACGAATTGAAAGGGGCACCAAGATAGGAAGTATCTTCATGCAAGGAAGGAAAATGAAGAGATTTTGCTGATTGTGAAAATTTTTTTCTAGGTATTATAAGATTTATTTATATTACTTGCATTCAATCAAAGTTGTATTGTTTCTCTTTGATGGTGTGTAATGCGCAGCATTTTATTTCTCTCCGGTAGGGATTGGAAAGGTAAAAATTCTCTGATGGCAGAAGGAAGTGTTTTAGGATTTTAAACTGAACTGCGTGAGGGAAGAGACGAATTGAAAGGGGCACCAAGATAGGAAGTATCTTCATGCAAGGAAGGAAAATGAAGAGATTTTGCTGATTGTGAAAATTTTTTTCTAGGTATTATAAGATTTATTTATATTACTTGCATTCAATCAAAGTTGTATTGTTTCTCTTTGATGGTGTGTAATGCGCAGCATTTTATTTCTCTCCGGTAGGGATTGGAAAGGTAAAAATTCTCTGATGGCAGAAGGAAGTGTTTTAGGATTTTAAACTGAACTGCGTGAGGGAAGAGACGAATTGAAAGGGGCACCAAGATAGGAAGTATCTTCATGCAAGGAAGGAAAATGAAGAGATTTTGCTGATTGTGAAAATTTTTTTCTAGGTATTATAAGATTTATTTATATTACTTGCATTCAATCAAAGTTGTATTGTTTCTCTTTGATGGTGTGTAATGCGCAGCATTTTATTTCTCTCCGGTAGGGATTGGAAAGGTAAAAATTCTCTGATGGCAGAAGGAAGTGTTTTAGGATTTTAAACTGAACTGCGTGAGGGAAGAGACGAATTGAAAGGGGCACCAAGATAGGAAGTATCTTCATGCAAGGAAGGAAAATGAAGAGATTTTGCTGATTGTGAAAATTTTTTTCTAGGTATTATAAGATTTATTTATATTACTTGCATTCAATCAAAGTTGTATTGTTTCTCTTTGATGGTGTGTAATGCGCAGCATTTTATTTCTCTCCGGTAGGGATTGGAAAGGTAAAAATTCTCTGATGGCAGAAGGAAGTGTTTTAGGATTTTAAACTGAACTGCGTGAGGGAAGAGACGAATTGAAAGGGGCACCAAGATAGGAAGTATCTTCATGCAAGGAAGGAAAATGAAGAGATTTTGCTGATTGTGAAAATTTTTTTCTAGGTATTATAAGATTTATTTATATTACTTGCATTCAATCAAAGTTGTATTGTTTCTCTTTGATGGTGTGTAATGCGCAGCATTTTATTTCTCTCCGGTAGGGATTGGAAAGGTAAAAATTCTCTGATGGCAGAAGGAAGTGTTTTAGGATTTTAAACTGAACTGCGTGAGGGAAGAGACGAATTGAAAGGGGCACCAAGATAGGAAGTATCTTCATGCAAGGAAGGAAAATGAAGAGATTTTGCTGATTGTGAAAATTTTTTTCTAGGTATTATAAGATTTATTTATATTACTTGCATTCAATCAAAGTTGTATTGTTTCTCTTTGATGGTGTGTAATGCGCAGCATTTTATTTCTCTCCGGTAGGGATTGGAAAGGTAAAAATTCTCTGATGGCAGAAGGAAGTGTTTTAGGATTTTGAACTGAACTGCGTGAGGGAAGAGACGAATTGAAAGGGGCACCAAGATAGGAAGTATCTTCATGCAAGGAAGGAAAATGAAGAGATTTTGCTGATTGTGAAAATTTTTTTCTAGGTATTATAAGATTTATTTATATTACTTGCATTCAATCAAAGTTGTATTGTTTCTCTTTGATGGTGTGTAATGCGCAGCATTTTATTTCTCTCCGGTAGGGATTGGAAAGGTAAAAATTCTCTGATGGCAGAAGGAAGTGTTTTAGGATTTGAACTGAACTGCGTGAGGGAAGAGACGAATTGAAAGGGGCACCAAGATAGGAAGTATCTTCATGCAAGGAAGGAAAATGAAGAGATTTTGCTGATTGTGAAAATTTTTTTCTAGGTATTATAAGATTTATTTATATTACTTGCATTCAATCAAAGTTGTATTGTTTCTCTTTGATGGTGTGTAATGCGCAGCATTTTATTTCTCTCCGGTAGGGATTGGAAAGGTAAAAATTCTCTGATGGCAGAAGGAAGTGTTTTAGGATTTTAAACTGAACTGCGTGAGGGAAGAGACGAATTGAAAGGGGCACCAAGATAGGAAGTATCTTCATGCAAGGAAGGAAAATGAAGAGATTTTGCTGATTGTGAAAATTTTTTTCTAGGTATTATAAGATTTATTTATATTACTTGCATTCAATCAAAGTTGTATTGTTTCTCTTTGATGGTGTGTAATGCGCAGCATTTTATTTCTCTCCGGTAGGGATTGGAAAGGTAAAAATTCTCTGATGGCAGAAGGAAGTGTTTTAGGATTTTAAACTGAACTGCGTGAGGGAAGAGACGAATTGAAAGGGGCACCAAGATAGGAAGTATCTTCATGCAAGGAAGGAAAATGAAGAGATTTTGCTGATTGTGAAAATTTTTTTCTAGGTATTATAAGATTTATTTATATTACTTGCATTCAATCAAAGTTGTATTGTTTCTCTTTGATGGTGTGTAATGCGCAGCATTTTATTTCTCTCCGGTAGGGATTGGAAAGGTAAAAATTCTCTGATGGCAGAAGGAAGTGTTTTAGGATTTTAAACTGAACTGCGTGAGGGAAGAGACGAATTGAAAGGGGCACCAAGATAGGAAGTATCTTCATGCAAGGAAGGAAAATGAAGAGATTTTGCTGATTGTGAAAATTTTTTCTAGGTATTATAAGATTTATTTATATTACTTGCATTCAATCAAAGTTGTATTGTTTCTCTTTGATGGTGTGTAATGCGCAGCATTTTATTTCTCTCCGGTAGGGATTGGAAAGGTAAAAATTCTCTGATGGCAGAAGGAAGTGTTTTAGGATTTTAAACTGAACTGCGTGAGGGAAGAGACGAATTGAAAGGGGCACCAAGATAGGAAGTATCTTCATGCAAGGAAGGAAAATGAAGAGATTTTGCTGATTGTGAAAATTTTTTTCTAGGTATTATAAGATTTATTTATATTACTTGCATTCAATCAAAGTTGTATTGTTTCTCTTTGATGGTGTGTAATGCGCAGCATTTTATTTCTCTCCGGTAGGGATTGGAAAGGTAAAAATTCTCTGATGGCAGAAGGAAGTGTTTTAGGATTTTAAACTGAACTGCGTGAGGGAAGAGACGAATTGAAAGGGGCACCAAGATAGGAAGTATCTTCATGCAAGGAAGGAAAATGCAAGAGATTTTGCTGATTGTGAAAATTTTTTTCTAGGTATTATAAGATTTATTTATATTACTTGCATTCAATCAAAGTTGTATTGTTTCTCTTTGATGGTGTGTAATGCGCAGCATTTTATTTCTCTCCGGTAGGGATTGGAAAGGTAAAAATTCTCTGATGGCAGAAGGAAGTGTTTTAGGATTTTAAACTGAACTGCGTGAGGGAAGAGACGAATTGAAAGGGGCACCAAGATAGGAAGTATCTTCATGCAAGGAAGGAAAATGAAGAGATTTTGCTGATTGTGAAAATTTTTTTCTAGGTATTATAAGATTTATTTATATTACTTGCATTCAATCAAAGTTGTATTGTTTCTCTTTGATGGTGTGTAATGCGCAGCATTTTATTTCTCTCCGGTAGGGATTGGAAAGGTAAAAATTCTCTGATGGCAGAAGGAAGTGTTTTAGGATTTTAAACTGAACTGCGTGAGGGAAGAGACGAATTGAAAGGGGCACCAAGATAGGAAGTATCTTCATGCAAGGAAGGAAAATGAAGAGATTTTGCTGATTGTGAAAATTTTTTTCTAGGTATTATAAGATTTATTTATATTACTTGCATTCAATCAAAGTTGTATTGTTTCTCTTTGATGGTGTGTAATGCGCAGCATTTTATTTCTCTCCGGTAGGGATTGGAAAGGTAAAAATTCTCTGATGGCAGAAGGAAGTGTTTTAGGATTTTAAACTGAACTGCGTGAGGGAAGAGACGAATTGAAAGGGGCACCAAGATAGGAAGTATCTTCATGCAAGGAAGGAAAATGAAGAGATTTTGCTGATTGTGAAAATTTTTTTCTAGGTATTATAAGATTTATTTATATTACTTGCATTCAATCAAAGTTGTATTGTTTCTCTTTGATGGTGTGTAATGCGCAGCATTTTATTTCTCTCCGGTAGGGATTGGAAAGGTAAAAATTCTCTGATGGCAGAAGGAAGTGTTTTAGGATTTTGAACTGAACTGCGTGAGGGAAGAGACGAATTGAAAGGGGCACCAAGATAGGAAGTATCTTCATGCAAGGA